>JBAMHW010000019.1:21819279-21838300 GCA_037177495.1 Rhadinocentrus ornatus | reverse complement strand
GACATTATTCAGAATTACCCTCTCACAGACACATGTGAAATTCATGTCATTCACACACTATACTAAAACCTCTCATACGCTATACTGAAATGCTCTTATACATTATACTGAAATGCTCTCATATACTATACTAAAATGCTCTTTTACACTATACTGAAATGCTCTTATTGAGGCCACTCACTCACTTGGCTCACTCCTCCCTCAAAAACCATCCAAATCTTGACTCCAAGGCTTTGCTGGCATTAAGAAGTGGCCAACTTTTCATTTCCTGTTCCTGATCAGTGATAAGACTGATTAGTCTATTTTATGGCATCTTATCATTTTGCTCCTCAGACTTCTAACAACCAAAACGAAGCACCATCAGCTAGCAACTTCTTTACTCCCTTTCCATTACGCACCCACTAACAAATAAAATGTTTGTTTTGCTTTGTTTGTTTGATTTTCTTTTTCTTTACTTTGTATGTATGTTGTTATATATTAAAAAGTTGAAGATAAAATATTATAGAACAAAAAGCTAGCATTTTTTTGATCAATATCTCTTATTGAGTTTTCACTTGTTTTGTTTTTATTATTATTTTTACTCTCTCTTGCAACACTTTTGCTTAGTAAACTTTTTGAATCACTAAATCTCAGAGCTCTTAACCCCTTGTTGTACACCAGAACCCCTGCCCATCAGAAATAAAAGTGCCAGAGTCCATGTTTAGTCAATGAAAAACCAAACTTTTAATGCTTTTTGTCCAAAATTATGGCGCTAACACTGTAAATGATAACAGCATTTTTGGTCCCTAAAGTTTCCTCTATTTCCATTTAGGACTTGTCAAGTTTAAATATTAGCTGAAAGTGCAGCCTAATCACATAATCAATTAAGTAATTAAAACATATCCTATTACCCCGATGTACATGTCATACACTTTTTTATGATGATAAAAATAAGGGCGACATGGAGGATATAAAGATGTAAACCAATAATAAAAATGTTTTGGAAAGTGGTGAACTATAGATGTTTGTGTATATTTTTCTTTGTTTTCAGAAAACTGTTGTTACATCAGTCATTGTCATCTAAGAGCCAACTTTCCACTGAAAACCTACTTTAAATATGCATGGCATCAACTCAGTGTAAAGTAAGGGGTGAATCAGAAAGTCCTAGGAACCGTGACAAAACTAAAATGCATAAAAAGCTCATGACTGTTGCAGTTTGAGACGTAAAACAAAGAAACAGTCAAAAGAGCTTGAATGTTTTTTGGTTTGTTTTTTTCTGCAGCAATTATTATTGAAACAACATTTATTTTTTTATAATTATCATTAGAAAATTCTCCTGTGTCTCTTTGAGGGCAGGATTATGATGGCTGCATCCTCCCTGGCTGCAGATAATGTACATCTGCAACTAATTAGCATGCACCTCCACCATCTGTCCTCCATGTTTGATTCAGTCCGCTGTGACGGCATCAGTGTGTTGACTCAGTGATCAATCAGCTGCTTAATATGTGTACAGCCAGGCTGTACTCACTCACAGAGCGGCTTTCCAGCTGCATTTTCTTAAGTGTTTATTTAAGGATTAAGGTGACTGAGTGCACATTTTTACTCACAGTAACGGCCTGTGGTGGCAATTTATGCTCTGATGCCGCTGAGCTGACGAGCTGCGAGAGATACATCGCCTCGATCAGGACGACAACTTCAGCTTTCTGGTCGAGGCTGAATTGGAGGATTTTGATCTGAGGTGCCATAAATTTACCCTACTAAACACCAGGCTTCTCTTATCGAGTGCAGCAGCCCTGATGGATAGGCTAACAGGCTATGTTGATGATGGCACACACTCACACTGGTGACCTGGCAGGATTTATCTGTTGAAAATCCTCAGGACAAATATGAAATCTGAGGCCCCTACTGACCTAGACTTGTATAACTTATAACATTATATAACTTATAACATATGTAGCATTGATAATCATGTTTTCTAATGATTTGGCTTCCTGATGGTCCCTGAAGGAATAGTGGAACACCAACTTTTCATTTATACTAATGCCTACAAACATAGAAAACATGGTTTCATTTGAGGAGTGTTATAGTTATATTATTCAGTTGTGTTATTAGTTTACTTTAAGCTTTATTAAATAAAACCCAATAATTTGTCCAGCACAGTTTTCCTGAAGGTCGAGCAGTGATGCATCAAGGTTTTTTTTCTAAAAAAAAAACATCAGTAAGAATACATAAATATTAGCCACCTGAAAACAGTTTGATGATCTTTAGCAGTAAGGAGGATTGCAGCCATTCCTTCCAAATCTATATTTGTAGAACTTTTAAATTTTAAATTCATCCAGTAAGGTCCCAATAAAATACAATATATTTACTTCTATCTTGGAAGCAAGCCTTGGTCAGGATAGATAGGGCTAAACGCTTTTTAATGCAACTCCTGTAAAAACTCCACATGGAAATCATACTGAGGTGGAAAAAAAGAAAATCTCTCTCTAACTTCGCAGTAACTGAATATTTATCATCCTCTATCAGCTCTGACTGTGCAGAGCTGGGCTTCAGTAGTTTGCCAAGTGTGTGCTACAGTAGTGTGTGTTTACGTGCATATGAAGGTGGTAAAGTTAACACTCAAAACACGTCAAGCTTACAGAAAAAAATCAGTTTTGCTGTATGTATCATGAGAATTCCACCCAAGTCATATTAACAAAAATCCAGAGAAAAAAATGGAAAAAGGATCCAGAATGAAAAATCTGAGTAGCAGAATGTTGGTGTTTGCTTCAGTATTTTTTATATGATTTTTTTAGTTTAATTGTTTTTAATGCTGATGAATTATTTCTCTTGAAATAGGCATTCTGCAACATCAACCTTATTTATCATTAAATAAGACAGCTATCATTGCATTCCCTTTTGGTTTTTATGGGTAGAATAAAGGGTTTTTGCTCTATCACTTGCTTAAAATTTACTCTGGCCTCTTCTGTGACCTCTGATACTCTTACAATACTTGCTCCAAAAGTGATATTTATATGTTGACCTTTTTTTTCTGGGGAGGATAACAGTGGTCTCAAATTTCTACCAGAGATGGATTTTGTAACCTTTTTTCAGCTCAGTGACCACAAATGACTCTTTTTCTGAGGTTCTCCAAATTCGCATTTTCTAGCTATATCCTCAAATGTGTTGCAAAGCTCAAACAAGCTAATGTTAGTGTTTAACATGCTGTAATTTTGCAGCTTTTAGGACATTAGATATCTTTTCTAAATAATAGAACTTTGTGTCATTTTTTTATCTGTTTTTGCTATATCTATTTGTGAAATTGGTCTTGTATCTGCTAATTATTGCATAAATATAGACTACTGTAAACCAAAACACTGATTCTCAAATCTTTTTTCACAAATAACATGATTTGAAGGTAGTAACATAACTGAAATTTACTATAACAAACATCAATTTATTGCTAAAAAAGCAAAATAAACAACTTCATAAGTGGTTTATCATACACACAAGTACAGTGGTAAAACTAATTGTACGAACAGTGCATGCATATTCTATTGAATGCATTACTACACACAAGTCCTTAAACATATTAAATGAGCAACAGTCAATCTCAAACCAACCCTGCAACTCCCAAAGCAAAGCAAAATACACAATATAGTCAGGTCTGGGAGCATATAATGACCATTACACACTTTCTAAACACACTTACACACATACCAGCACATTAAAAGATGGTAATCTTTTTAATTGCCCACGCTGTTGACTTGTGTATACACATTAGTGAAGACCTGTTGTGTTTATCAGTGTTCCTGCTTGCCCCCTGGTGCTGAACAGTATGAATTTATGTGAGCTGCTGCTCCCAGTTCATCAGCCTTAACTACATTATCACCCTGATACTCTGAGGCGCAACATTTTACTACAGTCCATCAAATTCACTGCGGCATCATCACGGAGGAGATACCACATGTGAGAGAGGGAGAGGAAACAAGCGGAAATCAGCTGTATTGGCTCATATGCTCGCAGTAGGATCAGATCAGGCAGCTAAATACAGACTGATGGATCAATAAGTGTGGAAAATTAAGTGAAACTGCATCATGAGTTTTACTGTCCTTCTCAGGATCATCACACACTGTTTGATTTCAGCAGGTGGGAAGTTGTGTATAACAACTTGCAAACACATCTGTAATTCACACTGCTTTATAAAGCTTGGGGGTGGGGGGATTCTGCCTTGCAGCACCTTCTATATTGACATATTAGTAAGTTTCCTTTAAGTGTTTTTTTTTCACCTGCCAGTGAGTCCAATATTTAGGTCCTCTCCTCCATCCACTATACATGCATTTTAACAAAAAGAAAACAATCTGAACAGTAAAAATAAACTGACATTGTTTTTCATTAATTTATGAAAGTTAAATATTCTTATACATATTTTTCTGTTATAATAAAGGAACTGAGGAAAGCAGAAGCTGTAGTTTAGAAGGTGTATTGTGTTCACATAATTTCTTAATGAAAAGTTTTAACTTCCTAAAACTTTAAAACCTCCTTTTGTGTATGAATTACTTTTTTAAGTACTATGTTTGTATTGTGTAACAGGCTAGGGCTGCCAGAAGACTGGTCCAGCCTCCTGACTCTTGCACCACATGGCTATGCACTGACATTTGTTTTTAGTTCAAATAACTAAGCTTTTCCTTTAAAAAGACACAGACCGAAAAGCTATGCATACAGTTTTGCAATAATGATGTCAAATCTTTTTAGCATCTCGAAGGCTTTTGCAGTAGCCAAGGGAGGATGCAGGTTTTATAGATAGCAGGGAAGGAAATAATGACTTGGGTAAATGTGAATCGTTTCAACAGGAAACAAGCTGTTGAAAAGCTCCAAACTGTCTTTTTCAGGTTTATCTTGTTCTTTTGTTCTTCTTGTTCATTTATCTGGGCTTTTTTTTTTCAAAGAGTGTAATTTTCCGAAATGCACAGCTGTCAGTCTGAGAAAAAGGTGTGTGTGTGTGTGTGTGTGTGTGTGTGTGTATCTGTGTGCAAGCCTGGAACTTTTATAGTTTTCTTTCTGCTGTGACAGACAGATGGTCATTATTGCAATTCAGTGCCACCAGATTGGAGGCATTAGAACCTCCACCTTTGTTTAACTCTTGAATTGAAGTTCAGTTGGTCCGAAATGTGAATAAGTGAACTGAGTTATGCCACTGAAAGTATGAAACACATGCCGAACCAGTGATCAGTTACAATGCATATGCAGTACAATGTAAAATGTTGCTGTGGTTACTATTGTATTTTATTACTAAGCTTTTTTATTATAATTGTTTGTTAGGTAGAAATGTTCTTAACAAATACAAATACAATGACTAGCTCATCACTACATGCTGAAACCAAATATACTAGAAAACTTAAAGTAACAAAATCAAAAGAGCTTGTTTTCTCTTCCCTGCAGTATTTTTAATTCTCAACTTGCTGCATATGTCTCCAGTACAGAATGACATTGCTGCTGGCTGTTGTAGACGTGTGCAAGTGTGCAGATTTGCCTCACAAAATCATCTTTACAAGCTGCCTTAGACGACAACCATGTTCTCAGCTGTTGTGTTTTAAACATAAATTACACTTCGGGTAAGAACAGCAGTGTGTTTCTGTGTGTCTCTTTCAGGGTCGTAAACCGGGTTATTTCTCCTTTCTGGACCCGTTCTCTCCGGCTGTCTGGCTCTTCATGCTATTGGCTTACCTTGCCGTCAGCTGTGTCCTCTTTCTTGCTGCCAGGTGAGACACCTGCCTTGCAATTTTTATTTAAAACCATTGTAGTTAGCATTTGTGATGGATTTTTTATTTTTTTTTTTAGGGGGGGGGGTTCTCACTTTCGGAAAAACTTCATAAGGCTACCTCACATTTGGGCCCAATTCCTGTCAAATGGAGGGATATCAGGCTAATGGGGGAATTAGGATTTTTCCTTGATGATCACGACTAAAAATAACAGCAAATCAGTCTGCTTTTAGGTATTTCCTGCACATTTTGTTGTATGCAGTTCACAAGGCTTCACTAAGATTATACAGCTCGATAACAGTATAGTCCTCTAGAAGTAGAGAGCGCAGACCTTCGCCAAACCATAGGTTTGCCATAGAATACCCCCCCCCCCCCATTTTGAACCTTCTGGATCACCACATCCAGAATAACATATTAATAATAAATATATTATTTATTTTTTCTGTTGAGTTAGTAGCTGTAATGGCCTATCTCCAAATAGTAAACTTTCCTGGATCCAGATGGTGATTCTAATCACCCCCAAAATCTAATTACTTGTTTTTTTTAATCACTTGTATCTCATTTCTGACATTGCCTAAAAAAAATTCTCAAAATCCAACCATAACTTTTTGAGTTATGTTGCTGACATTACTTCACCTTGGCAGGAATACAATCTTTTTGTGAAAAACAAGACAACTTGTTCTAATGCTTCTTCTTTTAAAGCTTATCATGAATAATTTTGTTGTGATTTTCCTTCCTCCTCCACAGGCTCAGCCCTTACGAGTGGTATAACCCTCACCCGTGTTTGCGGGAGCGGCGGGACATCCTGGAGAACCAGTACACACTGGGTAACAGTTTGTGGTTTCCCGTGGGTGGCTTCATGCAGCAAGGCTCAGAGATCATGCCTCGAGCGTTGTCCACCCGCTGCGTCAGCGGAGTCTGGTTTGTACCATGGCTGTTCTTCTGTGTCTTAGACTACAGTTCATATTTCAGTCATAATTTATCCATAAAACTTACTTGAACCCAAGGTGCTACTTATAACTTGAAACTGTAAGCTGTAAGGATAACAGGGTCAATTAAAGACTTGCCAGCATTTAATATTCTGTTGTGAGACTGTCAATCATTTGACACCCCCAAAAAAATGTTTGTAAGCAACAGCTCCCAGTGACAGGAAGTAAAGATAAAGTCATGATTTCTCATCGGAAAGAGGTCAAGGTGAAAAGATCAGACATGAAACGATAGCCCTGATCTTCCCTTTCGCAGGCTTCACAGTTACTTTCTCTTTTCTTCTCAGGAACATGAGGAACATTAGATGAAGGTGAACAGATGGTCGTGACTCTAATGTGAAAGAATGTCAGATTCACTTTAGCGTTTTATTTCCACTTCTCTGTCCTTCTGTCCTCTCTCCGCCTTAAATTGGGGCCTGTCCCTCATCTTTTGCTTAATTTCTGTGCTTTCTAATAATTTCACACTAGTCAAAATGAAATGTCACCTTTTTTTTACTTCGATAAGACAACTTCTCAGGTTTCTTTTAGAATTTACCATTTTTAAGAAAGTTTGCCACAGAGCAATTTAATTTCATGTGAACAATTAGATTTTCTCTTGAACGTTGGCCATTAAACTGAATAAATGGCAAATGTCTCATTATAGGACTTCTTTACATTTTTAAATTTGTACCCGTTTTAGGATTTTTTTCCCTCATTTTATACTTATGTGATTAAAGAGGAAGTAATGCATTAAATGCTGCAAATGTTTTACAAGAAAAGCAAAATTAGAGGGAGGAAAATAATCCCAGGGCCTCGGAGGTTTATCTGGGGACCATTAAGACTTACTGAAAACCTACTGTAGATTAGAAACTACTTTACTGTACTATGCCGTATTTTATAGTTGTGTTTTACTTTCTATATTAAAGCAAATCAACATGATCCATAAAGTACAACAGGGAGAAATAAGGACACCATAGCACATCTAAGTTGTCATTGCAGTCCCCCTTCTTTGAAGTTTGGGTATCTTAGCTGTTCCTAGGACTGTGCTCTTTTAGACTGAGATCTCTGATGGTATTACTCTGATTTGTTGGAGTCAAAGTCTGGATGTCACAACTCAGAGTGCTCTGATTTTCACTATCCTGCTCCTCTTTACAGAAATTAATGACAGCTTCAGGACATACTCCATCTAACAATATGTCATTTTCTGCTGCTTGAGATCTCTCAATCAACAAAGAAAAATCTAAAGTAAAATAACTTGGTTGTTAAACAGCCATTGTTGCCCGACAGTTTTCTCTGAGACAGATGTTGCTTTGCTGTCAGTTTCTGTAGCTTCTTGTGGCCTACACAAACTATTCTCTAGTCATCCCTTCAACATGCTTCCCTGCAATAAATTGATCTCCTGTCGGCCGTCGGATTACACAAAAAGGCCAATGCCGATATCCGTCAGTACATATGTATGTGTATACTATTCAAGACCTCTTTATGGTGCCCCATCTATGGCATACCTGCCTGAATCTTACACCCTGTTCTGGACTGTCTCAGAAGGCCTCTGTCTTGACCTCTGTCTTTCTTATATTTAATGTTTGTTCTTATGCAGTCATGATGAGCCTTTTCTATGTTGTCTTTTAAACCAGCCTTGTCTAGCCATTGACATCCCAAATCAATGCCAACCACTTCGTCAATCAGTTGGTGGTACATCCAGGGATTTAAACTTCCACAATGGTTCCTTCTCCTCTTCCTTGTCGTTGGGTTTTGTTGAGTTTCAGCTGTCTCAAGCATTCACTTCGCAGTTCATCATGGGAGCCTTCCAAATGTGCTCACAGATTTTTGTTTTTTTATCCTGGATATTGACTCCATAACTCACTAGCCCCTAGCCTCCCTTTTTTGCTAGTGTGCGCAGGGTGCTAGTCCTTGGAGCTAAACTCCACATGCATTGTGTGGAATTTTCTTGTCTTAATATCAATGGATTAAATCTCCTTCTTTGGCCAGGCTGTTATGCCAGCTGAGTGTTTGATGACTGGCATGGCATATGTGTTGATGGCCTGGACGTTGTTCTTTACATTAACCTGGTCTTCAGGACTTACCTTACTCTATGCAAGTGGTTGTGGCTGACTTCCTTGTGGCCTTTTTATGGTTATAGCCTGTGGTATCTCAAGGTATTTATAGCTATGCTGAACATCTGCTCCGCTGCATTCCAAAAGCTTACCCTCTTCAATTCTGATCATCTTGCTTCTCTTTGATACCTTTTGGCTGCATTTATCAAATCCGAATGATATTTCAATGTCCATGCTGTATAGCCCAATAAAGTGGATCAGTGAATCAATACCTCAATCAGTCCTGACATACCATTTAATTTAGTCCATGTAAAGGAGGTAGCTGATCTACACTACAGAACTGGTATTGGTATCCACTCTTTGTGACGACCTCACTGAGGGGGTTCAGGCTTATGCAATAAGGGCGTTTCCTTGGCAAATACTGAATTTAATGGTGAATTATGGACTTGGCTTGGAGTTGATCTTAAAAATTCTTTTCCAAAGTCCCATTCAGTTCTTGATGAAGGCTCTTAGTGTCCTGCTGATGTTGCTAAGTTCCAGGCATTGTATCCATGCATGCAGCATTGAGTCAAAAAGATTTTTGTAGTCAATCCAGGCGATGCACAGATCAGTATGTCTGAGAATTATAGTTCCAGTTTACAAATCCATTAATAAGCTAATTTATTATGTAAGTCACAGAGGCTCATTTTCTTTGAAATATTATGTATTTTTACTTTTGTGGATTTTAAATCTCATGCTTTTGCTTGTAATGATTATTTCTGGACTGAGTGTCACTGACTTTGAAGCCCTCCCTCCCCTAGTCCCAGTAGCTGTAGCCAGACAGATGGCAGCACAATACTGGTGGGACTGAAGGGGCTGTCAACATGTTTTCTCTGACAGCTCTCGACCTCATCTGGCAATTAGCTTAATAAAAGATCATAATGGCTGTGGGACAAGCTTCAACATACTGATGTCTGTCTGTCTGGCCTGGTTTGTTGGCTGACATGTTCAAATCTGCACCTGTAAATCTCAAGTATACTTAAAAATTCTTTCACAAAGGATGTTAATAAAGAAAGGTGCATTTGGCAGGTCTGCACTTTGACTTTGACAACAAAAATGTCTCAAGATCCATTTATGGCTTTTTCAGGAATGGTCCAGTTTTTTCAGCATCAGTCAGAAGAACCTCGACTTGATTGAGGAATTGGATTATGGAATTAGATTAAGCTGCTTTGGCTGTTGTTGCTTTCATGTTTTAGTAGATTATTAGTTAGGGTTTTCTTTCTTCCCACCAGTTTACGGTAATTTGTCTTCAATTCAGTTTTTCACAGCTTCTTTCTTTTAGGCTGAACTTGTCTTTCTGTCTGACACCATTTTGTAAAAGCTCACTCATGATTAATTTCACTTCAAGCTTCAGTTCAAAAGCTTTGTCCATTTTACTCACGATGCTTTACAGCTGGTTTGTTGAGCAAATGTGAGAACGAAGGGGAAGATGAGTTTTCCAGCAAACATTTAATATCAAGTTGTCAGACAAAATTATTGTCTAAAGTTACAGGTTGTAAAATGATCCTAATCCTTGCTGTACATATTGTGATTATTTCTGCTTTTCTTTATTTCATTAATTTGATGGTGATATAAAAGATGTGCATTGAGGATAGAGTTACAACATACAAGGAACTAACCCTGAACTGTTTCTCTAACTATATTTAGGTACAACATAATCATTTGTTGTATTCAGGTAACACAAGTGGTTTGGTTAAGATTTTGAAAATATAATAATTTTATTGAATATACAAAACAAAAAAAAATGATGCATCTTGTGTATCCGTGGACTTTAATAGCTGTTGGACAGTTTGACTGCAGTAGTAAAGTGTTCATTTGCATATCTGTTAGTTTGTGTCTCATGGCACACATAAAACTGCACATCCTTTATCAGTTTACTTATTGCTATGGTGTTTAGTTATGATCAAAATTGTTTTAACATCAGCTCCACAGTCCTAGCTACATTTTTATTTTACTTCTCTTCTGCATTTGTCTTTCACTTCTACTTTTTTAAATTTAATTTTATGGCCCCTACATGGACACCCAAACTTCTCAAACTCTAAGATCTACAATCTCGTTCCTTGAGTTTTACTTGTACAGTTGGTGTAAATTGGTGAGGAGAATATTCTTGCTTGTCAGGGTGGCTACTGCTGCCAGGAACTTTATTTTCATGTTTCATGGGGGGTTGTGGAGGTGTGTGATTGTCATGAATGCCTGGACCCAAGCTATCCCAGCAACACATTATATAATATTACATTACATTATAACTAAATGATTACCTGTCAGCAGTTGGTAGCAGATTGGTGAATGTTGATGGGAAATGAACTCCAGTTGCCATAATACACCTTTCAGTATCTATTTCCTATTCCTATAGTTATTTGTGTTTCCATGAAAGTTATATCAACTTAGATTACACACTGAAATTTCAAAGATGCTCAGCCTGACATTTTTTTTTTTTTTTTAACATGTAGGAATTGGGAGCAGTGGTCAGTGCCATTGCCACAAAGCAAGAAGATTCCTGATTTAATTCAGGGCTGGGGCATTTATGTGTGGTGTTTGCATGTTCTCCGTTTTCATGAGTTAGTGTCCACCTGTAGTAATTCTGAATTGAACGTGGGAGTGAATGTATCTGCCCCTGGATGGATTGGCAACCTTTAAAAGATGTGCCCAGTCCTTTGTTCAGTAGCAGCTGGAATAGGCTGGCTGGATGGATAAACAGATTAAAAAGTTTGATAGAGGTTTGATTAAGGTACAGAGGGAGATTATTTGCAATTTTAACCATTTCCTATTAGCCCTCTGGTAATATCTTGGTTGCATAGATCCTTTCACACCTTTGGTTTTAATCGTGACTGTCAAATGAGGACATTTATACAACCCTCACGTTGGTCTGTCAAATATATCTAGCTGATTGTTAACCTTGTTTGGCATAAAAACAGGAAACAGGAAAAGCGCTTCAAAGGTCACAGATTAATATTTTCTATCTTGCTGCGTTTTAATGTTCACATGAACGATATCATATAAACAAAGTATTGCTGTATTTGCTGGAAAAGGTTTATGCAATTGTACCTCTGACTTACAGCTGATATGCTTCATTTCAAATATATTTTCACATAAATGTGAGACTCCTGCTTTACTTACTTAGTGGTTATACTAATGACCTTTATTCTATTTTACCTGCCTTGCTTTTTCTCTTCCTGCCCCTACCTCGCTGTCTTCACTTCTAAAACTTGCCACCCTCCTTAATCCCCTTGCGCATCATTGCTGTTTCATTTCCTCTGCAATAGGAGCATACTGCTGGTGTCTGTTGCATCTCAAGTTCATGTTTAGGTTGATGATTTTTACCTAAAACTCTCGGTCTTTCCTGTGGAGCCTCCATCTGTCTCCCTTCTGCTTTCCGCTCACAGTTAATGAAAGAAGGGAATGAAAAAATGAGAGAGGGTTTAGTGTGAGTGCTGCAGGGTAAATAAAGGTCAGTAAATGTTTTTCCCTGTTCTTCAGGTGGGCGTTCACACTCATCATCATCTCGTCCTACACGGCCAACCTGGCGGCATTTCTCACTGTCCAGAGGATGGAGGTGCCCATTGAGTCGCCAGATGATCTGGCTGACCAAACCAACATCCAGTATGGCACTATTCATGGAGGATCCACCATGACCTTCTTCATGGTGAGCCTTTTAGTAGATCATCTTTTTGAATAAATAGGTCAAGTAGGTAAGCAAGACATCAATCAACAGCAATTCCTAATTGATGAAGTAACAATGACAAATACAGAATTGCCATATTTCTTGTCTTTTCCAGTGGTATTATTGTTACTATATCTCATTGTTCATATCAGATAACTATTGTGTCACCTTCTTTGTCAAAGATTTATTGGTGATTTCACAACTGAGGCAGAAACAAACTTCAATGTGCATTTTCTCCATCTGTTTTCCCCAAACTTACAGGGCAATAAAATGTTGATAATAGCCCCAAAACATCCAATATTTTCTTATCTCTATTAAGAAATAGGGCCATAGGGGGCATGGGGGATAGTTTTTGCACTACTAGTAAAACATGCACAAACAAAATAGTGCCAAGGGGAAAATGATGATGACATTTTGCAGCACATTTCTTCATACATTTCGTTGGGGTGCACGTTGGTAGTGGGATTGGGGGGGTTGACATTATCGTTGTCAATGACAAGACGGCCCTGCAGAAAAAGGCTAGGAACCACTGAGCTAAGTAATTGCTATGAAAACAGGAAAGCAATGCATTTTTTTTAATGGTGTGCACCAGTGGAAAACTGTATCCACCTCCAACTCATTTTCACCCCTCTGCCTTATTCTCCCATCAGAACTCACGGTACCAAACGTACCAGCGGATGTGGAACTACATGAACTCCAAGCAGCCCAGCGTGTTTGTAAAGAGCACAGAGGAAGGCATTGCCCGAGTCCTTAACTCCAAATACGCCTTCCTGATGGAGAGCACCATGAATGAGTACTACCGCAGCCTCAATTGCAACCTCACGCAGATCGGAGGTCTTCTTGACACCAAGGGATACGGCATCGGCATGCCTCTGGGTGAGTAGTGTTGTTTGAGCACATATCCATAAGTCTGGATGTCAATAGTTAGAAATACTCATTTATACTCATTCCAGACCTCTTTAACAGACACTTTTAGTAAGATTTGTGTTTCAGTTGCTGACCAAAATAACATCTCAAAATCTAAATAGGCTTAGGATAATGCTAAAATAAACAGCAGATATCATTACATTGCAGTCATTTAGTTGATGCTTTTATCCAAAGCGACTTACAGTTAGGCAGTAGCATTAATGTTCGTCCCTTCTGGGATTCGAACACTGGTCTCCCACATAGGAAACTGGTGCTCTACCAAATGAGCAAACCAGCCGAGGGTTCACATCAAACATCAAACAAGTTGCTGCAAGTGCTCCCATGTTGAAAATATTAGATATCTGATCATAAAATCAGTGGGCACGTTTACAAGACAATTGTAAAAATCCCATTACTATGTCAGTCAGACCAGAACCAGACTTTAAAATACATGTACACATGTTAGTCTAACCAAAATCATACAACACTGAATCTCCCATAACCAGGCCCAAAAAGGGCTGCAGAATATATTCAGTTTTTTATTATTACTCAAATATCAACATGCACAATATCTAGATCTAGATCTATATCTCAAAGACATTTTGACCTGAGAAAGGACAAGTGCAGGTTTGTTAATGAGAGCTGCATTCCAATATAGGAAGTTCAGCTTTATATATGTTCTACAACATGGAATGCAGCCCGTTAATACCTTTGAGATGAGCACCACATGTTGAAATATTTTATTTTATATTGAGTCATTCAATTCTCACAGTATTCACTTATAATACAACATGAAATAAATTAAATCAAAAATAAATGGGAAAAAAAAAACTTTTTTATTCCTAGAAGAAAATTGCACTGTTGCAGTAGTTTTTTCTTCTTTTTTTTAAAATATATATATAAAACAATAGCAATTTTTTTTGTTTTTGAAGAATTTTTTGCCTTGTTCGGGTGGATTATGGCTGCTGGCCAGAATGATCTCTAGTACCATTCTGCCTCTTTAGGTCTCTGGCTCTGATGCTGCTGCCTCAGCAGATGCTGCAAACCTAAACTTTCCAAACAGGCTTATAGAATATATATGTAACATCTAAGTGCAGACATTGTATGATCTAAGCTTCCTGAGTCTGATTTGTCCTTTCTTGTAGATGCTTCTGTGTTGCATTTCCAGTCCAGTATGTTATGGGGAAAAAAAAGGTAGTGCCACCTGAAAGGAAACCGAACACAAAGGCAAATACAAACTAAACATGGAAGGTGAAGACAAAAGCAATAAAACCCCAGATTAACCTTAGAGGTAGAGAAAATGCAGGGTATCACATGGATAAATACAGACCGACACAATAATAATCAAAGTACATATTTAGTACTGCTGGTACAATGGAAGATAACTTTGAACATGCTGCTACCCTTATTTGTAAACCTGTTTGATGGGAAATGTTCAGCTCATCGTCCTGTCACATATTGTTTTAATGAATTGTAGCTTTGTTACCTAAACCTTTGTGTCACATCTGCTTAAGCCGTTAATCAGGTCAGATTCTTTGTGCAGCTGCTGTTCTTGGTAAATTAGATCCATCCTAATTCCAATATGACTTTGGTTTGTTGTGCCAGAGTCTGGCTTCATATCATCTGCCTTCATATCCTCATCTGTTTAGGATGATAAGTGCATAGATTAGCATAGTTAATGGACAATGGAGGAACAGCTGTGGATAAAGGAGAGGAAAGAGCAGAAGAAAGGCATGCTAGTCAAATTGCATGTTGCTTGATGAAAATAAAAGCATTGCTGTCATCTATGTGCTCCTGATGGTTGCATCTCCTGTGCTAATAGCTCTGACTGACAGCGAACAATTAGCATTAGTGTCATAAAAAGGAAAAACTCATTTTGGCCTCCCTCAATTTACCATTAACAGTGTTACTATGACAACATAGATCTCATAAGACCGTCAAGGGGCTTCATGAAGTTGCTAAGGTTTCATAAATCAAGAAGGAAAAATCAGTTCCAGTTGAGTAATTGCAGACATATACATGAACAAGAGTACCAAGTCCTGCAGAATCCATCCAGAGTATTTTAGACTTAAAAATACTACTTTTCTCAGGGTAAAAGGTCCCCTCCAGTTAAGCCCTTGTCTTTGCCAGAACCTCTGTTTTTAAGTCTGGATCCAAGTAAATCAGAAGTAGCTTACAACTCCACTGGTCTACCAATGGTGTCCTGGCTCCCGTAGTGTGCGGCTGCAACATCTGGGTGGGTGGCCGGGCCCTTTGCTCTAGTCGTCCTGGATGGCCGGTGCCTGGCAGAGTCGGCGGCTGCTGATCTTTGCTCGCCAGGGCCTGTGATCATTGTATAAACGATAAAGTCTACATTTGGAAGAAATTTTATCAGGGCTGTAAAAATGAATGTGTTAATGCCGAGATTAATCCATGAAATTAGACAGTTAATTCTTTTTAACGCGTTAACCCATTGGTATCATTACTCTGGTTGTAGCCACGCATCTTCCGTGAAAAGATTATTTCATTCTAACTAGTGTCAGCTCACACAAACCCGTGTTTAACCTGTCATTTACACTACTTTTTTTTCACACATACACATTTATAACGTCTCATATACAGTACTGATATCACATTTAATTGTGAATTTTCACTATTATGCATGCAATATGTTGCTTGTATGTGTATATGAGAGTTGATTTAATGTGTATGTGCAAGTGAATAAAGTGGAATATGCATGATTTCAGAGGTGTGTATGTGAGAGTTAAAAAATGCACTTTGTCCTATACGGCTCCTCATAAACAAAAACACTTTATGCTGCTTATTAATGAAGATTGTGACATTTCCCAAGCCGTGCATTTAGATCGTTGGGTGTCCAAAAAATAAAATTATTACAGATGCTATTTTAAAAATCTGAAATTGTCCCTATCTCGGTGATAGAGGCTAGATTTTGGTTGCAGCTTAGCAGTGTGTGTGTGTGTGTGTGTGTATTTGTATGGGTAGCTTTATATTTCCCCAACTGCTTATCCCTTCTTCATACTAAAATGATGAAATGATGAGTCAGATCTCTGTGTTAGTTTGTTATTAAGGTAACTTTACAAATACTGGTGTGTAACCCCATAGCAACTGAGGCAGGCAGCCTAACCTGCTGCAGAGAAGGTTATATTCAGCATAAAGAAATCAATACTTCCAGAAGTACCACCTCCTGAGCAATGGGTTCCCTTAGAAAAAGAAAAAAATAAAGACTCTGACAACACTGTTTGATTTAAACTGAGAATCATCATGAGAGATATTACGGCAGGGAGAATCTTGATGTAGCCAAAAATAGAGAAAAGTTACTCTAAAGCTTGTTGCTTGTAATTTGGATCTCAGCTAAAAGGCATTTTATTTTCTATTTTTACATCGTTCCATCTAGTCTTTGAGTGTGTAGAGACTTAAGCTCACCATTTTGCATAAAATTATGTTTTTGAGTTTGTATTTTAATTCACTATTATCTCATTAAATGTTTAAAAAACTATAACAATTTAAATCTATTTCTTAGTACTTAATTGTGTGTAGAGTGGAATAGTGAATTAGATTTAGAAAAGCCGTATAATTTCAAGATGTCCTTGGTATGATAATGTGCTCTGTAAGTACAGACCTTTGATCATCCTTGAGGTGTGTTTGCTACAATTTGTGGTGTTCAAAAGTTCTGTAAAGATGTGAGAATGAGACTTGCCAGAAACTTTGACAAGGATCTGTTCTGTAATCCAGTGAGAGACAAAGATCAATTAGAGCTCATTAGACAAAAATAAAAGCAACTTTGAGTTTAATTTCAAATTAAGCTTTTTCTTTTCTTTCTCTCTATTAATGTTTTACATCTAAACTTAAGTCAATTTATTAGCCAGGCTGAAAAAAAGATGATTTTCCACTGGTTGTGCAATAATGTGATGTTTGAGGACATACTTTGGGCAGTGCTGCACTATGCATGTCAATCTTTAACATTCATATAAGTTGCCATGGAAATGTCCAAAATATTTCTGGACCTAACTGTGTGTAACCCAAGTAATATTAATTTTACTCCACTGTTAACATTTAATTTTATCATTGCTCATAATGGTGGACAGTAATAAAGACTGCTGAGTGTTTCAGCATAACAACCTGTCATCAAAACCAGTGTTACATGTCACAAAAATCTATATTTAGTTTAGCAGCCGACTGCCCAGAACACATGAACACAAACCTAATGTGTGTCATTTCACTAGAACGATCGTTCTAGTAGCAAAGTGCCAATACCATAATACTTAGTCAATATTTATCTGTCTAGATATTTCTTCCGTGCATGGTCAGTAGGGGAGACCGGGGACAGTTGTAACAGTTGTTGATATTTCTATCTCGAACTTCGAGCACTTTTAACCCAGTGTGTTCAAACAACTATGCAAACTAGCTTCAAGTGTCTGCTAATAAATGGCATGGTAACTGCCTGTGCAGCACAAACAGAAAATGTATGTCTTGATCTTAAACACAAGGAATGAAATGTTGCAACTGACCCCATAGTCAGGGTCAGTTGTAACATGCCTTGGGGTGAAATATAACATTGTGAAATAAGGCCCAAACTTTTAAACAAATATGCTGTGGTCCCACAGCATAGAAGTTAAAGGTGCACTACGTAAATTTCCAACCAATTTCTGGAGCCGTTGTTGCCCAGCAGCGTCCCGAGGCTGAGAAATCACAGTATACAGCTTTTTCATCTGGGATGTTGCATGTTTTGCTTCACACTAGCAAACTGATATAAACACACCAGCTGTTTGTGAACGCGCGCCGTGGCTAATTCAGCAAGGAAACGCAGGAAGACATTATTGGAGGAAGAGAGGAAAAGAAAGAGAGAAAGGGACTAATCAGGCAAAACATGTGGGTGTTTTCTGTTTCCATGTCTTAAAACAGTAATAACAAATATAGAATACAATATGAAACAGGCTTACACTGCAGAGAGCTCACAGTACAGAGAGGATATAAGTTCCGTTGTGAGTCTTTAAACTACACTAACATCTTAATCACTAACATCGGTTTGGTTCGCTTGAGTAAAATGCAGTGTGCAAACAAGCTAAACCAAAGATGTGAAGATTTTCTGATTTCCCCACCCCTCCAACAAAGTCCCCCTGACTATCCTGGTGCAAATGTGCCCTAAAACCCAATGCTGTCATTTCTAAACCATTACAGCCTACCCCATTAAAGCATTACAAATGACCCCAAGTGCATTATCCTTGAGCTAGCTGGTCAAACAGCTAACAACTAAAACATTACCACAAATAACATGCTTGAAAAACAGCTAAATAGACACATGATCACCATGATATATGTTTGACAAGTATAACTACAAAGAAAGCTATGTAGTCACAAAAATAAGTTGGGCAAAAAAAATTTATTTCTCAACTAAAATTATATTTTCCCTCATAAATTTAGCTGTGTTTGCCTCAAGGCAATACTTTTTCACATGCAGACTAAGGATTAAAGTTAACATGTGCAAAGTGAATTAGATGATTCTTAACTTCTTCCTGATTGGAGCAATTGCAGCTGTTTCAACTGACCCGTGTTACAACTGTCCCCGGTCTCCCCTACTTAAACATGAAATAATAAACAAACAAAAGCAAAGTTGAACTTATAACTAACATATAACATATAATTTAATACAGCTGCCTTTCAAGTCAGGATTTTTGC
>JBAMHW010000019.1:21801440-21819179 GCA_037177495.1 Rhadinocentrus ornatus | reverse complement strand
CAGCTGACAGCAGTGAGTTGGGCTCATTTTGGCTCAGATTTGGTCTTAAACTGAGGGTGAAATGGTAAATGTCTCTCCTCTTCCTCTTCATCCTCAGGCTCTCCGTACAGAGATGAGATCACATTGGGAATCTTACAGCTGCAGGAGAGCAACAGGCTGGAGATCCTGAAGAGACGCTGGTGGGAGGGAGGACAATGTCCCAAAGAGGAGGATCACAGAGCCAAAGGTGGGCATCTCAGCTCCTTCTTTTACAAGTTGGAAGTGCCTAGCCCTTATTGCACACAACACACAAATAACATAATATTACCCTACTCTAACCCAAGTCTAATTTAGGTAATCATACTAATTTCAATGCTTTTAAAACTGCCCAACACAGGGTGTACACACTGGTTGGGCCATTTTTTTAACTTAAATAACACTTATAAACTTCAAATTTAAGAGATTGGTAACACTAGTATCGTTAATTACATTGAAAGATAGAATTCTATCATCTGAACCTTAGTTTTGGAAAATAGGAAATTAGTGACACATGCAAATAAATAAAAACAAAATCTAAATTGTGTCTTAAGTTCCCTGTACAAAAGTAATCTTTAGGTTTTCAGTTTATGGTTGCAGCTCATTTTCATTTTGTAGTGATATTTATAACATGCAAATAACTAAAACTGAATATTTTAATTATTGTTGATTCATTTTGCACTGATTGACTAATTTTACTACAATTAACACTAATAAAGTCCACCTGATTAGATGATCAAAACTGTCATTGATTGACAAATCAATATATTACTCTCACAAGCACAAACCATGCAAACCAGGCAACCTGACATTGGAAAAAACTCCCTCACAAAGGCAAACTGAGACAAACTGCTGCAACAGATGGTGCAGTCATTAAAAATGTGGAACAATTAGCGGTTAACTGGTCAGAACGTAGCCTAGTACACCAGAGTCAACAGTTTGCCGGAAGATGGATGCAGCCAGATGTTCTGTACAGATATGTGGTTGTCTGCTCATGTAAATATTTTCTAGAGTGATTCTTGGAGTCACCTCTGAAAGTTTGAGTTCGAGTTTATAATCAGAAATGCTTAATAGGATTAAAGAAAAGTAACAGGACTATGCCAGGCGGTCCTTATACTAAAGTAGTATAAGTCTAAAAATCTTCAAACTGGTGTGATGACACAAGTGATTCATGCATATCTGGAAAGACGTTTCTGTCCTCCTCTTCCAGTGACCTGTCAATCACCAAATAGTTGGCCAGTGCCCCCCTTGCAACCCCACTAGCTCTGTCCTGTGTTGCCAAGCAGAATAATGGCAGTCATTGTTAGCATCTTAACATCATGCGTTAGCATGTTTCTGTTTTTATCAGTCGCTTTGGTGCATTTCTCACATCAGAAAATAAATTCTCATAACTATTATATTGAAATGCCACAACGATTTGTCATTTGTGCACATCAGAGTAGCTTTTCTGCACATGCTTTTGGGCATGTAGCATTTTCTTTCATGAAATTCTCTGCTGTTTCATGACATTATTATTTGCTTTGGTCATATCAGTCAAAATTACCTATACTTAAAACTGCAGGATAGCCAGGCTCCATTAAACTAATAGTCGTCATTGTATTGCTTGAGTCATTACATATGACAGCGTTGAACAAGTTATCAGAATTTGTTAAGCAGATTATTAATGTTTCCTTATAATATTTTCCTGGAATTCCCTTCAAAATAATAAAAAAAAATGCTCTCAGCTGACCCTCAATTTTCACTGCTTAGGAGGTGTATGAAGCATTAGTTGTAACCAATGATCAATCATTTGTCCACAGTAACATGAACTGTATGTACTGTTAAAGTAGTATATTGTTTACTGGTGTGCACAACTCTTCCCAAGAATTGATACTGGCTTTGGGTTTGTTGTATATAGGTGACTGTAATGAATGTTTTGGGTTGTTTTTTTTTTGTTTTTTTGCATAATGCTTTGAACAAACTACTGTAAGATGTCAAGGAGCCTTTGTGTAACAAAAAAAATTATGTGTCATGTTGTCAGTTACTCTACTAACAACAGAAACTTGTATATTTAATTTAGTTTTCCAATGGCTATGCAAATGTTGTGCTGTCTTGGCCATTTTCAGGTTGTGTCGCCAAGATCTGACTTTTTTGCTTTCAAAAACATACAGATTAGTCTTAATGAAAACATGACTAAGCCATTTGAGTACCTTGTTAGTACTCCATGGTGACAGGAATTTTCTTTTGGATGGCTCTGACAGTTTCATTGACATAAATACTTGCTTTTAAGGAATGAACAATCTACTTTTAGCAAGTGACATGCTTTTGTAGGTAATCCACCAGGTTCTGCAGTTTGTTTTAATACTTTTGAGAAATGCACTAACTGCTGTGCAAATTTTAATTCTGATGTGAGAAATGCACCAAAGTGACTGTAAATTGTAATATTTACTGAGTTGTAGAAAGTCTAAAAAGTCTAATAAGTCAGATTTGTGAAACCAGATTTGTTGTGTCATTTTAGTGTTAATGAAGGATGTGGATGAGCTAATTAACAGACAGATCAACAGGGACACCTACAGACAGAGGCTTCTGCTGTCTAGGCTAAAAAATAATCAATAATTTTTTGATTGTTGCTGTTATCGTTTGTTGGTTGTTGGTTTTTTTTGTTGTTGTTTTTTTGCCTCATCTTATTTTCATCTTTTTTTCCTGTTTCAGACTTGCTTTCTATTTCATGAGGTGAGACATAAAATAGAAAACAGTCAGACACTGCATGGCTCTGCATCATTTAACCATTTGAAGTCTTTTCACCTGTCTTTTGTCTATTGATTATAAAGAATGAAATTTTCCCTCAGCATCTCCATTACTGAAACCATTAGGCATGGTTTCTGTTACTTCTGCTGCATCTCACTGTAACAAGATGACATGGTTTATCTCCATTGACTTTTTCAATCCAATGAGGTTTTTAGCAACTGATAATAATGGGAATTTGAGTTCTGCTGGTGTATCGATTACCTCCTCTTTGTCATCTGTTTGTATAGCTTTCTTTATTCCCAGAGCAGGAATAATGTCCTCCAGCAAATTATCTGAATCTGTCTGTGTGTGTGTGTGTGTGTGTGTGTGTGTGCTTGCATTACTTGTTTTGTGGGGGCAATAGTCATTTTTCACTTGTATTGTGCACATACAACTTCCTTTTTGGGTAAAACCTTATGAATTGAATTAGTATATTTGAATGTTTAAGTAATATTTGGTTAAAGATAACTAGTTTTAGTTCATATTATGCATGACTATTTGAATAATTATTCTCTGAGGTAATGGAAATATGATTGTGTGTTTGTGTGTGAAGCCTGACAAAAATCAAGCAATTAAGGTCCCATTAAGCATAATCAAGTGTCTCTTTGTTGCTGATTACACAGTAAACAGAATGTGTATCTGTGAGTTTCTGTCCCTCTGTGCCCACAAAAACAAAAATCTGCAGTTAGGGAATTAGGGAGTGTTTTGCCAAATGATCGGGGAGTGGGCTGATAACATGCAGATGGTATTATAAAATTGCCTGGGTTACATGGTTAAAAGATTTATTATAATTATGCAAATGATAAAAGAGGCAAGTAAAAAAAAGCATAATCTTATGACAGAATAGTTTAGAAGTTCAAAAACAAACAATCTAATACAAAATTACTAAGACTTTTGCCCTGTTAAAGGGTTAGTGCACCCAAAGATGTGTTTTTGTAGCTGTAAACAACACATTATTACTACATATTCTGTTAATAAAATTTGTATTATTTTCATTTGTTTAAAAAAAACTGGATTTTGTGGATTAAAAAAATGGCTCATAACGCCCTCTACAGGGTAAAACCAGGTTATGTTTTTCATGACATTGAGAGGTTATCTACGTAACAAGAAAATTTTAAAAGCTCCACAGCCCCCTCCCTCCAGATGCAAACAGATGGGTATAGACATAGGAATAGAAAACTGGCCCACCAATGCATATGAAGGGATGTGAACTTATATGGTGTTGTTCCTCTTTATTAAAATCAACAACTGCTCACATGCATGGAAACATGTTGGCACTTTGTCTTAAAATTACAAGACATTTACTAAGTCAGTGTAAGTTCCTGTGTGGACTCATTCTATTTTCTATAGTTTTCTCTATATTCTTATAGCTTTTTGCTTTTTTCACTTCAATTTTAAGTCACTCTTGCATTGGGTTTCCAGTTTTAGGAACGGATTCCTGTTGTACATAATATATGTGAGGAAAATACAGGACATAAAGCTACCATTAACATAAATCATGTCTTTTGTCTTCAGATTTTCATTACATCACTGGTTCTTTTCCATTTGCTATTTTATGACTTCTGTTGAAATATTGAATCCTTTTGGTAAATTGTTGTTTATAAATGTGCTATATATTTTGACATTCACTTGAGTTCTTTGAGTACAAAAGCAAGTAATACATGTAAATTTGTATCTTTTCATTAATCGTATCCTTTTCCTAACTGAATTTGAGTCTTTGCTGTTGAAAAACAGAGAAATGTAGGTGTGAATGTTGAACGTTTAGACAAAACCAGTTCAGAATTACTAAAGAAGCTGTCTGCAAAGCAGCTTAACACATTAGACAACCCAACAAGATCCACTGACAGGGAATATTGACCGTTTAAGTGTTTAAAGCTGCCAGGTGTCAGGTCACCACTGGATGGAGGTGATGACCTGAGACTTGGCAGTGTTTGGAGGGTCAGTCAAAGAATAAAAGAGAAAAATGTTGTTAAATTGTTGATGTCAAAGTTCTTCTTGGAGCTCATGTTTTCTTAGAGTAAAAATAATAAATCAAAAAAAGCTATGCCCTGGTTCAGTCCATTTCCTCCTAATTTCTCCTTTTTTTCTATTTAAGGAAAGAATAAAATTAAAAGGTTTAGTTTCTTTCTTAATTTAATTACATTAAAATAATTCCACATAATACGTTCACAGAATCAAAATGCCAAATGCGTTTTGCTTAAACATTACTTACATTTACACAACAAAAGTAATGCACATCAGGGAGTATTTTTAATTTTCAGGCTTTAATTCTTCAAGATATTGTAGTTCGACTGAAGAAGAAGTAAAGAAAAGACCAATCACAGTGAGTAGTGCTCTGCTCTTCATTACTGTCTTTCAGGTCTTGGCATGGAGAACATTGGAGGGATCTTTGTGGTCCTCATTTGTGGCCTCATCATTGCTGTCTTTGTGGCCATTATGGAGTTTGTGTGGTCAACACGGCGAACCGCAGAGACGGACGAGGTAAACCTTCATCCTCTACCTGCTCTCTCATATTCCTCCTCCTGTAGTACCTCTGACTTCAACCACAGCTCAGCAGCTCTTCTGCCAGTGTGTGTGTCACTGTCTTTGAAATGCTGACCATCACATATCCGTCAATCAAACGATCATCATTACACAGATGTTTGTTCATAATAAAAATATTTCATTGACAAGTCCAAAGTTTTTTTTTCCTCTTTTGGAGATAAAAAAAACTATGGAAACTCTTAAATGAATGTCAATTTTTAGTGTGAGGGGTGGCAGGTCTGTCTATTTCTGAGTCAGCCATGTTTTATTTTCTTTTGGATTTTTTCTACTTTAACATGTTTCTATCTCTATTTTTCCCAGGTCTCTGTTTGTCAGGAGATGCTGACAGAATTTCGAAATGCTGTCTCATGTAAGAAAAATTCACGCTCACGCCGGCGTCGCCCCCTGAGCAGCACTGGCGGTGGAGTCCTACGTCATCCATCCCGCCTAACTTTGGCTGGTCCTCGCCCAATCCGCCTAGTCAGAGAGATGCGTCTCAGCAATGGGAAACTCTACAGCGGCGCCGGCCCACTGACTGGAGGCTTGACAGGGTTTGGAGGAGGTATGGGAGGAGGACCTGATTTAGGCCCAGGGCCGCAGAGGCTCCTGGAGGACCCATTAGGTGCCAATGTCACCACCAGCACCCCTCCTCCACCCCCTCCAGTATCTGCCGTACTCGCTCCGCCTGGTCCGTCACGCAGCTTCCTACAGGGCTGCAGCCATGTGCGCATCTGCCAGGAGTGCCGGCGAATCCAAAGCCTGCGACCATCAACGCTCACCACTCCCGCGCCTCCTCCCCCTTCCTCCTCCTCCTCCGCATCTTCCTGCTCCCGCATTCCACCTTCAATGGCGATGTCAGGTCACCACCACCGGCAAAATCCCCACCACCACCTCCACTACCACCACGGCTCCATGTCACTACCCCGACTCCCACCGCCTCCTCCACCAAACCCGTCAGACAGGGCCGACAGTGATGGAGGGACGGCAAGCCCACTTAGGGCCAACAACAAACCAGCCCCACCACCGAGGCCGCTGCCTCCTGCTAAAACACCCACACACCAGTCAGACTTACTCGGGGGACACAACTGAACTTAAAACACTGATAGGGGGTCAAATATAAAGACTTCACACCCTCAGAAATTTACTTTTGGCCCCAACAACAAAGCTGGAATGGCCCAACTTAGCTTGTAGGCAAGGGTGGATGGAAGAAACCATTTTGACCCATTCGAAGGGTTGTTCATTCAAATGTAGCCACTTTTGGCTCTGTGGGTCATTTTAGTAACCTTTACACAGGAGTAGGTGGATTTATGCACTCTAATATGGTATCAGAGAGGATTAAACAAACAATATATTTTGGATTAAACCAGCGGAGGTGGTCCTGGTTTTTGTGTTGCAGTTGCAGCAGAGAATAGACAAACAGGAAGTCGAAGAAAGATTCAAATTGAGTCCTCCACCTCTTACCTCAGATTGTCATTACACTCCAAGCAAAGTGGACTCAGAGATACAAACAGACAGAGTTTATCTACACTCAGAGTTTTACTGTTTAAATACTGAACACGGCGCTTGTGTCGAAGGGAACCTACATGCAGACATGTGATAGCAGAGCAGCTGTACAGTTATCACAGTCTTCTGTCGCTCTTTTGGATGTTTGTGGAGGATGTAGCTCTTAACCAACACTGTTGCTGTTTGTACAGACTCGTGCTAATTGGTGCTGTGATCCACAAAACAGAGAACAAACACTGTTACTCACCTAAAGTGTGCAACACTGTGCTGGGGTAGTTCTTCTTTTACAAAAACACTCATCCAGTCAAGAGTAATGCACAGAAAGGCGTCTGAAAATATCAAATTGAAAGGGCGTGAAAAGAAAGTTCATTATTTTCATGGAAAAAATAAAAAAATCGAAGACATTTGTTTTAAGGTTCCTGGTTAGATAACTTTAAAACCAGTCAACCATTTAGAAATTAGAGTTTTAAAATATTTTAGCTCTTGTTCGATATGGAATAGCGTATAGTTGTTGTACAATAAGAGGTTTTGGTATGTTCCTATCTTAGCATAAAGGCAGGGTGCATCTTCTTTATAATGATTGATGGTACCAAGAAATATATCAGCAGGTTAAGTCACAGTAAACCACAAGATGTCATTTTAACTCTATTTTTATATAGATGAAACAAGATGCTGAGAGCTTAGCTAACCGTTCTTCGTCATGTTAAGCTAAGCTAACATGCACAAGGTTAATAATTTTAAAGTAGATTAAACATAAAATTCTATTTTTTTTTTTTTTTTTTTTTTTTTAGTTTTTACTATTTAAACATTTTACTGGATCACAAACGTGATCCACAGGATTTTCTATTTACATATTAAAGAAAAAAGATAAGGTGGTGGTTGAGTTCGGTGTAGTGGAGTCCAGCTGCCGTGTGATTTAAAGAGGTCTAAAATAAAATGTTTCCCAAAGTTTTGGCTCGGTTTTTGGAAACAAAGAGTTTTACTTGGGGTTTAGAAGTAGTTTGGAAGTAGTAGGACTTTGACACAATTTTTGTCATTTTCATACTTACACAATATTTGCATCTTGTATCAAACCCTTTGTCTCCGTGTGTCTGTGCTTGTAAAGCCTCTTGGACAGCAATTTTTCTTCATCTTGGAGCTGTGTTCTTCGTTGCATGCTATGCAACCCTGTTCCTCAGGATCTGCCATCTAGCAGGTTTTAGTGTTTCCCTGCTGCAACACACTTGACCGTGTGCACAATGCATGTACACAGGGGTGGCCCCCTAATATCATGGTAGGATTCAACAGGTTAACAGCTAACAGTTGTCAATCTGACACTAAATTCTAAGTATTTCTGTTGCTGTAAAGCTTATCATGGTGCATCAAGTCAGAGACAAGGTGCTGTCAGATATCTTACAAAAAAGAAAATGAACAGCCTTTATAAAAGTTTGAAGCTATTTCTTTACCAACTTTTGATAATTTATTAAAACAAGGTTTTGCCCAAGGTTTTGTCTGTGAGTTTGAAGCATTGTTTACATGAATTCACTGATCTCTAAATAATATAAAAAAAATTATAATAACTGAGACTGCAAGATAAGATATCCTAACTCTAACCCAGTGTCTGCTCCTGCAGTCATGGCTGCTGGATTCTTAAATAATAACGTCTCTTTTTAAAACAAAGACCATGCAATCATCATCACTGTTGTATTTGGTGGGTTTCCAGGCCATGAATTCCATCACCATGAATACCAGTGATAAATTGTACTGGATGCAGTCAGTCCTAATGTTCTCCTGATGAGTCTTGTTTTGTTTAACACTCTTAGGATGGGCTGTTTTATTGAATGTTAAGGCTCTAAATGCTAATGCCACAGTTGTGATCAAGCTCAGTTTTTATCTGATTAGTTGATACACATTCCACATCTGTAAATCAAGCAAATTGTATGTCAGCTGTCTATTTGTGCTTAACCAAAAATTGTGTCATTGCTCAAAAACTAGGAGCAAAAATTTTTCCTTTGGGGGTTATTGGATTCTTGTCCTACAGAAAATGCTTCTAAATTTAATAGATAAACCCAAAACCTTTTATTTTCAGCCCTCATATGAGAGTTTTTGCGATAAAACTGTCACCACTCCCTGAATGCCTAACCAATACGATAACCTGCATATGGCTTTCTAAAAAGGTGAAGAACTACCTCAGTGCAGTTATCTATTTTAGGTTGATATTCAAGCTGTTTCTAGCCTGTTTTTGTAGGTCATTGGAGCGCATACATATTCTACTGTATACACACATGCACACACAAACACACTTACACTGACATTTTCTGTGAACTTGTAAGGCAAACTGGAGAAAAAAAAGAAAAAACTAAATTTGTGATTGTATTTTCCTTCTTGACAATGTGTCTAATCTGAGTATTGCCTCTGTTTTCAATAGATTTTTTTTCCTTCTCTCTCTTACCTTGTAACCTTGAGTCCTTTTAAACTGATGTCATGACGATTTGGTCGTCACACCTGGTTGTAGCAGTTTGAAGCGCACCTGTCAGACACCTAAGAGAGCTGCTGCTCTCCGAGATCTCTCCAAACACTTACAAACCCCATCTACCAGCTATGTGACATAGAAGTGCTGATAATGAATGTCAGATCTACTTGTAAATGCTTTACAGTTGCCTGGTTATGATTGGAGAAAATTAGACATCATCTTGAAGAGCAGTGCCTGTACCTTTTAGTTTGTTTTGTAGTTTTATTTATTTATTTTTTTAAGAAGCAGCAACAGCTAAGAGGAATGTTAACGGTAAAAACTGGATTTCATTGGGTGATTTAAGTGTGTGTATGTGTGTGTATGTGAATTTTTATGTCTATCTTTGTGAGATCCAAAGTGAATTTTAAGCATTTTTGCCTGCCCAGAGTTCAGATTTAGAGTTTGAGCTGTCTGGGATTGCATTGTGCCTGTGGATGTTCTCACAGATGTAGCCATACATATGCAAGTTTGTGTTCTGTTGTACATTTTTTCTTTTGTTTCCCTGCTCCTCCCTCAGATTTATACCAGCAGTGCTCAGCCGTTCATCAGGACAGAGACGACAGAAGGATATCATTGATGATTCCATTGTTATCGTTATTATTGATATTGACGTGTGGGGTGACTGTAGGAGGGGTGCCTCCCTCTGATGTTCAGTATATAGACACACGTTTGGGATACAAAAGAAATCTAAAACATAAAAAAACCAAACTAAAAGTCGTACTGCAAATGGTCCTGTTGGTGGTTTTATTTTTCTGTTTAATTTTCCTCAGATACTGATTATCAGGATCGTTTACTTATTATATGTGGACAGGATTACAGGCATCTGCAGCCGGAAGGATTTCCTATTACCCCTGTGTTCAGGTCATGTCTATTTCTGATTTTTCAAAGAGAAGATGCCACTGGAAGAACAAGGGATGTCACTGAAGAATCATCACTGTCTCGGTGAAAAATATAGAGCATTACGTTACACAGAAGTGAAATGTTTGCCTTCAAACTTCCAGGTTTTTGTGCATGAATTTAATCAATCAGCAATCAAATACCAAGAGCCCAAAGTAAAATGTTTTATTAGAAGGCAACCAAAGTTTTATTAGGAGTCTGTTAGATTCTCTTTATTCTGTTTTGTTTTTTTTTATTTTATTTTTTTCAATGTTTTGTTAACTTTGGGGTACTTTTACGTTTTTTTAAGTGATCCCTCCAGCATCCTCTGTCACTGACAAAAGAAAACTTATGTGTTACAGACTCAGTATATGATGCCCAAGGTAACAGTTTTTGCTCATTTTTGGATTTTGTCCTTTTGTCTAATTTGTTTTCTATTTTATTTTTTAAACATCTAGAACAAGAGTGGCCAACGTTGGTCACCCACCTGACTTAAACTAATGAGTCATTGTGCAGATCCTTATAAGCTTTTGGATCCATTTAATTTGAGTCAGGTGTACTGGAGCAGGGAAACTTGGAAAACCTGCAGCATTGTGGCTCTCGAGGACCGACGTTGGCCACCCCTGATCTAGAAGTTTAGGTTACAATCAAATTACCTGAAATTTAATACATTTCGTAAATAATAAACTGTTTTTCTTAATAAAAAAATAAAAGATAATAAAAAGATAACCCCCCCATCACCCAGATCATGTAAGTTACCTGTTGGACCAGAACCGATCTGAAATAGATATGGTGTGTCACAAATCCTGCTTGTAGATCATGTTGCATGCCATATACAGTATGTTTAAGATGAGCTCCCCTCCCTTTCCCCCCATCTCCCCTTCAAGCCTCAAACTTTGAACGCATCATTCTGTGAAATGAAGCTCAAACATCTAGAGGGTGCAACAACAACCAAAAGGAAAGCCCCAGGCTTTTTTTTTAAATTTCCTCCTAAAAATGTCCAGAGATTCAGTCAATTCAGCTCCACAACTGTGAGGCAGAAATTTACTTCAGGCAGTGTGCAGTAGAGATACTTTGAGTTTGAATTTATAAGATGTCTTTGCCTTCATCTGCAGTCCAGAGTAAGACCTGGAAACAGTTGAGGATAATACTGTAAATCAAAGTAAACAACTTTTAAGCATCAGGTCAGTTGCATTGGCAACGATGAATCTCTTCTAAAAACTCAGCTGCAACCAAATCATAACAAATGTGTTTATTTAGTTGTAGAACATAGCAGCAGTTAGTTCCTAATTACAATAGTTAAATGGGAAGGAATTGGCTTTTTTTTTTTTTTTTTTTAAAGAAAAATCATTTAAATTATTTCTCTTCTCAAACGCTAAGCTGTTTTTAAATAAAATTGTGACAGCTATGTTGTAATATCAAAGTTCTGCCAGCAGAGGGCGGTGCAGACCAAGAGGAACAAGGTATAATTTCATCTTCTTAAGCGCTTTGCATTGCTGATGCTGAAAAATATAAAACTGAAACAACAGTTAAGATAAGGTTGCTATAAATAATAAAATCCCATCAATATAAACCAACTGATGTTCCTTCAAAGCATTATTTATTGATAAGCAGGTCTGTTTCCTTGAAAAGGAAACGGCTCAATTTAGCTCACTTTCATTTTAAAGTGCTGTCTGATTGGATCCTCTATGTATGCACTTAAAATCTTAGTGTGGCAAATATGACATGCTTAGGACAGTTGTTTGGATTGAGCATATCTTCATCTATGCAAATGGTAAAGATCTAAAGAAAACACTAACAGAAACTCAAATAACAATTAATGCAAAAAAAGTAGGTTTTTTTCAGAGTCAATCTGTATTTATTAAATGTATTTATTTATTTAGTAAATTATTTATTTTCCAGTTGAAGACAGGTTATTTAAAAAATAGACAAAGATTAATTTAAGTAATTAAAAGGCTTTATATGACTTTCAGTACACATGAAGGGATACCTATATTTAGAAGCAAAATAAGCGTAAATCTGATACACAAACAGATATGGTTGTTTATCTAATCCTGTCTGTAAAAAAAAGCTGCAGGAAAGCACAGTCTAAGTGCAGGGAGGGAAACTGATAGGTTAGCTCCATCATGTGTTCAAATGATTGTATTACAATAAGTCTGCTTCTATAGAACATAGGTTATAAACCTGTCTTTATACATAATAACCTCACATATATTTTAAAGAAAAAATGATGAACAGATTTTCTTTTAGAAGTTTTTAAAAGCTTCACAAAATACTTAAAGTTGAATTAGCCAAAAGTTGAAGTAAAAGAAAATTAAATAAAGTTAAATAAATTAATTTTTATTTTAAAATTATCTAAAAGTCTAAAGTAAAAAACAGAAATAAGAATGCCCCAAATGTTATTTTTAACTATAATTTGATCAAAATTCATTGTTTACTGTTTTACGTGAGATAGAGAAGACAGAAAAAAATAAATAATCCACAGATCAGCTACTTTAAAAAAAATGTATAGAACGCTCCAGCTAAAAAAGTTGAAGTCAGCTTTGTGAGTCAGCTCCCTCCCTGGTATGACTGGGAAAAGGAGAAGGCCAGGAGATGATGATGATGATAATGTGAATATTTCTGCTCAATGTGCTAACATGGAAATGGCGCAATGACATAACCATTAAAGAGAAACACAAAGAACGGGAAGTGACAGCACTGTAATATCTCGTCAATGACTAACGTTTTCATTCCCATCAAGATGCCTAGTTCCAAATATTTCATCAGGTTTGCATTTATAGAAACAGATTCAGGCACGATGAGCACAGGAAAACCACAGGCTTTTGCAATCTCATGTCAGACAACTAATGGAAAATTTAAAAATTGCATTTTCATTTTTTTCATAGAGTAGAATTAAATGTAAATATGTTTATATTTACATTGAATATTTTTTTTAAAGGAAGCTGTAAAACATTAGTGCCTTAATTGCCCTTCACCCAAAAAAAATTATAAATACATTAAGTGAGCGTTTCTATCTGCAAATATAAACACACCAAGTTGCTGTTAGATATCTTTCCCCTTTTACATCTTACACTTGAAGGTACTTTGTGCAAAAATAACTAACATGTCCTGGCAAAAAAGGATACAAATTATTTTAAATGCCAGGCACAGTTTTAAGCAGATGGTGGCCATTAATCGACAAATTCTTCTAGACTTGAACATCTTTTTAGCTCTTGCCCACCGGGATAAACCCCAACTTACAGGCGCCAAGTCGGCGGGGGGGGGCAAAGGAAACGTTGCCATTGTTTTTATTTATCATAGGAATCCATTGAGCAGCGCTTTGTCTGGTCCCTACACTAGAGACCTGACTGAAACCAAGAGGTATATGACTGGAACACAACTAACTAGATGAAGGTGGAGTAAATTAACAATTAAACCGGGTGAGCTAATGAACAGGGAAATAAAACAGAATGGAACACACCAGGGAAAGAACTACAAAACGAAAGAGGAATCCAAACAAGTGAGACAGGCATTTAAAAGGAAATACGGTGAATGAACAGATTAAATAAGAGCTCAGACAACACAATGACACACCATCATCAGACAAATGAATAAGAGTTAATCATTAGTAGAAATTCAGCAAGTATGACTTCATATACCTAAAAACAGCCCAACAAGTGCTAGCTACCTCCTTTTGTGGGTAAACAGCTGTTCTCACTGTGTATGTGTGTGTATAGCAAGAAAAGAACATCAAAGGACAATAAGGAATATATTACTGTGGTGATTGTCATTAACAATGGAGAGTCAAATGGGTTTCAATGAAAATTAGAGATTTATTTTTTTTATATAGGTTTACACAGGAAATAATGCTTCAGGACATCTTAAAAGTGATTGAAACTTAACTCAGAGGAAGCTAACTTGTTTTTATCAGATTTGTGGGGAAATGGATCTACTGTATAAGCTTAGTGCACTCCTGGCCAGAATAGATAACACCTGAATGTCGAGAGAAACGTTTTTTGTTTTTTTTCAATTTGCTGAGTTGCTGAGTACATCGCTGAATGTTCGATATGTTACACATAGTTTACCCCCCCCACACACACACACAATTTAAATGAGTAAATAAATATCAACAACAACAACATCAATGCTGTGAAACCAATCGTGTGTGTTTTCCCTCTGACACAGAAAGTGGCATTTGAATTGTCATGCAGGTATTTCTAGTATACTGTATAGGCTATTCCTGGCACCCGCTTTTCTTTTCACCATTTCAAAAAGACATCACAACTTCTTTCGAGGATGTTGGCTTGTGCTGAATGTAGTATTTTGTATTTCTTCAGCCCAACACAGGAAGTTGCACAGCTTCAAAACCGTGTTTTCTCTTTATACACAGTTTGTACTGTATACTCTCCAATTATGTGCCAATTTTGCTAAAAAGGACAGGTATTTATTAAATTAAACCAAAGTTGCATCCTGAAACTTTTGGAGCTTACTGAAAACTGTGATCAAGATTATATTTTGTAGAACTGGGAACTCAAAAGCATGAAAAAGGTACATATTGTCAATACTGATTTCAGGGGTTTGCTATAATGACTTAAGATGAAAGGCTGGGCTTAATAATGGATAACGGGCTCATGGTTTTACTATGCTAACTGAGTGTTAGCGAACAGATCTGCAAAATAAAATATTGGAGATAAAGTAGATTGGCTTAAAAAGAGATCTAAAACACATGAGCACAACTAGCTTTGACACATTAACAAAGCTGTTGCTATGACAGAACTGGTTAAGTAGGGGGAGACAGAGCAGGAACCAGGGATATATAGGCTCCAGTGTCATGATTGTGTAACATTAACTATATGTCAAAATTGAGACATTTCTTGGACAGATGACTGTTCAACCTCCATTTGGAAGTTACGTGACAACATCAATATCTTCCTTTTCAGCCTGTTCATTTAATATGAAGCAACAGCACAGCTGGAGTTTGTGGAGTGGCTGAGAAAACTCCTCCTGATTTAGAGTCTGTTTACAGTCAGCCTGCTTTAAAATCCAAATTTATTGACATCCTAATGCGTACATACATGTTTTACATCCATATAATACAGTCAGAGACATAAAGACTAAATAGACACAGTCATCCACATCTTAATACAGAAAAAAACCCAAGTTTAATTGCTTCCTGTAAATCTAGCAATCAAACTCTTGATCAAAACAACTTAGACATGCTTATCAGCTTCATCTTGGAAGTGAGATGGAAAGATCAATATCACTCTCTTTTATTCATCCACTAAACCATGAGTAGCAAACAATCTGCTGCTTGACTAGCAAATTCACAGGATGATATAGCTTTTCTACAGACATGCAAATAAATATGTTAAAGGAGAATAACCACAGTTCTCAAAGACCATTTATCTATGAATAAAGACAAAAATTGTTCTTTGTGCTGACAGTCAAACCATTAAATTTGAACACCAAATGAAAAAGTGCCACACTGTATCTGTAACACATACAAAAGAAGTTTGTATGTGCTTTAAGTGTGTGATTTCACTGAACAAAGCCATCATTACTGCACCCTGTAATCACACAGGTACAGAATTACCTGCTGGTACAGGCCCATAGGCTGCTCCTCTCCTCTCCTCGTGTAAAGGTATCATACTCATTAGTTCACGCTTAGAGAGCATGCATTTACATCAGTTCTGAATGCTGATTTAAGCTGTTTATATTATACACAACACTGCAGAGCCACTAGCTGATAAAAGGTTTGTGCTTCTAAAAAAAGCTTCATGCAGAGCAGAAGGTGTGGCGAAGATTCCAGGTTATGCTTTAAAATGAATCACTGAACTTAGCTTCTGAAAAACAAAGCATGCCTTTTTTTTGCTTCTAATCTATTATCTAATCATATTCTCTTAAGAAATTATAAAACATAAAAGATTATAAAATTTATCAGAACCCAACAGCATGTTTAATAATTTCCACAATCAAATACACTATTTACATTTATCAAATCTGTACTGTTTTACTAATGTTTAAGTTAAGTAAGATGAGTTTGTTTTAACTTAAAATCAATTGTGTATCGAGTCAAAAATCAATTATCTAAAAGATTTGAGAAATCCAAAGGTGGAAATCTTTTTTATGTGCAGTTGTGTGTGAAATAGATGCTAAATGGACTTATATAGCACTTTTCCAGTCAGCTTGACCACTCAAAGCGCTTTACACTACTTATCACATTCGCCCATTCACACACACACACACACACACACACACGCACACACTGATTGGCACATCCGGAGGCAAGCTAAGTGCCCAAGGACACTTCAACATATACACAGCCTACAGCCACCCAGATGTTAGAGATGTTAAACACAAGATCCTTTAATTCAGTGCATTTCTTAAAATTCAGGGGAAAAAAAACAAGTTTGTTTAAACAAAACAGGCTTGAGAAATTAGAAAATAAGTTAAAGTGAGCAAAGAGAATACTGCATGATAGGGCGTGGCCAGTCTACCCTGACTGTTAATTTGTAAGGACCTGTGCCATTCCGTTATCTTCCCTACCTTCTGTGTTGACTTACCATTAGAAATCAACACAAAAATCTGAGAAGACTTTCAATTTTACTTTACAGAGTCATTACTGAACAGTTTTTGATTTATCCATGGAAGAAATTGACTTGAAACCAAACCACAATCCTAAACAAAAAACACATCATTTCAAAGCAGATTTTTTGCACTTTGGCATCCCCCAACAATGACAAATTTTACACCAGTCTTGCATCCTGTCTCTTCTCTGAGCTCTCTCCAGCCAGTGAAAGTCCATCTAATGTTGAGTCTTGCTCTGTCACCTTCTTTCTTTCCGTTGCCTCCTTCAATGTGTTGATATAGCTGCAGCAACACACAGCTGTCATGTGATGTTATAGGAAGGAAACAAAAGTTGTTACGTGCAGTTTCAGTGTCAGGATGCTGCAGGGCAGTGAAGGTTACAGCAATCTAAGTAATGCACCATCAAAACAAGTCAGAATTTTTAGGTAAGTAACTTATGTTGTATTGCTTTAATGCTCACACAAAACCAGCAAACTATGTTCCCTTAACTTAACCAAGTAGTAGTTGTAGTTGTAGTAGTAAAGCTTAAGAAAACAGTAGGTAAAAAAGAAAGTAAACATTAAGTAAATGTAACTAAAAAGATAACTATCCCAAGAGGGTTTTGAATTCTAGTCTCATGAATATTGTTTTTAAACCCTTTGGCTTACCCTCATCAATCATCCACTGAACCAAATTTACATGGAAATAATTTAAAGCTGAATAGTTCAAAATGAAAACCCCAAAACCAAATACACATAGCTCAAAGAAACAGATACAAAAGATCACAACAAAGGGGAAAATTGCACCATCTGCAAGTGGAAGTGGAAAGTGCAGTGTTTTTAGTATTAATAGAAGAAGAATTGAGACCTTTTCCACCTATTTATAGACTTTAGTTCAGCATTTAATACTGTCATCCCCTCTCAATTGATCACCAAACTGAAAGACCTGGGCATTGGAGCTTCCATCGGGAACTGGTTATTGGACTTTCTGACCAACAGGCCCCAACATGTTAAGTT
>JBAMHW010000019.1:21763658-21795981 GCA_037177495.1 Rhadinocentrus ornatus | reverse complement strand
AAAGAGGGCAAAGTACTCGGAGCTAGTGGAGGAGTGCCGGAACAATGGTTGGCAGGCACGATGCCAACCCATCAAAGTGGGATGCCGAGGATTTGTGGGCCAATCCCTCTGCAGGGCCTACAAAAAATGCTGGGCATCACAGGAGCCAGTCAGCAGAACTTGCGTCAAGGTGGTTGTGGATCAGGACGGGAGAGGCGTGGCAAGTAAGGTAGCGCTACCTGGACACAAGCTGGGGCTTGATCAGCCCTGGCTGGGTCACCTGGAGGATGGGGTCTGATTGTTGAAAGACCAGAAACCTCCTGTGATCCCAGGTTACATCACTGATGATGTGTCCAGGGGCACCATAAGGTGTATCTAACAAAAAAAATTGATGTCACAGAAGAGACAACTTTGTATTCTGTGTTCATTACATTACAAGCGGTTTAATCCAAAGTGGCTTACAAGTGAGAAGTATAGAGTGGATATTAAACTAAATAAGTTTCCCACAGACTTATTTCAGAGGAGTTCAAATTTCTGCTGACAGTGAGCATGCAGACTGAGCTGTAGAACTCATCTCTGTCAGAAGAGAAAACTGTCATGTTTCACCATCTTATTTCTTGTGTGTTGGGTTTTGGTCTGTTCCTGGGTTTGTGTTATATTTTGATCTGGGTTTTATAGTTTGGTGTTTTCAGGTTTTATTTCTGGTGATCATGGTTTAGGGTTTTTCTTTTGATCTTGGTTTCTAGTTCTGGCTTTTGTGTTTAGTTTTCTGTTAGGATCATTGTTTGTGTGTTGTTTTAGTTTTTGTCTTGAGTTTTGGTTTATAGTTCTGGGTTTTGTCACGTTTTACTTCAGTTTTCTTGTTTTCCCTCTTGTGTTCCTGTGGTTTCTGTTTCTGGATCATTAGTTCACCTGGTCTGATTACTCATTCACTTCACCTGTTCCTTATTACTCCCTCTGTGCATATATACCCCATGGTTTTCAGTTTGCCGTTGTCAGATCCTAGTTTGTAAACTCCTGTGTATGTTTTACACCTTGTCGTGTTTGGTTCAGCCCCTGTTGCATGTGGTTCCTGAGTCCTGAGTTTTTGGTTAAAGAAAAACCTTTTACTTGCACCGACACATGACAGAAAACAATGTTGATCTATAAATCCAGCCTTGCAGTCAATAAATGAATATGGAATGTATGCACTTAGATATCTGTAAATTTTGTGTACAACTTTTAAAAGACTTAATGAAATAAGGAAATGAGTTAGTATTTCCACGCATTTATGAAGAGTTGTTCACAAGTGATGACTTTCATCATGGATGGTGTTTGCTCAGTACACTTTGTACCACAGCTGAACTAGTACCAAAAATGTATAGAGTAGTTTTAGTTCCAGTCAATAAAAACAAAGAAATCTGCCGAACTAATACTATATGGTCCACTACCATGTAATGAAAAGCACCATACATGTCAGACATTTGTGTTATCTCCATGACTGCACTTACTTCTGTACAGAGTGAACACATGCCAGTACTGTGTTAACTGCCACTATTAAACTCACTCACTCTCAATACTGAGAGAAACAGACAAACATAGATATAATAAATAATACTTTTAAAAAGGGATGTCTCTTCAGAAGATGTTAATCTGTGACTTAGGTCTCTTTGCCAGGTCATGTTTGCAAATAAGAAATGGTTCTCAAATATTTTACCTGGAAAATAAAGGTGCATTTTTTTGGTCAATTTAACCACTCAAAGCACCTTTTTAAATGCACACACACGCACACTGGTGAGCACATTTAAGAAAATTTGGGTTTCAATATCTTGCCCAAAGATACTTCAACAAGTAGTTTAGGGGAGCTGGGATTGATGCAGCAACCTTCCGTTTACATCCAACAGACAACTGCTCTTTCCCTGAGCCTCAGCCTAACCGACTTAAAACACTGCTGAAAACACCTCAGTATGCAAGGTGGGAAACAGCTTTGCAGAAGCACTGTGTTTGTCAGTAACCAAACAAAGGGTGGCAGTACTCCCCTTGCAGCCTTACCACTTCCTGACAAGCTCCTCAAACACAGAGGTGTCAGCTTGTGCTGAGGACGTCATCTACGACAACAGACTGTGCAGGAAGGACAGTAAAGTGAATATGGGGCATCATGGTCTTGCCTTTAAGAGCAACAAATCTCTTGAATAAATTAGCTGAACAATAATTACAGACTGTGATGGCCTGACATGTTCAGGTTGTACCCTGCCTTGCATTTAGTAGCCAGTAGGACAGGCTGTAGCCCCCTTCGACCCTGGAACCAGTGGCTATAAAAAATGGATGGATGGAAACTTAATTAACTTAAATAAACACATTCAATGAAGCAGACAGATGTGGTTCACAACCTTCTCTGAGTATCACTGTGTTTCTCTGTTGATTTGCTGTTAATGTCAATATCCCCTACTTTTCCTGACTTTTACTTTTTACCCGTAGATTGCAACTAAATAAAAATATAAATAAGGGTTGGAAAGTTTTTCTAACAACCTCAGCAATAAATCAGGTGTCAAGTGGCTCAAAGCACACAACAAACAATTGTGTTGTCCATGTTGCTGAAACAACAGATCCTGTAGCGAGACATTTTAAAATACAGCAATGTTAAACAGGACTAAGGTCAGTCCTGTTTATTGCCTACTCTAAGTCAGTAGTTGTCACAGGGGCCTGTACTGTACAACTGTTTCTATTACACTTTTCTAAAATAATGTATAATAATAATAATAAAATAATCTACTACTGAACCGTTCAATAACAAACCACAAATGAGTGGTAGGGTGACTACATAAAACTAATGATAATCTAATAATCTAATAATCAGAGTGCATGCAACCATGCATGGATGCCCACAGAAAAAATCAATGCAAAACCATCTCATATAGAAAAGCAATATGTTTGGAAAATTTTAAGTAATAAATAAATAGACACAAAAAGCTGACAAATTAATGCTAATCTTTTTATTTTGAAACATCAGATACTTAATAGAAAATGTTATTCATTCTCTACTGGTGAGAGGCAGGGTACACCCTGGACAGGTCACCAGTCCATTGCAGGGCCAAAACAGATGGGGACAAACAACCATTCACACACACTCACACCAAGGGAGAATTTAGATTGTAACCTAACATGCACGTCTTTGGCAGAAGCCGGAGAATCCGGGGAAAACCCACACAGACAAACTCCCCCCAGGTTCAAACCTCCCTCAGATAGAACACAGAGAAAAAACCATTTAGAGTCACCAATTAACCTAACATGCATGTCTTTGGAAGAAGGTTCAGTGGAGGCTCGAACCAGTGACATTCTTGCTGCAAGGTGCTAACCACCAGTCCCCCAAACAATATAATGATAAAATGGACTACTTTTTTTTAGAGCTCACCTTTTCAGGGGATTGCATCAGTTTTTCAGCGGAACCGAGCTCCCCTCAGCTCCCCCAATTTTAACCATGTAAGGGGATTATTTTAATACTGTATTTTGAGTTATTATATTGTTTTTTTTCTTTAGGTAGATTTGGTTTATTATGGCTTAACACATTTTAAAAGATGCAGTCACAGTGATGGATATGTACAATATGATAAAGTGTTGACGTAGTGTTGTGTGTAGTCAAGGATTTTAAAATCTGGAATCCACTCTTGCACATGATATAGAGAAGATCTTTCATTATAAGTCTTAAGAGTCCTAAGAAGCAACAATCTGCAAGGTACAAAGCTGTCAATAAGAAGTTTAACTTAACACAGAACACTAATCTGTAACAGAAAAGGAGGTCAAAATCACTTACTAACTAGTGGTGGAGCTAAGCTTTACCTTGTATTGAACTGATTTTGTCTTTAAGAAGTTTAAGTCTCAAACTGAAAGAAAAAGACTTGTTAAGGCAGATTGTTCTTTACCGCCATGTTTTAATGTGACTCAGGTGCGGCAGGTGAGGACAGACAGAACCTCCCTTCAGCTGAAGATTGTTGCAACATGTACAAGCTGATTGGACGGTTTAAACACACTGATCGGTTGTGTTCTTGTTTTGAATGATTTAAATCATAACAACGGAGTCGCACTGGGCAAAATAAATTAACAATACCTCAAGATAGCCAAAATTGGATTTTACATATTCCAAAATCTTTTATGGTTTTAACAAGGCTATTAAAAGAGACTGAATTTTCACATGGTTGTCATTTATTTCATCATTTAGAGTTTTCACAAGAATTTTGAAGAGGCAAAATAGTTTCTGTAAACATTAACGAAACAAACAATGCATTTATGAAGACATTAAATTTAGAACAGGAAATAAATCCCTTAAATCATTTTTTTTTTTTTTTTAAAAAGGCACACAAACTGTTTACAGTGTAGCACACTATCTATTATTTACAGAACAGACGGTTTTTCTTTAAGTCCCTCTCATGCTGCTTTAAAATATAAACATTTCTTGTTTAGGAAAGCAAAATGCCTTGTCTACATGTTGTTATCAATACATTCTGTGCTGCGTTTTATTAAAAACTCAAGACATAAATATGTTTTTTAAAGCTTGTCAAGATTAAGAAGTCAGGGTGAAAACACACACACTAAACAAAAAGAAAAAACTGTGATCTCCTGACAAGCGATGATCTTCAGCTCCAGTCATTTAAGGTTTTAATTAAACAAAATAAATACTTGTCTTTCTGGAGATCAGTGCATGTTTAAGTCTGAGATCACACACAGCCACTACCCACACAAAATAAAAAAAATGAAAATAAAAAAAGAAGCTAATTCACCAATTATTTTCAAAGCGTTTGATAATTCTTTAGAGGTCTAATGACAAAATATTCTTCGAAACGTCTGCGATCCAGGTAAAAACTCAACTACAATTTATACAATAAGTGTTTTTCTTTACATTTTCAAATAAAACCTCCACAAACTAAAATTTAGTTTAAAACAACCTGTATTCAGTTGTGAGAATAAGAAGCACTTCCCTGAAGCTCATCCAAATTTCCCTCCAAACTTAAAAGAATGCCACACCCCCGTCCCGCTCATTTTTTTTTCCTTCTCCTTCTTTACGCCCACCTACTGCTGTGTCTCTGCATGCTAACCTAATATTGGAAGATGTACTGACATTTCCAGAAACTTTACAATTATTTGACAATATTTCTTGCCTCTCATTATTTACACTTGTGGTATCCACTGCACAGAGATTTACTAAACCTAGTATTGCATGTACACCCATCTAAGCAGTAAATCTTCTCTCCATAAGCCTAGACTGTATGATCACCATGATGGAGTCAGTTTGCAACATACCTACACAGACAAATAGTAGTAGTATCATATCTATGCCCACATCAATTATATGGCTAATCAAACACAACAGGATTATCTTTAACCTGCTGTTTATGTTGCACACTAAAACTTGCACTTACCAGCATGTGATTGATGATATGGTTACCTGTCCCTCCCCCCCACAGCTCATTGTCCTCCTATCAGTATCTATGCACTGGTGATAAAAAAAAAACGACTGCATCATCACTTATCATCATAATTTATTATGATGCAGTTTAAAAATTTTCTTTTTTATTGTATTAGAAGACATTAGTTTCAGCTGAGGATCCATAAAGCTGAGTGTGTATCCTGTTTAGATGCCTAAACGAGGTAACTTAAAACATCAGGTCATACTTGACACACTGCACGATAGGACCTTTGTAACTAAAGATTGTAAGATGACACTAAAAATCTGTTTGGATCTCTTCTGATTGGATGCTACTAGCTCTTAAATAGCTAAGACATGCCAGAGGTGGCTGCTGCAACCCAAGATCCAGAATTATTTGTTTGATAACACTGTTGTGTTCAATGTTATGAAAGCAGAAGTGATATGTAAAGTGGGAAACAGAAGAAACTACGTCAACTCTGCAGATGTGCTAGAAAAATTCTTACAAAGTGGTGAGCACCAAACAAGATACTGAGGTATCTTTTATCAAAGTGACCATCAATAAAGCTTCAGAGCTCAAAAAAACATCTAAAATTTAAAACCCTCCACTGCACTTGAATCACCCCCTATGAGGTAAACTTCATCCACATGGCACAGGAAGTGAGATAAATCAAACCACAACAAAATTTAAGACATTATTTTGACCTAAAAACCTCAATGTCTACATGTGTGGCCTCCAAGTGTGTGATCACCCATGCATGCGTGATATCACAGTCGTTTGGTATTACTATGTGTGTGTTTGTGTGTGTGTTCTCCTCAGGTTTCCAGCAGGATAAAGACATTCACTCATCGCAATCATCAGTCCATCAGCTTTAGTCCAGGAAATGTCTCCATTGAAGAGTTCTCCTGTGTTCTGAGCTTCCTGAAGGAAGTGGGGTGGAGGTGAGGACAGAAGCTGAGGGATGATTTTTGTTAACACATGAAAGAGAAAGAAGAGAAGGAGCTGATCCAGTAGGACGGGCAGTGGATGGGCTTGTAGTAAAGGTGAAAAAAAAAAAAATAATCAAAACAGCAGCACACAATTAAAATCCATAAATGTAATCCACGTTTGGGTAAAATCAAATTCTGTTTTGGACAAAGAGAGGGACGATGGGATGGCTGGTTGGATGAGCGCCTCAAATAAAACCAGCTGAATCCACCTGAAGGCTGCTCCTGGCTCCATGAGTGGATCATGGGGAAGGAAATTAGTGAGATGTTTGAGCCTGCGGACATATAAAGAGGAAAAAATGTCACGAGATTAAGAACACATTCATTTCTATTTCTGTATTTGTTTTTTTTTTATTTTGTAAAAATTCTGTTAATTGAAGATTCCCAGCATAAATAACTGACATTTTATTAATTCTGCCACAAGTGCCATGCATGTAATAATATATATTAAGGTATTATTATTCTAATTATTATTTTTATTATAGATGTGATGTCCTTTGATGTTTCAGGTTCGGGTTTTTCAGGCAGTTACTTGGCAGTTACGCCCTGCGCAGTGAGGGGCTGTGAGGAAGCTGCACAGCTGTTTCATGTTGCAGAAAGCATCCGCGGCACACAGGATGACTTTGGTTAGATGTTTAACGGTCGCGGTTGTCTCATCTTATGTGGCAATGTGACTTCAGATCAGTGTGTGTCTGTATGTGATGGGGGACTGATTAGGTTAATACTGTTGAGCTTATTTCAAATTCAGTTTGCGGTTGATTTTTTGTTTTTTTTTACAAACTAATAGCTTTAATTCTACTATACATTTAAACACTTAATTACATGAAAATATTATAAATCTTTTGCCTGTTTTACATCGAACATCATGTATTCAGCAAAGTTTGCAGTTTTTGTTTATTTATTTCTGTTTCCCTTCAATCTATCTGTTACTTGTATATTCAGACAAAAAAAAAAAAAAAATGTTTCCCAGTAAACAGTTTAAACAGTAGAGCAAAAGCAAATGTGGATAAAAATCAAAAACACATACACTGGAAGTTATGCACACAAGGCTAAACTTGCTTGACAACTTGAGTGACTAGCTGAACTGATGAAACAGATGACACACAGACAAACACACACATACGCAGAGGCATATTATATATATATATATATATATATATATATATATATATATATAAATAAAAGCAGCTAGATAAGTTACTTTGAGTCCGCTGGTGTTTTGGATTTAACCACTGTTACCACTGCTCTACCATCAACCTCTATGTCTGCAGAATTTTTATGTTTGTCTGCAAATACTTAAAAAAGATTTTTAAGCGACATGTTAAACTGATACATTGATGAAAGCAAATTGTGTAGGAATGCAATGGAAACAGTCATAAATTGAGGAATACAGACAAGGAACATGTGACGTCAACATGAGGAGTCAAGAGGAACTCTGTCTCATCAGACTTATCACACCATTAAGGCAGAGAATGAGGATGTGGGCACTGAGCATTTTCCATTAACCCCAGTATAGAAGAGAAACTGCAACCATGGCAACTGCTTCAGATGAAAATGTTTAGGATCATTAAAATGGCAAAAGTTAAGCAGTATTTTCTATTTTTATTGATTCATTAAAACATTTTGCTAAAAATAATGCATATCAAAGGTGTGAGGGACTTTAATGGTCTTTGGTCAAAATTTGCGTGATATTTGGATGGAACTTTGTTAGACTCAAATAGAATTTTATGGGTTTTAAGAGTCACATTTGCATATGTAAATGCAATCTAATTTGTCCCAGGCTTTTACCTGGATTACAGTGTGGGTAAGTTTACAGCACTTGTGCATGATGTCACATTTCAAGTATGTGTCATTTCCTGTCATCAGCCCAAAGTACATGTTGTTCAGCCATTCCCTCCAGTTAAATATGCCTCTGTTATTGTGACATAATGTTATCAAAGAGACTTACCAGCAGTGTGAAGGAACGTCTTTAGTAAGGTGACTCTGTCCTGAAAGAAACGCATAGAAACGGAAAACAATAATTAGCTCTGACAAATGCAACTTACAAAATTATCAGTGTGGGTGCTTTGGGAGGGATGATAACCACCACACAATGTCTGACCTCAGCTGGAATATCAATGATAGATACAGTAAATATGACATGTTTAGTTCAAACCCAGATGAAATCAGATATGAATGTGAAATGACTGGACAGCACTATTTCCCTGACATGCTTTTGAGCTGCTTAAAATATCATAATATACAAACACACATTGACATAGTTTCACTGTTTACATCTTGTTTTTATGTGCTTTATAGCCACAGAGGAAGGAGGCAAGAAGGCTCAAAGACTGAAGCAGCAACTTTAGCAACAGAAGAAAAGCTGCAAATATAAACAGGAAAAGTGCACTTTAAACAATTTTAAAAAATTAAAAAAATGTGGCAATATCATCAGCCACACATACTGCACATGAGCTAATACTTTACTTTTTGAGCAACAAGTCATCAACAGACGTGAACTCTGTTTGACTCACTGCTCCATCACTGTTTGTACATACAAGCAGAAATTCTTGAGATATTTTTAAGACCTACCAAATATTGACCAGTGATGTTTTCATAAAAGTTTGTTTCTTTTTATGAAGAGCCAAGTTCCCTTGATTTGCACCACCTGTGCTATTACTTCCTTATTCCTCTAAGACAAAATCAATACTGCAGTTTTAAAGCACAGAGTTCTTACTTCACACAGCTATTTCTCCATTTAGAAACATTAAAGTAAAAAATGGTGACACAAATATGGCAGCTAAAAGAATAAAAACATATCAGTTATTTTAGTGAAGTGATTAGATACAAACAGAGAAACAGTTTTTAATGATGTCATCAAGCTTTAAATTTTCGTTACACTATACACCTTTACATTTTGTACCCCTGCCATAAAGAAGTTAAATCTATCAGCTCAGTTATAAATAACAAACTTCTGTGCAGTTAACTTAATCTACAGTTTTATGTAGGCTTTTTTTTTTTTTACTAACCAAACCAAAAAATGTCAATAACCCACTGTTGTCCATGTAAAAACAGGTGAACATAAGGCAACAAGAGGCTTTTTGTGAGACAGCGTTTTACTAATCTCTTTCTGCAGCTGCAGTGACAGGACGACAGAAAGAATTACAACCATCAAAAGAATTTCCCACATGTTCAGCATGTGTCATTACCCCAAACATTTAGGTACCAACAAGCTGCTGTTGTCGCATCAAAATTATACAAATTATAGAGTTAACCACGAATCCTTGAACTTAAAAAGAAAATAGGCTGACTTTACTGCAGACATTTTAAATGTGCTTAAGAGTCAGTTGAATAACACAGCAATGACAACTGTCCTGTTAATTTTCCCCAACTATCAAATAAGCCACCATGTTTCCACCACATTTCCATTTACTTCTAAAATAAGCAACCACATGACTTCAGATAACATTCAAGGGGTCGGGGAAGGATCTTCAAGAGCAAACATCCACAAAAAATACCTTTATGTTGAATCACTGAGTCTTATCACTGAAACTGAAAGAGTTTTTTTTTTTCTTTTGGCTTCTGATAAGAGAACCAACAAAACAACAGGGATCAAAAAATATGAAAGAAGGAAAGAAATGTCTGAATGAAAACTAACCTTAAAGCTGCCATGACGCCTGTAACTTTGTATATAAGTAAAGGTAAATGTGAGATGATCTTTCATGCTGGAGTAAACTTTGACATCATAAACTGTTCCCTAGTGTAAAAAAAGAGGAGCGGTTTGTTTGCCTGCAGCTTTCCTGCTCAAATTTTAGCACCTGCAGCCATTCGTAAACTCATTTCAAAGTCTTGAGTTGCAAGATACTACAGATACAGGATCTAAAACTTAGTCCAGAACCAAAACTTTAGCACTTGTGATTAAAAGGTACTTAAAAAAACATGACAATTAAATAATCCTTTCTACATCCTCTTCAAATAGCTTATTATGGTTAATTCCTAGTAGAAAAGCTCAAATCTATTAAGTTATTAGAGGTTAAAACACAGGAAAGCAGCAAAACCTCCCTCCTGAAATTCTAGAATAATATTAAATAAAAGAATAAGTCATAGCTTGAGTTCAGTCACAATCATTTGCATAATCCTGTGTACATATTCTGTTAAAAAGCAGCATCAGAGACAATCAAAAAGGAAGAATCAACCCCTATAACTCCACTCAATAAAGTACAGTCTCACTGTGATTTTCTTTCTTATGAGAGGATCTAAAGATTTAGTCTCTTTTCATCTTTATGTGTGATCCAGCACCTAATAAATCCTCCTTCTATCTTTAAAGCACTTCACAAAGACAGCACGGCAAACTAACATCAACAAAAGAGAAAAAAAGAAGTAGCCACTGCAGCTGAATTATCTAGAAAAATGAAAGAAGATAAAGGAGAAACTGAAGGATGAGCCGACAAGTTGTGACACACATGGGCCGAGGAAAACAAGTTCATGCAAGACAGAGGCATTCCTGCCATTTTCTTTAACCCGGGCCTCGCCCCACGCAGACAGAAAGAAAAAAAAAATCTCCAAAAGATACATGACTGAGGGCAACAGCTTCTTAAAAAGATGCATAAGAGCTTTGAAATTAAATGATAACATTTTAGTTACAGTGAAGATCTTTATTGTTTGGGCTGTGTGACTCAGGCTTGATCCAGGACAAAGGTTAGATTGCTGCAGCATACCTCTCTCTACTGGTGTGCATGAAGTCAGATTTGCATCTAAAATAAGTAATAAAAGTCAAACATCTCAGCAAATCACATCTTCCCTGATTTTTAAACATTGCTAAATGTGCTGCTAAATGACAAGGTTAATTCTAAAAGAACTGTTGCAAATAGAAAAGAAACGCTTTTCTCATTTTATCAGCTTATTTTTCAGCTAAAATGTCATTTCTAACTCTACAAAAAACAAGTTGTTTTTTACCATCAAAAGTAACAATCTATATGACTGCAGACAAAACAATGTGGGTGGGAAAGATTGTGCTCCATACAACATCTAACTAGTAATCATGACTAAGGGGGTGTGACGGGAATGGGTTTTCCCACCTGGCAGTTTTTTTTATTTATCTGATTTTATCAGCAAAGGGATAATAGAGGATAGATTTCTGAATTACTGTGGAGAGGAGGTTAAACAAGATTTATGCTAAACATTTTACTGCTCTTGGATGAAAACTGTATTTTAAAAAAAGAGAAGGTTTGTGAAACTGGACTTAAAAAATGAAAAGTTAGGTGAATGATACATAAGAGAATCAGTGCCCTTTTATGCCAGATTCATGGGATCAGATGAGTTTCATTATACACATAAATGCAGCAGCTCTTAGTAACCTGAACCACTGAGGAGACAAGGATCTGACCACAGTTTGCCAGAGGTGCCGACTGATGTCCTCCCAGCTACAAGCAAATTTCTCCAACAGCCAAAGTCTGCAGAGCCACAGGATCAACCCGTTTAAACACTCACAAGTATTTGTTTTCAGTCAAGGCTACCCAACTGCAGAATATTTTTACAACACTTAAGTTAAAAGTTTAAAAAATATTGATGAGACATTGAGAAAGGTGACCATTTTTTGGGTTAAAGTGGTTACAATAATTACAAAACTTTGGAAGAAGTCAGAAGCTAAAAATACTGGAACTCTCCAGCTTTAATAAGTTAGGATGAATACTTTTGTCTTCTGAGTATTTTTTAACATTGTGCTAAATGTGCTAAATATGTGCTAATATGAATGTGCCAATATGTGCTAAAATGTGAGAAAGGTAAAACTTTAGTTTTGAATTATTTACCATTGTTCTTACTTGCAGCTTGCAAGGACAATTGTGTTTAGAAATTGCTGCATGTACAACTGTTTTATGACTAACTCATCAGATTACTGACAAAAGCTAAGAAATAAATATAGCAGACTTTCTCTAGACCAATAAGAACCAGCTGTCTGTGAACTTCACACAGGCATTTTCACACATCTATTTTCTGAATAAAGACCACAAAACTAGGCTGAAAGCTTTAGGACGACTATTAAAACAGGATGCAAGATTTCTATCGTGTGTTTGCCACAAGTAAAAAAAAAAAAAATACTGAAATGGTTTGAGTCTTTCACCTTAAACTTTATTTTTTGTTGCTGGATGAATAACACTGGAATGAAGATAAAGATGATTGGACAATGACTAGACTTTGTCTGAGAAATTTGCATTTGTATGACAAAATGGTGTGGAGCAGTATGAACTCCTTCTTTTAATATTTCCCATCATCCAGCAGCAGCACCCACTCAAACCAGTGACTGTGACTGACAGCTCAGAGTGAAAGAATGCAGTCACATGGTGCTTTTAAACTAACAAAACCCACAAACACCAACCTAATCCTGGAAGAAGAAGTGTGTGTGGGTTTGTATGTGTGTGAATGTGGATGGCAGGCACCTTGACCAGAAGTGGAAGCAGGACTACAGTTAAAGATGTTGACTACTTCCTTATACATTTACATCATTCTTCTTACTTCTCCTTTGCTTGCTACCTATCTGAAGCAAAGTGGATGTTGTGAGATGTTTATTCAATAAAATAACAATTGTGTGAGCATTTTGTTGAAGTAAATTATACATTTGCCAGAGTAACTGAATCAATTAATCTTGTGCATTTGCAGAAAATAATGATCATTAGTTTTTGTTAACACTTTGTGCTCTCACCCCTAATGACTGTGATTGAGCTGCATTTTGGGTAGTATAGGTATCATGTTTTCACAAAAAAGAGTAGCGCGCTAAGCACAAAAAATAAAAAATACACAAAGTGTAGAGTTGTGTTATACTGATTTAGATCCTTACTGGAAGTGTCCAAATCAAGTGTGACATAGTTTTTACTCTTGCTTATGTAGCTGTCACAACTCTAAGCACAAACTTTTGTCATTTTTCAACACAAATGGACAGACTTGCAGTCGTTGCAGTCGTCCAAAAAATGCTGAAGGGTTGCACAACCCGTGGAGCTGATTGGCTGAAAAGTTGAATAAAGTTGAATAAAGTCTGGAATAATTCCAAATAAACAGGATGAAACACTATAAGTATTATATATTTTTAGAGGTGCTAAAGCACAGGGGTATTATACTGGATACTACTGTGCTTTTCAGATACAGTAGATTATACTGAATCTACTCTCCATGTAATCGACTTAATCATGAGCTGCTAGTTAAATCTGTCTGCATGGAACAGTAACAGCTGCTTCTTAGAAGAATTTAGGTACTGGGTGTTTACTGATTATATCTATGAAATCTCCGAGAAGACATGCAATTTTTCTAAGATGTGTATCTGCAAGTTTCACAGTTGGTTCTATTATAGTTTAAAGTTTGAGACCTTGGCTTTTTGCAGGCTAACTGCCTGTACCCGCAGCTGAATCCACCAGTTTATCATTCAGAGCTGTTGAATTATCAGAGGACAAGATCTTTATTTTCATAAACACATTGATGTTGCTTCTCTTGGCTCCAAACCAAAAGCCAAACATATCCCATGAGCACAATTTGAAAGTGTTTTACTTACTTAGGTGTACTTTTTACCCTGGGTACAACAGGTGAGTGTGTGTAATTGTAACTTCACACCTTCAGTCAAATGAAATTGTTTTGCAGTGAGGTCATTTCCTTTGGAAAAAACCCCCCCCAAAAAACACTCTTTTTGAATGAGCACCTTTTAGCTACAAGGCTTTGAGATCAGCATCTCCTGCACAGTGCAGGGTTACTTATCATTCCAAGTCAGATAAAGATTATCAACACAGATTTAGAGAGCTTATTCTTTCTGTAAATGTGCAGATGAGATATATTAAAGTGCCGTAAACATGATATTCACAGCTGTGAAAAAACAGTCTCCTCAGACATTCATCACCAGTAGTTTGCACTCCTAACTTGGAATCTGGATCTTGAGCAAAAGATTGATAATTTTTGACATTTAGACATTTTTACACAAAGCAGCTTTTTATGTGTAGAACAATTACAGAAGAGCAAGTAAGAGCAGGTTAGGTGTGTTAGGGTGGCAGGAGTGTAAGTAAATAGGGACTTTTTTTTAGAGATGAGTCTTCAAGAGATTGTTTAAGGTAGAATGGGGCACCCCTGCTCTGATAGCACTTAGTCCTTCCACTATAAAACCATAAATGAAAACAACCTGGATTTAGACTGCTTTCTGCATAGGGATGGCAGTACCAGACTAGACATTGTATATAATTATATATATATATATATATATATTTAACGCTTTGCACCGTATCTGCTCTAGCAGCCCTCTGGTCATCAGTTTGTGCAGTGCAGCTGCTCTTCCTCTCATATTCCTTGAATCATAACTGCTGTCAGTGATCAGCTTTTTTAGTTGCGTTTGTTTATAGTTCAGCTGAGAAGGAGGAAACCAGCGGTTCATGGTTTACTTTACACCATCACATATTTACCCAGAGGTATTTTTTTTTGCAGGACCTTAGAGGTAAAGAGGATTTATATTTTTATATTTCAGCTATGCAGAAAAGTTCTGATGGGTGCCAGCCAGGAGCAATGATAGGAAAAAAGTGTAAAAAAGTGAAGAAAAACGTGTAAAACAAACAGCCAATGATCTGTTTTATCAGCAGATGTTTACTTTGGTGATGCTGCTGTAGAACGTTTATCACTGCTGTACAAAAACTCACACTTCAGTGATAAAAAGAAAAACTTGTTTTTAGCCAGATCATCAGTTTTATCAGAGTTTCTTCATCAATGTTGTCTTTTTTTCTTCAGTCATCACATCTGCTGGTTTTATGACTGATATTATCACCATGGAAATGATTGGTGAGATGATGATAAATGAATTCTACATTATGATCTAGAACATGGTAGAGATGATTTAGAACAACAAATAGAAGTACATTACATGCTGCATTTACTGAGCCTTGGACATCTAACGTTTACCCAAGAGAAGGTCAGTCAGCAGCACATATTTGTAGCATTGGGTCTTTCTGTTGATACAATACAGTAAAAACGGGCAAATTTCAGCCATAAAAAAACTCGCAAATGGTGATTAATCATTTTAAAATTATTTGAAATTTGTGATTAATTTGAAAGCTGTGATTAATCTGATTAAAAGTGTAATCATTTGACAGCCCTAATATATATATTCACTAACTGCACACCTCTGGTGCACAATAGTAGCCACCATCCTTAACAAGATAACCTAAAAAGTGCTGGTGCTACAGTTAAGTGCCAAAAGTGTTGTACGCCTCAGTTCCCAACGTAAAGAATTATTACACACAAGCAAATAAATCAGCAAAACATCTCACATCTTATCTTTTCTTGTTTATTTTTCTTTGTTGTTTAATAAGAACTGCAATGACCATCTGTTAAAAATTAAGCTATACCTCTTTGAGCTGCTCTTAAAGATTAATGTTTAGAGACGGAGAACAATGAAGAGACATGAGAAGTGTTGAGACTGAATGATGTTGGTCAGGGTGTGAAATTCAGATTTGTTAGAAAATCACAGATTAAAGAGAAGAAGCTGACCAAACCTTAATTGTTTCATCTCAATAATGTTCGTTTAAATATATGGCTCATAAGTCATAAAAAACTTCTAAATGTTTTTATATGCAATACAGCCAGAAGTTTGCTGTTAAACTTAAAAAAAAAAAAAAAATTCTACTCTGGTAGTGCAGGTTCTCCATTTATCAGTCTGTCATCTCGTGTCTTTATCTGCTGTCAACACCGTCGATGTCTTTTCTTTACATTTCTGCATGAGTGCTTTGGTTGTCTGGAGAAGGGTGAATGCGGCAGATAATTTCCTGCCTCCTGTGTCTTTCTCATCCTCTTAGACCAACTTCTTTAATTTCCTTCACTTCAAACTACACAGAAAGCTCTCATGTGTCACTGTTTGCTAAAAGTCAACAGAACAATCTGCTGTGTGTGGCTGGAGTCTGCGCAGCAAGATTACCCAGCTATCCAACACTTTCTGCTTTAACTCCTGCATCACAAAGCAGGTTGGCCAGGAAGATCACTGTGGTAACTGCGCTGCAGGGCTGACATGCCCTGGTACAGATTACTTTTAAAAGATTAGATAAAAGTCTCTCAACAGCTTTCCCACTGGCCAATCAAAGCCCGGAAACAGAGATATCATACCTACATAAACCCAGAAGTAAAATAAATGTTTAGAATACAGTGATAATAATCACATGAATGAGCTCACATCTACAAGAAAACCAGCGTTTACAGAGCTGGGATACCAGCGTGGATACATCGCTATATCCTGGAAAAAGACAGATTAAGTGGAGTATGTCTGCTGCTATCAACTAAAAGGGCACAACTCCAAACAGAAATTTTTCCTCCACCATGTTGTTCTCAGTACTTAATGTCCCCTGAACATCATCAATATGGAGGCTCTACGCAGAACAAAGTCCTCCTGACAGCAGTGTCGACACCCTCTGACAGTGAGGAAGATAAAAAATGACAGCTGCACAGACAAGGGATTTAAACCGAGGCCTCTGGGCCCATTGACGGTGCTCTACAGCTAAACACCCCGTTTACCTGGCACCTGATGACCTTTTGCATCACATGATCCTGACTGGAGAGTTTTTTTAAAGGTAGAGATGGGGGGAGGGGACAGTTTGGTTTAAGGACAAGACCTGATGACTTGAAGAAAACTTCATCCCAGCTTACAAAAGTTATGAGGAGCTGAATTAAATAACTCAAAATGCATCTTAAGAATAAATGTGGCCTTAATTGAGAGTACATGTAAACGCCAAACCTGTTTATTTGTTTGTTCATTGGAACTCTAGCCAACTAGAAGAACCAGTTGTACCAGTGTCGGCTGTACGCCTCCGCCAACAAGTCAAGTTGAATTTGCCTTGTATACTAAATTTTCCTAGGTATATTACATTTTTCAGTGTTGCCTCTCAGTGGGAGTTGTTGCCCAGAAAATTAAGAGTAGGGAGATAAAAAAGTATTTTGTTTATTTAATGGATCTCTATCTACTCTTAATGGGGCCAATAAAAGTCAATATTTCATTCTATGAAGTCACAAACTTGTAAGGTAATCATGCTATTTGCTGTACAATTTTTAAGACTTTTGAAGGAAACGTCTGGTTTTTGATAAATAAAATTCATATGACCCTAATTGTTCTGGTGAATGTCTATTTTTTTGTGTCTACATAGCATTTCCTCTGGGCTTTTTCAGAACTTACTGAGCAGAGGGTTAAAGCAACAACATGCTGCCTTGGAAAAATGATTTTTTTTTTTTTTGTGCATGGCTGCTTTGACCATTTCTTGATGAAAGTTTGCTAAAGGTTGCTTCAGAAAGGAGCTTGTGTCATCACTCTTGGTTGTTTTCAGATAAACGGTCATTTGGGCAGAGTCAACATATTTCTTCCAAACACAGCCCTTGCTACAGCGTTGTTTTTAAACAGTTGGTTTAATGTGAATTTCTGTTACTGACTCATCTGTTTGTTCTCTGTTTTTGAATGATAGTCTTCATTTGTGCTCCACAGCAAATAGAACATAACAGGATGCAGTGCAACATAATCATCACGACTGACTGTAAGGAATGTGTAATTCAGGTATGAAACTATGTTCTCGCTCTATTATTTAACACAAAGATTACTGCTGGCTTCACAGGAATTCCATGTTAGCTTTAAAGACTTTAGAAGCTGTAGAAAATTACAAAAGGGTGTCCAACCCTTTTATTGTCAAAATAAATCTTTCATACTGACACTGAGCTCCAATGTTTGCCAGATCTTTCTTTTTTTTTTTTTTTTTTTATTAATCTAAATCTGAAGCATGTTTAAGACAAAACTGAATGTAAATACATCTACTGTTTACAATAGCGCTGCTAACTCTCCTGGGTCTGTCAAAGTTACTCTTACAGTTAATGCAATAACTGAAATAAGTGTTGAAGCGTTGTCAGTGCAACAGAAGGAAACTCTGCCTGGACATGTGTTGTAAACTATGGTAGAAATGTGGCAACTGGCAGCTTTATAGTGTGTATTTATGTGTGTACATTAGTCTAACATGTTGCAAGATGCCAAGAAGTGAGAGGAATGGCAAAAATTTTATAGAAGGTCATGAAGTGGTGACGTTAAGAGAATGTGGAAGATGTCCTAATGAAAGAACATCTTGTAATGAAGACACATTTTTACACTGTTAACTCAAAACCAATTAGAATATGGGGAGGCAAGAGACTCAGTAGCTCCCTTACTTTTCAGGAGAAATTAATTTTGGAGACAACTTAAATAAAAACAACAGATTCAAACACACTAAAAATTTAAAACAGTCCACTGCTTCATTGGTATTCATTGTGTGTGACACTTGTAGGTCTGTTTATACTGGTTTGACTTGGTTTCTTGGATCCAAACAGGAAGCTTCCTAGACAATGGCTTGTGTTTTTTTGTTTCAACATGATTATCAGTTCCATAAAGAAATTGTTTTCCCAGTTTTGTGTGGGCAAACCTGACCTCAACCCCATCAAACACCTTTAAAACGAGGTGGAATGTAAAATCACACTGATAACATATCAGCCAAAAACAGCACATTAGGACCCAACCTACCTGATAGGAAATGTCTGGTTAAGCAATCAAAAACACACAACAAAACTACTTAAGTACTTAATTTAACTGCCCACCAAAACCAGCCAACATCTTTTACAATGCCACTGATCCTGCTTTGTCACCCATTTGTTCCATTAAAAGTCAAAACTAAAAGCCAGGTATGAGATATAAAAGACAAAGGATACTTACGGTACTTTCTTCCGGCAGTAAAAGAACAAGCCAACGACAGCTCCAACCGCAGCAAGGCATCCGATGACAATTCCAGCGATAGCTCCATCTGTGAGGCCTTCATGGATTTCCTCTACAAAAAAAATTACATGTTTTAAGTCACTTTTTTCCATAGCAACATTCTGGGACGCATGTGTTCAGGAAAACAGCATTTTGCATGTTACTCTGGTCATTATTGTTGTGTTTCATTAAGCACTAATGAGAAACCACAGAGAGGAAATGGATGTGACCCCATCTGGTTGGAACAGGTTTGGTAGGCATCTACTGTGGAAATAACAAGTAATACTTGTGAAGCAAATACACAAATAATTTATTTGCATCAAATTAATATTTAAACAGAAAGAGCTACATTCCTGTGTGAGACACAAACAAGGCTTTGCCATAAAAAACTGTAAATGAATTCTCTACCATCCGGAAATGTTGCCTTTTGTTTATTTTGTGCCAAGGCAGAACTATGATGAAGATGGGACTGCAGGTATTTTAATGTGACCAAATTTGAGAGGGTTGCAGCTAGTTATTGACATGTGAGAACTAAATACCTTTGCTCACGCAAGAATTCATTTACATTTTCCTGTGGATGTTTAATTTATACAAAATATATTCATCACTAAATCATGGCTATTATAACACATGTAATTTAAGTTAAGTTTCAATCTCTTAATGTTATTATATAATTTCCATTCTTTACTTTTAGATGCTAACAAACACCAAACTTAGTAAGACATTAGTATTCTGTCTCCAACCATATTAACTTAAGTATAGGACAGGTGAATCCCAGGTGGAAAACCTCTTAGGTAATTGAGAACTGTTTTAAGATGGGACTTTTAAAGCTCATTTATTCAAAATTGGACTTTGCATGCTGTGTAAGAGATGACTTGAACTGCTGCAACTATTAACTGATTAAGAAAATGCTTACTGAGAAAGCAGAACTGAGAAAACAGAGAACTTCCCATAGACTTTTACACAGTTACACTTTTTTGTTTTCGCAATGAAAGGTTTCTTTCCTAAACAAGTAACAGATACTTAGACACTGGCCTCAGTGTTACAACCACTGCAAGATTGTTTTGCAAATTAAGTAAATAAATAAACAAACAAACAAATAAATGCTTTATTTCACGTGTGCTACATGCCTGTGTGCTAACAGAAATATTGCCTGGAGTGATGTGCTAGTTCTGTTATGGTAATTTGATGCTATGGCATGGGTAATAAATCTTAAAGAACAGGTGCAGAACCCGTCAGGTTTCTTTTACTCTGTCACATTATGTGGGACAAACAAGTAATGGTGTGAACTGCTAGAAGAGGGCTCTGTTTCTGTCATTTACAGATTTTGCTGCTGGTTAATTTAAGAATAAATCTTTTTTAAATCTAAAAGGTTTAAAGAAGTAAACTCTTTGCGTGTCGAAATTGGAAAGAAAAGTAATACTTTAAATGATCTGTAAGTGGAGTTGAGAGTTCTGAATTAGTGCTTGCAGCCATCATGTAATAGAATGTCATGCAGGTGATACAACCTGATCCTGCAAATTAAGAATTCCTGTAAGAATTTCTTAAATTTATCTATTAAAATCTACTTTGGCCCTGCGATAGACTGGTTACCTGTCCAGGGTTGCCCTGCCTCTTGTCTGCTAATTGCTGGGATAGACTTTAACTCCCAGCAATACTGAATTGGACTAAGTAGTGTAGAACATAAACGATCCTCAACCCCATTTTAGTTTTTGTTGTTATAAATAACATCAAGCATGGGTGCATTTTTATGCTGATGACACAATTATCTACAGGGACACCTTTATTTAATCAAGATAAAACTCATGCAGATAGCTTTTTCAGCTATTTCAGCTTAGACTGTTTAAAATAAGCTGTTGGTCTGTTGATCATAAACATAATCATTATTCAGTCCCTGCTTTAAAGCAGCATTAGAGAAACTGGTGAATATTAAAACTTTGTGCTTTGGAATAATTTCATAAGTACATCAACTTTTGTTGAGCACATTCCAAGACCTGAACTACCCGTGGCATTTGGGGTCTGATTTACTGCATTTCATAACTTTGGTTTCCAGCTGGACACTGCACACTATGTTGCTTTTAGCATCAAGTCCTACACCAATAACTAGATAGCAACAATTTGCCACCATTACAAATACAGTAAAGAAGAAAAACTCACTCACTGATGTTAATGATATTCAGGTTTATAATTATTAAAAAAAAACATGATCCTGATCACTTTTCCCTTCGCTCTACACAAATTTAAATTTTGCTTGATACGTTTTGAAAAAAGCATTTCTATATGTTCATATGTTATAAAGTAACACATTACAACACCAGTGTGCTCATTCCTTTATATTCATTGAACAGATTAAAAAGTAAATTAAATGCTACCATTATGGTCTCTGCCTCACAGATGAAGCCTCAGTCAGCCATCTCAGTCCCAATTTTATATTACCGTACAAATAAGTTTCTCTATTTTATTTTAAATTTGTCTTGAATGTTGCAACTACACTATGCAGTATATATAATATGTACTGCATTGTGCATTTATTAATTTGCCACTTTTGCCACATTTAAATGCTTCAGCAATGTAAAGAGAAAAGGGGGGGAACGTTTTCTTGTAATTTTTCTTTATGCTGCCATCTTCTTACAGTACTCCCTGTAAGAAATAACCTTGTATGGTATATTCCAAGCTACAACAAGGACGTAAAATGAATTAAATTAAATAAAACTGTTGTTACAAGCTGCAGACAGTAAAACTCACCTTTGACACTGAGGGTATGAGAGGTGGAGGTGGCTCTCACACCAGTCATGGCATTGTACGCCTCACATGTGTATTTTCCAGAGTCTTTGTATTGGGCCTTCTCAATGGTCAATGTCATTGCGTTGCCTGGGATTACTGTGCCGTTTAGCTTCCAGGTGAATGCCGCAGGAGGAACTGACTTAACAAAGCAGTTGAGCTCCACTTTGTCCTCAACTTCTACTGCAGGTTTACCCTTCAACTCCACTGATTCCGGGCCATCTGGACACAAAAAGAGAAAGAAAGGAGTATTTATATATAAATGAGAAAATCAAACAGCATCAGCCTCCTAACAACTACTACAACAATGTGTCCTAAACTCATTGATTTAGATGATTGAGTTCAACAGCTAAGAAAATTTTTCTATATATTTTTAAATAACGATTATTAAAGTAAATACCTTTGAAAAAAATGAATCACTGCCTACCAAGTACAACTAAATCTCTTAGCAAAGCAAAAACTCACAGTTGACAATTATGGTGTAGGTAGCTTTTTCTTCGCTGACGGGGTTCTTGAGCACACACATGTACACTCCATTATCCTGTTTTTGCAGTGGGTTGATCACAACGGAGCTCTTGTCACTAGAGAACACCACCCTGGAACTGGCAGCCAGAAGTGCTTCATCTTTCACCCAGATCCTTTCCACTATTTTACCTGCTGTCGCCTGGCAGCTGAGGTTGGCCGTGCTGTTACCAGCGATGAGAGTAGTTGTTGGACCAGTGATGTTAATACCTGAAATAGGCTCTGTGAACATAAAAGAGACAGAAAAATTACATTACTCGTAACTTCTATTAGTATTTGATACTTTTAATCTCTTAAAATAATTAAAATTTTTGCCATCTGTTTGTTTTGGTAAACAATAAACAGATTTATTTGAAACAACTCTGCTAAATAAGTGAGAAAGTGATTAGAAGCAGAGATATTATCAAGTCTAAAACAGCTATTAAATGAACAATTCACAAGCTAAATAAAGGTTTCCTGACTTTAACTCCCTCATCATACTCATTCCTTTATAATGTGGCTCTAAAGGCTTTTTATTTAGCCAGCCTGCCTCAAGGAGAGACATTTTTAAACTTTAAACTTTTTTTAGTTTGTTGCTAAACTAATAAGATTAGGTGAGGTTAAATTGTGGCTTAATTTTCCCTTGTGGGTGATAGAAGTTGATTAAATAATTGTCACCATGGCAGATTTGCCTTCTGTTTCTGTAGTGATGAACACTGCAACTGGATTTCAACTGTTCACTGGCGTCCAATTTTAAAGGCTAAATGTTGGTAAATTAGCAGTTATGTTTAAAAATTGGATAAATCAAGAAAAAGTCTGTGTTTTTTTTTTATAACTAGCGCTCTATTTTTTTTTTTAATAAATACACATCAGTAAAAGTACAAAGCCTGAATTTCTCCTAGTTGAAGGTACAGCTGTAGAGAGATGATAAACCTGCAACCACACACACACACAAAATGGGAATGGTGGTAATTGTCTTGTTTTTAGCAGGTGTACCCACATAAAAACAGTTTAAACATGGTTTTTGGGGTGCAAAAACATTAGATGCTATGTTTTTTTTTCCTATCCAGTATAAAGATATCAGTAAGAGTGTAAGGCGAGTGGTTTAGGTAGCTCTATCCCGCACACATGAAAACATAGACCATGCTTTTAGCCACAACAGCGCATTAAAAAGTGTGCTTAGCAAATGCATTATGTCTACTGCATTTAACAGCGGAACAACATATGAATAATAGTAAAAGCCATGAGTCAACAACACACTGTTGCATTGATGCCCACACGTGTGCTGGTTTTTATTTTCCATTATCAATCTACTATACGGTCTGTCTGAAAAAGCATGATTTACTCAGATATTGTGATTACTTAAAAAACAAGTGGAAGCCTCTGCAGACAGCAAAATAACCAAAGAACAATTAAAAATGTGGAAAAATAATATTTAGTTGCAAACAGGCTGGAAGGTTGAAGCTGGAATTCTTTCTGAATCAAATCGTAACACAAAGTTTCAAAATCAGAGCAAATGATTACAGGTTTCATTCCTTCCAACTCTTAATGTTGCTGAGTTCATACAAGGCTTTATTTAACTGCCAAATACCTTGAGTCACCGAAATAAAATGTCATATCCTCTTTCATGCAAACTCCTCCTCCCATCCTCCCGCTTGATCTTGCATCAACCAAAATGTAAGAACACACAGAAACTCTTCAGGGTAAATGTAAGACCATCATCCAACCCAGCAGGTTTTGCTCACCCGCACACAAACACAGACTTGGTATCTTGCCAAAAGTTAAAAAAAACAAACCATCCTTCACAAACAAAGCGAAAGATTCCTTAGCAGACAGCATTTCAACACCTTCCAGGTACAAACTCTGTGGGCCACTGGAAGCTATGAAGGTGTCACAAGCAGCTAATGGGAGTCTGTTTAGCAGTCTTGTACCTCAGAGGCATGTAGCAAAGAAAAGCAAAGTTTTCATTAAACTCTTAACAGGTCACCAGTCCATCACATAGAGACAAACAACCACTCACACTCACTCTTGGGGAGGATTTAGAGCAACTAATTAACCTAACATGCATGTCTTCAGACAGTGGGGGGAAGCCGGGATACCCAGAGAGAATCCACACATAAACAGGAAGAACATGCAAACTCCACACACAGTGGCCGCTGTTTGAGTGGCACTGAGGCCACAGTGACCGTCTTGCTATGAGGCAACAATTCTAACCACAACACATATCATGAGTAATATTAGCCATTGATGCTATTGCTTAGGATTTCTGCTTTGAACTGAAGAGGCACCACATACATCTGATCAGACAACCCTTATGTTGTAAGTACATGTTAAAGTAATCCTGACTAGCTGCAGGGTGGAACTTAGTGCTGGGCAGTACACCAGTTCATATTAAAAAACTGTTTTTATTCTTGTTCTGGCGTGAATTTAAGCACTGGTTTAAATAACATAAAAAACGTTTGGAACGTGGTGCAGTGGAAGACTTCTAAAGTGGGGACCTTTTTCACTTTTGCACCACTAACCATGCATGAAGTGGAGCACCTGTGCTATTTAAAATATCTCCAATAACACATCTGAAGCTGTAGCAGATATTGAAATTAAGTATGATGACACAATAGAACTTTTGCCCCCAAATAATTAGCCATCTATTGTTTGGAGATAATTCAGTTTTAAAATGTCGAATGTGGACCAAACAACTGTTTACAGCAAATGAAAGCAGAATTACTGCAATAAATCCTCTTTCATTCAGTGGAGGTGGTAAATATGTCATGCATGGAAAAAATATACTGTCAAATACAAATGATAACTACTGTAAAGGATGTTTAGGAATTTTTAAGAAAGTGTATCTACAAAGTTGCTTGTTGTTGAAGTGCAAATAGCTGTTTTATGATTGGACCCTTTTAATAATTGTTTTTGATTATTTTACATGGCTGTTATGTGGTGATACAAAACACTGATGAAAATAATTAAATTTTTTACTAGGACTGACTCACTTAAAACTCTTTTCTCAACCATTTTACCAGGCAAAAAATTTAAAAAGGTTTGGAGAAAGTGACTCCTTTAACTTTAAAAGCACATGAACAACTAAGAGAAAGTAAGTGGGAATGAGCTCAGGTATCATGCAGCACAATAAGACAAAGTCCTGGTGTTTTTGCTAAAAATAACTTAGCCACAATACTCACCGATCACAGAAAATTTGACAGTAGAAGAAACGCCATAGCGCATGGTCTTGGAGTTTTGGGCCCAGCATGTGTAGTTACCCTCTTTCTGTCCTAATCCCTGATCTTCAATAGTTTTCAGAGTAAGGACAGGACCAGTGACCTGTATCTGGTTGTTGTTGTAGTACCAGGTGAAGGTAGCAGGTGGGAAGGAGGGGGTCGAACAGGTCAGGTTGAAGTCAGATTTGGACTGGATGTGCTGGCCATGTTTAGTGGGTTTGATGGTGACATCATCTGGTCCATCTGTGAAGAACAGAGATGAGTTCAATGAGTAAAGATTTGATCCAGAATGCTGTTTTGCATGCCAAGTATTCGATTTGGTTGCCCAAGAAATTTTTCTTTAAGTGTCTTTCAACTTCAACAAGGTTGACAAGCTGCTTTTTAACATTTTTTTAAGATTTTTAAGATTCTTTTTAAGATTTTTTTAAACCAGATAAAATCCCAACTGAGTGGCAGTGGTAAGCTTTTGATTAATTAATAACAGGGTAAACCTGCGGTTGGTGTGGTTTCACTGCCTTTCAGGTTAGTCATGCTGAAGGAGTGGAGGTGTAGGCCTCTGTGTACACAATGTGGTTTTAGCTTGAGAGAACAGGCTGAAAGGGAGCGCCTCGCAAACACACACTGCAATCAAAAAAATGCAGGAATGACATGACCACAAGGCTGCAAAGACACCTGTTTTTGGGTGAATTTGGAGTCTTAACTGAGGCTCCAGACAAAGTGTGAATTCTCATGCAATGGTGTGACTCAGAGTAACAAAAAGGAAGATTAAGTATTTATGACAAATGGCCCATGAGGGTAGAAAGGAGTGACAGCAACTGGCTTGTGTATGACCTTCTTTTGTCAAACAGGTGTGGAGCTCATCCATGAAAGCACAATATTTCAAACAATGGATGGCTTACCACAACTAACTGTCTAACTGTCAAGGCAAAAAATGTAATCAAAATTCTTGCAATTTTACTTCTATGCATTTCCTACATCATTGAGTTTTTCTATTAATATCTGAGTTGATTTATATATGCCTACATTTGTTTATATTCATGCCAATTTTACAGTTTTTCATTTAAAAATGGCATTAAGGTTCTAATCAGCTCGACTCCATTTTACTCTTCTTGATATACCAAACCTGTAGGTTGGATGTTATTTAGAAAGACTCACCATCAAACTCATAATCAGTGATCACTGCTGACCAGGAGGCAGGGATAATAGCATTTACTGAAAAAAAACTTGTTACAGTTCCATATGAAAAGAAAATCTAAGTACTAATGTAATGAATGTCTTTGTTACAACAAAGAATGTGTTGTTTTTTTAAATCTATAAGAAATCTTAAAAAACTAATTAAGTTTCTTATTTATTAATATTGGATTGTCTCTTCACGTAATTGCCTGTGTTTAATGTTTCTAATTTAGTTTGAATCTTTTTTTTATTGTAAAGTATTTTGTGATTTTATCTGTGGGAAGAGCTATATGAAGTAACATTACTTGCTTACTTATTTATAAAAATGTATTTTGGTCGAAAAGTGGTCACAATCAAAAACACACCCTCAAAAAACTGAAAAGAATGACACATTGCAGTGATGTGTGTAGCTGAGTCATTCCTTCTGCAATGATTTTTGGTTTCATCCTCTGAGACAACGAAAACCAACTTTTATGGTCATCTAGAAAATAGTGTAGTGCACTTGATTGTTTAGACTAGACTTTTGTAGATTTACCACAATACTGTACTATACAGTACTGAATTGAACTGGGCTGTGTAAATGTGCCTTGAGATGAATTTGTTGTGAATTAGAACTATATAAATAAAGTTGAAATTAACTGGAAAAAATGCGCTGACACACGTTGCTTTGCTGTTGCGGTGAAGGGTAACCTTGTAAATACCTACTGCATACTATAACAACAAGTTTTTTTTCAGTTTCTTTTTCCAAAACATGTTAGTTCCTGCATGGAAGGAGGAACAGCAGTGTGGGCGCAGTACTTACAGAAGACAGTAAGATTGAAGGGTTTACTCTTCTCTCGCTGCAGAGGATTCTTTGCTTCGCAGTAGATAGGACCAACCAAATCAGACCTGAGGACATCTCTGATGGTCAGTGTGCTAGATAATGCCTCCTGTGATACCATTCAATGAGAAAACACCAATGAAAAAGTAAGGAACAAATTAACTTTTACATGCTTATTTCTGTTATTCAGGTTGTTGCATAAATGCTAGAAAAGTTTGCCAGAGCATAATCTTCAAATCAAACGATTAGGAAAAATACAACTTGGAAAAACACACAAAAAAAACTGACTTCTTTCAGGGACAGCCGGACGCCGTCAGCCTTGATGGGCGTGGTGCCATTGAACCAGCTGAGCTTGAGGAAGGTTCCTCTAACAGAGCAATTAAGAGCCACAGTGCTGTTGCTTTCAATTGCTTCATTCAGGTTGGACTTGATGACAATGTCAGCCACTGGCTCTGTAGGGAGAGACCAGTTTTGTACAAGAAGAAATTAATTCATGACCTAAGAAAAAGGGGACATCAAGGCCTCAGCACAGACATGGGTCAATAAATACATAAATCTAAAAAAAATTCATTTCTTTTTCAACACATTAAAGCAACATATAGTGCAAACATTTCTACCAATTAGTAGAAATGTACTACTTTTATAGTTTGCTTATAATAACTAAGGTAGTACAGTCTGGCTATAGTTACACATCATGGAAGAATTTGTATTATTAAAAAGAAGAAATTCAAGAAGAAATTATAAACAATTCAATTAGATTTTAAGGTTGTTTAACAAATGGAAATTGTACTGATAATTGATCAACATGGATAGATGCTTTTTGATCACTGACCAATAAAATGATGTATTGATGTTGATTAATGTAAAGTTACATCTAATCCTTGCAAAATGTAGGTAGGAAATGCTTCTGAAAGTAGGTTAAGTAGGATATTTAAAAGGCAAGTAAAATAGAACTTATCTAACTTACATCTGTCCAATTTCAACAGTTCTGTACCACCTTTAACAACAACTATCCTTTATTTTCCTAATGAGGAACTAGGATTTAGGCCTTGGTCCTGCAGGTTAAATCAGGTTTACAGCCTTATAGACTAGCCATCATTAAATTTCTTATCTGAAACTTTCATCTATGCAACAATAAAGCATTTTTAAAAGGCAACAACTGCTCCACTTAGCTTTCCACCAACCTGCAACTTGTTGAAGACGTTACTATACATTCAACAACTCTAAGAAGTTTTCAGGATTTTAAAAACCAATTAAGAGTCTACACTATGAATGGAAAAAAAAGAAAAACAAAAAAACTATTTCAATCCATGAAGTGACTTCCACAGTCACTAGTGAGGCAAAGGATGGGTTCTGTCTATTTGTATGTTGCGTCTATGTCCAAAAATAACACGCTCTTTGATCTGATGCATCTCTCCCTTTATGGATCGTCTTTCATGGTTCACAGAATTAACGCACTGGGCAGGATGCAGCAGTAAACTTGTTTTACTTAACAAGAGATTGTGAACGTAGCGCATTTAGACTTAACATATACACTTTGGGCTTTTAAGCTCAGCAGTCAACAAGAATAACAGCTACCCAGCCCTCCTCTCTCTGGCAAAACCACCTGTGAATTACTGGCAACTCCTTTTCAACAGTTCATCCCATCATCTACCACATCCACGTGACCCTACGCTTCAGGTCACCATGACAACCAAATACAACAAATCATCCACCCAGTGATCATTACTCTCAACATGTTTTACGGCTCCTATAATCCATAACATGGATTTGCTTTTAAATTACTGCATTCTGCATAACAAGGAGGAGCTGTTTGCAAAAACAGAAAAAACAAAACATTACTAAGTAACTAAACTTCCCATTATCAAAATACAATTTATGAACAACTAGATGTTTAGGTGTGTTAGGGTGGATATTTACTGTGAGATTAAAACAATCAGCAGCTTTGCTGATGAAATCCAACAAAAAATTAGCAGTGAATGATTAAACATGCCAGCAGATGATTTGATAAGGTTCTCCTCTGCTGCTGAGTCTTTTTTTTTTACAGATTATAATGCTGCTCTGACATTAGCATCTGAGGACAGTGAGTTAAAATACCCAAGATACTGAGACATGAAGACCTGCTAGACTAGTTCTTAACAGAGAGTTGAAGTCTAACTGTACTACTTGTTTGATTATGATTAGGCAACAGTAGTTGTGAAGGAACAATGTGTAGGAGTGGCACCCAGGAAGAGTTCTTTCACCGACTTCACACAATGGTTAGTTCAGAGATAAGATACATTACTTTCTGCTGGCCCCGTTTACCATGTGGGAACATAAATAATCTACACTGTGCCCAAACAAAGAGACTGCAGAGACAAACACATATGCTGACACATGAAGTTGTGAAGACTGAATATCACGATTCCTTGCCTACTGCAAATAAAATTTACCAATAAGATTTGTAAGTCATTGCATTCTGTTTTATTTACATTTTATACTGCCTTTTCCCTTAGGAACTGGAGTTGGAGCTGAATAATACATTTGATCATTTGCAGAAGAAAATTAATTATAAAAATGTATGCCTTTTTATTTAGAACAACAAAACAACCTCTATCCTTTAGTTTTAGACTGTTGATGTTAAATTCCCAGCTTTATAGTTGGTTTCCTAAGTTAGTTTATGCTATAAAATGAAGTGTAGGCCTAATTCAGCTCTGAATAAATGGAGGAACCTTTAGAACGCTGTTCTGTAACCTTTGTAGATAAGAGCATAAAAACAGTCCTTTATAGCCTTTCTTAACCTTTAACAATGATCTGTTTAATGCTATTTGTTATAAACTAAATTATATTTACTATTTGTTATAAACTAAATTATATTTACTGTGTTATAGAAGCTGCCAATGTTTTTACAGCGAACAGGTCAGTGACGCCTCCAGACAAGCATAACTTTCCTTTTGGACTCATGTTTGTGCCCATATTATTAAGTCATTTCCAGACAAACAAACATTATAATTGTAGGAAATTAATAGCCCCACAAGTTATGAATGTGCAACTTCCAAGATGCATTAAAACAGTACTAAAGCAACAATTTCACAACATGAAGCCCTGTGCAAAACCAAGTGATTGTGAACACGCATAGGCACTCACATTCCTGCAGAAGAGTAGCCTACAGTATGAAGAGCCACACCCTGATGTAGCACTGTGAAAGAGATTGGTAGGGTTTTATTTATTTAATTTGTTTATTTTTAACTATATATTTTTCTCCAGTTTAAACCTTTGAATGATACACCTAAAGAACTTACTGAGATCCCTTGTAAAACTGTTTTAGCCTATAAGAACGCATCTAAGTTGATTTTACACATTCCATGCAATAACACGTATTTAAACGCTAAACTACTTCAAATGTTGATAAAGCAAATACAAATTATATATCTATTCCTCCGCCAAGTAATAATATAGTTAATGAAGGGTGACAAAGCTGTTTGCTTCCTAAGCGATCCACATCTATGTGGCGCAGGTATATCCGCAGTCCACATTGAATGTAACTTGGTCTGCGCTAAACCGCAGCGGGGAATGTCTGCGCGTGTGTTTCGTGTAGAGCAACAAATTTAAAATACATCTAATTAATAAGGAACATACCGAATAACTTTAAACTACATTTAAAAGGTGCTCATACATGAGGTTGCAAGCACCATATCACAAGCCAAGAAACTAAAGCACTTTGTAGTTTGTGTGTAGTCCATCTGGAGTGGGAGGGGGACCAGCTCATACAAGATGCACCACCACTGTAGCTAAACAGATATTCTGATGTAACAAAAATGTATAAACTCACCAATAATTCTGAGTTTAACCTCTCCGGTTAAGGTATCGCCTGATGTTAAAACACTGATGGAATAATCCCCGCTGTCCTTTGACTTCAGGTAGGACAGCGTCAGGTAACCGTTTGTGGCGTTAATAACAGCTCTGTCCTTATAGGTGTTGCTGACAGTCAGCCGTCCAGCGCGTAAAGTGGCGACATTAATCGGCACTATTCCATCGCTATAATTCCAGATTACGTCGTCCCCTGTATCCTTTACATACAGGACTTCCAAAGTCACATTTTTGCCCAAAAGTGCGTCCACCGGACCTTCCGGGAGGATATCCTGCCCAGCAAAGCACCCTGTGGGTACACACACAAGATGTACAAGTCATAAAGTTATTCTAAAAAAAATTATATATATAATAATAATAATAATTAAAGGAAAAAGAAGAGGGGAATTAAGTTTATGATGTCATTTACTTCAAATTTGTTTGTCATTGTTTTGGCAAACACAAAATTACTACCACATTACTTAACCAAACTTATAAACGATGCAAAAACAAAGCCTAGGATAAAACATTGCAATAATAATAATACTAGTAACACACACTTATAATTCTTACCGGTAAAAGAAAGTAGAAAAGGAAGCAACTTCAGAGCGAACAGACCCATCGTGACCGTCAGCTGAGACGCAGGAGTGATAATGCACCAGTACCTCCAGTTTTTACGTGGACACACCCTGACAAGGTGAACACCCACAATCCTCCCGTTTAAATGCACCACTCACACTCTGTCACACACACATATACGTCATTATAATTATGATGTTCTTAATTTCTTCCTCTTTGCTCCACTTTGTCTAGGTATTTTAGTCATACTTAAATGTGACTGGAATGAAATGTGAGTAAAAAAGGCAGCCAACGTGTGTGTGTGTGTGTGTATA
>JBAMHW010000019.1:21717699-21736911 GCA_037177495.1 Rhadinocentrus ornatus | reverse complement strand
GTCATGAACAGTTGACTTCATTAATAGTTTTCTCTTTTTATAAATTGTTTACATATACCAGTGTTACATTTAACGAAGTGAAATATAAAAACAATTATGTTAAGACTAAATTAGAGGATGAAATGTATAATGACTGAATCGTAAAAAAAAACGTGTCAAATATATAAAGTGCAGTTAGTCACCCTGCCCAGCTGAGGGCACTAAATCAACAGTTGACTTCCATGTAAAACTTCATGGCGCATGCGCACTTACCTTTAACCCGGAAGTGTAACTGGTAAACAAGGTACTGGCTCTGTACTAAACCAAGACGGTTGGCCGAATACTTTTCTGAATAATTTCCGTGTTTTACTGGGCCTCAAAAGCTGCCGCAAAAATGTCCAAAATTGAGATGTTGAGGCTTTTGATCAATCAGCGGCTCACTGCGGCCGCGGAAGAGATTTTCGGCGTGTTTGGGAGGACCATTGCAGAATATGAGGAGGAGATATCCCGTTCGAAGCAAGAGATTGACCGCCAGCGCCGGCTGCTGGACCTCTCCAAGAAACCGCAGATTTTCCTGCAGGTCGACAGGCCAGGTTGGTACATGTTTCCAAAAGTTAGGTAACCGCGTCTATGTTTGATTATAAAACTAAAATTTGGACACATATAAGTCGTTCTTATTATCTATGTGCAGTTTGCAAAAGTACAAAGCTTATTTGGTAATGTGTTGGTTTAGTAATAATAAGTTAAACACAGCTGTGACGCCGAAGGGCTTAATTAAGAAAGAGAGAGGACGACACAAAGAACATAAGAAATTTGTCCCTTAATCATTATATAAACAGTAATTAACTGCAGGGATTGACCAGTTTAACAGGTGAACTTGCACTAAGTTACTGTTGGTGTCAGACGTAACATCATTGCCAGGCAGAGCGCGTCTTTTTTGTGTCAAATAAACTTTTAATTGATGGCATGACTCTTTAAACAATTTTATATAGTCCTCTCCCCTAAAGTACATGTCGTAAATTGTACTTTACAGTTGCTGGATGGAGCGTTAAGAAAATGGTTTAAATCTTATGTCATGCATTCAAACAATAGATCACATCAAGCCTGAAAGATTTTGACCGCCTGTGTCACGCCATTCAGCATTTCTGTAAATGAAAAAAACAACTTTAATATATTTTTTTCCTATATGTTTTTTAACGACTTACGTCAAACAGTACTGCACAGTCACAATGCAGATCAGATGAAACTTGTAATTCAAGTATGTTTTCACTGCCTTCATGCAGAGTTAAACATTTTATAATTTCATGAGACAAAAAGGAGCTTTAATTGGTAAAAATTTAAAACACACCCTGACTCTATTCTGGTTGTGGTTGGCAGCCATCTCACAGCAGCAAGAGTGGAGTCCCAGCATGGATCTTGAGGCATCTCCTATAATCAAAGAAGAGGAAGAAGATCTGTGGTCAGATCAGCAGAACCAAATGACTCAGACGCCCAAGCAAAACAATGTCAGTTTTGTAGTTTTACCGAACAGTGATGTGAATCAGCAGCAGGACAATGGCTACGGCGACTCTTCAGTTCTAAAGTTCCCAAACCACGATACGGAGGACTTAGAGCTGGAACCGCAGCCAGGTACCTCATTGCAACAATCTTCCCCTGACCTCAGTGAAGATGAACCTGGAGCTTCTGAGCTGACATCAGGTAATGGCCAGCTTGATTGTGGGGAAGTGCCCCTGCCAGAGATTGTGGACTCATACAACTGCACCATTTGCGGCCGGGAATTTGCCCACCGTGCTCAATGGGCCAAACATGTGCAGGTGCATCGGAAAGTTGACACAAAAGCTGACAAGTCATTCACGTGCGATATTTGTGGGAAGAGACTCACACGATTCGATGGCTACCAGAAACACTTGCGGGTCCACACAGGTGAGAAGCCATACTGCTGTGACTTCTGTGGTCGCAGGTTTAGCGACAACTCCAATTACAAACGGCACATTCGCACACATTCGGGACAGAAAATGCAGCAGAGCTGAGGGGGCAAGACAAAAACTCAGACTGCTGTTACCCAGCAGTCACAAAGTCAGCCAAGACATTTTTACTTTGTTACTGGATTGTTTGTGAATATTCAGAAGTGTGTGTCATTTGTCTTTCTTAAACTATATTTTCTGAAGGGAACTTTTTACCAACTATTTCTGGTTTTAAAAGGTATCCAAATTTAACTTTGTTTTTCTAGGAATGAATCTTAGGTTGAAATGTTGTGTGGATTAAAGCATCAGAAGATCCTGGTGACGTTACTGTTAGCATTTCTTTTTCCAGCTGCTAATAGACAAAATGGGAGTATCAGGATTTTTAGCATTTTTTTTACTTTTGGACAGATTACTGGATGATTACACGCACTGAACAAGGTTAATGATTTATTCCATATTCATTCAACCTAATATGACAAGTTCTTGTATCTTAAATAATTTAACAGACCGCTCATAAAAAGTAGTCTTAAGATTCATCAAACATTTCTTACCATTTCTACATGTTTGCAATTCACTGTAGTTTAAGATTACAGATCAAAGCCTAGTTTCAGGCTACATACACACACACAGACGGGTTTTTGTAAAACCAACCCCCCCACTCCCTCCATCCCCACCCACCCTCTGACTGGAGAAAAATTTAGTCCACACCACATCACTTTTAGAAAAAGAAAAAAAAATCCATCCATGCTTGTTAAGCACATTCATAGCCATGCCTAACCTTTAGACAGTGACACAAACCCCAAGTCTTATCCAGTTACAATAACCTTCCGTCTCTTAGTGTCGCTTACAGAAAACACAGCGTCTTTGACAAAGAACGTGCCGCAGACGTGGAATGGCTTGGTGGCGGAAAAAAATCTTCCTTAATGTCCTTCGCCTGTGGTCTTCAACGTGGAGCAATACTTGAGCTTGTATTCACAAGCTCAAGCAAAAAGCGCCTGGACAATCGATAATTCCAACACAATTTTGAGGGCGTCCGTGCTTTTTCTGAGTGTAAACATAGGTCGCACATGTGACTTCAAGTCGCAGGCGGTGACGTTTCAAAACCTACAACCCCGGTTATTTACGTCCACATGCACACGTATAAATGGAGTATTTTCAAATCTTGACTTTGGTCTGAGTTTTTTTAAAGTTTTTAATGTTGTAAATCTGCATTTCCGTCTGGATGGCAGGCCAAATGTAGAAAAATGTCTGTTTTGTGAGATACCCTGCTACGTAAGGCCTAAGTAAGGATGCTTTTTAATAATTGTTCATGTAAGTCAGACAGAAGACTAAATGTTTCACACCAAGACATGATAAAGTCTGAAATTTGTATTTGGGGATGTCAGAAATATTTTAAATCCCAGTTTAGGATGTCACCTCACATAAACACAGCTGCTCACATGGTCAAGGATATCAGCATATGTATTTAAAAAGAGGTGTATCACATTTATTAAGTATTAAAGTCCTATGATTTTTTTATTTATTTTATATTTTTTATTGTCTCACTGATTCAGGAGCCTTTGTTTTTAAAGTATCCAGTTGGTCTCTTATTTCTCATTTGGTAAAGGAAGCCATGTTTTACAAATAAGCTGGAAGTGGCTTTGCTTCTTCTTCTTTCTTTTTTAAATTGTCTTATTGCTTATCTCTGACCTTTTTTTTTATATATATATATAGAGTGTTTATAAAATAATTATCCAGGATAGCTATGTTGTCTTAAAATCCATCAAATTAATCTGTTTGGAATATAGTTAGTCTTTCTTTAATTTGCTAAGAATTGTTTTGAATAAAACACAACTGTAAACAATGAAAATAATTCGTTTTAAAGACAACCCTGGACTCTTGTTTTTTTTTTTCTATTTACAATCCCATTCCCCAAAAAGTTGGGCCACAAGTAAAAGCATGGAATAATAATTAGGAAATCTGATAAACCAATATATTTATTCTCAGTAGAATATAGTACACACCAGATGTCAACCTCTTCTTCAAAAGGCCTATGTTTTCTTGCTGCCTGTCAAAAATGACATAATTGTATATCTGCACAACCTCAAGGGCTGCGTGTATAAGCTTGGTCTCCAAAAAAAAAGTCAAGGCATTGCATTAGATTACTACAGAAGTGTTAAAATCAAAATTATGTGTTGCTGTGACAGAGTAAGTTCACTTGGAATACATTTGAAATATTTAATGGTTATCTCCTTTAATAAAAAAAAAAAAAACAACACATTACTTTTAGTGAAAACCAGAGGATAGCAGCCCAGTTAGTCTAGGAATAAGTAATGTCTAATGAGTAACTATGCAAAATTATTAGGTAAAAAGTGAACCTGAGCAGTTTTGCAGATGTTTTAATGGAGGTGTTATACAGGTAAATACCTCAGAAACCCATCAGCTGGTTTGATTATCGACACCGCTATCAGTCGTCAGGAGAATTGAGGAATAGCCCCCAAATACACCTTAGAAACACCATGGGATCCAGAAAGAAGTAATCTCCAAGATAGTAAATCAGAGTCAATAGTTTACTATAAAACCCCCTTCATGACAACTACTAGGATCTTTAAGATTATAATCAAACAAAGACAGAGTCATAAAACACATTGAAAGTTTTTTCAAGCTGATTTGTGGTATTTGACCACAAACTAGCAAAAGTAAGACATGATTTACGATTGTTTTTTAAATTTAAAATTTTTTTTATTTTTTTTTGGTTGTTACTCTGGCGGCTAGTTAAATTTTTCTCCCAGCGATGAGACGGACACCGTTATAGAAAGCAGTCTCTGCTTTCACGATATGTTAGTATGGTTACTTGAAGTGGAAAAATTAGCAGAAGCTCTGAAGTGGACAATGTTAATAATTGCTTAGGGTCTGAACTGTGTTTTTGTTTTCTTAGCTGAGTTTCTCCTCTTGACTTTGGTATGCCGCATGTTAGAAATGGCCCTTTCAAGGGTATAGATAGATAGACTAGATATACTTTATTAATCCCAAGCTGGGAAATTACAGTGTAGCAGCAGCATTACACACAGAGACAATAACAATAAAATGAAATGAAGAAGAAAAAAACTATACATATTAAAGCAATATAAGATGCAATATAAAAAGTTGTATAGAAAAATGCATAAATAAGCGGTATTGGTTGTGGTGCAAATAAATATGAGGTGCGGTGAACATATAAATACAGTGAATAGTGTGCATAAAAATAAGTTATGACCCGAATATTAGCTGTTATTTCACAGTGAGATGGTGTATGGCAGAAAAGATGTCCTGTATCTGTCCTTTTGACAGCGGAGCTGGAGCAGCTTGTGAGAGAAGCTACTCCGCTGTCTGTCTGCTGTGTAATAAGGAGGGTGCTGATCATTGTCCATGATGGACAATAGTCCATTCAGCATTCTCCTCTCCACCACGATCTCAAAACACTCCAGCCTGAGACAAAGCACAGTCAGTCTTCTTGATGATTTTGTCAAGTCTCTTAAGCTGGCTCTGATGCTGCTGCCCCAACACACGACAGCAAAGAAAATGGCGCTGGCAACAACAGACCTGCTGCAACATCCTGCTGCCCATGTTGAAGGACCTCAGCTTCCTCAGGAAATAGTCTGAACATCCCCTTCTTGTACACAGCCTCCTTATTAGATTTCCAGTCCAGTCTGTTGTTGATCACCACTCCCCGGTATATGTGGTCCTCCACCACCTCGCCCCTGATCCTTAGTGGCTGTGAAGGCATCTTCCTCCTGAAGTCGATCTCTCTGGTCTTGTTTACATTCAGCCTCAGGTGATTTTGTCCGGACCACAAAGTCGTCTACCAGTGTCCTGTACTCACCCTCCTCTCCTTCTCTTATACACCCGACAACAGATTCATCAAAAAACTTCTGCAGATGACATGAATCAGAGTTGTACTGAAAGTCAGTGGTATACAAGGTGAAGAGGAAGGGAGAAAACACAATTCCCTGTGGAACTCCTGTATCAACTGACCACCACATCAGACAGGACACTGCCCAGACGAACAAACTGTGGCATGCCTGTCAAGTAGTCTGTAATCCAGGAGATCGTTGTGTCAACAACCATCCCCCGCAGCTTCTCCCCCAGGAGCACTGAAGAAATCAAAGAATGTGATCCTCACAGTGTCTCCTTCAACATCCAAATGCATGGCAGATGGAGAGGTGTTGTACAGAAGAATGCGGGGGTTGGGTAGAACCATTTGGGACAATGTGTGCATGTGGGGGGCCAGAGATGTCGTAGGAGGACTGGCAGGAGGTGAGCTAAACCTCTTAAAAAAAACTGGTTTAACTGGTTTGCTCTGTCCAAGCTCCCTGACGTCTGCCTGTCTTTGCCCTTCGTCCCTGTGATGTGCTTCATGCCTGTCCACACATCTCACATTGTTCCGTTGGAGTTTAGCCTCCAGCTTCCTCCTGTAGTCGTCTTTGCATGTCCTCAGCATGTCTCTGAGTTTGTGCTATACTCTTCTCCGCTCCTCCCTGTCTCCTGCCCTGAAAGCATTCTTCTTGTTCAGAAGTGCCTTTAGGTCCCTGGTAATCCAGGGCTTGTTGTTGGAGAAGCAGTGCATAGTCCGGGCTGGCACAGTGGTGTCCACACAGAAGCCTATGTACAGCAAAGATCATCTGTACTGCACGTATTTCATGCTGCTAATGTTGAGTGAGACATTTTACTATTTCATAAAAAATATTAGTAGGGGCATGTCTCAAATGTTTGGATGGGGTAAGAAAAGACTGGGAAAGAAAACCGCTGAAAAGAAACAGCTGGAGGAGCAAGTTACATTTAATTAGGTTAACTGGCAACAGGTCAGTAATCTACAAAATCTGCAACTACAAACAAGAATTCTGAACAATGATCCTTAATGTAAAATTGTTTTTGATAAATTCTGATCTATAATGACTAACATTATAAAGAATTTTCCCGAGAATTTGACAGGCATCGGTTGGTAAGGGACAAAGGTAAAAATCAATATTGTATACACATGGTAGCACTGCATAGAAGAAAAGCTTAATTATGTCATTAAATTATGTTAAAATTAGATCAAGCTTAATTCAAATATCAGCTTTCCCTCTACACCCCATGCATTTCTTATCAATTTAAAAGGTAGGCAATGCCGATTAAAAAAAGAATAAAAAAATATTTAGTTCAAATGGTGCAGTGATTATTTTTAACCAACAGATGGCACTATAACACTATGGCATTTCATGATGCTTCATTGTGATCCAGATGTAGCTTCAATATGATGGAATAAGTCAAAGTTTAACACTATTTGTTCACTAGAGCCCTACAGCCTGAGAGAATCCCAAAATCATTTTAAGCTTGAAAGCTGGAAGACCTTCATCATCAACTGAACCCAAGACCTTTAGGACCTTTTGGAAAAGCTCCGAATAAAACCGCTGCTTGTCAGTGGTGTATATTTCTAGCTCAGGAGATGACAAACTAATTCATTTGACAAAGTTTGAAATGAAAGAAAACTTTTTATCAGGCAGCAAGGCTTTATACTAATCTACTGTGATTAAAGATGAATATGAAACATGCTGCTAAGTGCAACCCACTGATTTGTATTAAAAAAAATAGCATTTAGGAATGGGGATTGCTCTATAAAAGGATTTTTGACTGAAATCAGCCTTCATTTAAATTATCCAATATTAATCTATAAATTGTTAAGTTCAGTCTTAACATTTTCATGTGGATATAAAAAAACTTTATCCACAATAGTCTCCTTTGGCTTTGCAGGCCTTCACTTCTCGTTTATATACAAGCAAAATTGGCATTGCAGCTCAGGTACTTCGAAAATTGGCATTATGTGTTTTACCAAATCCAAATTTAAAAGATTGCCTTAACCGTTTTTAAACTCACAACCACTTTAAATGCCTTAAAATGCTTTTATTTATTTATTTTTTATCTTAAAGATGTGCTATAGATGTTTTGCAGATTTTCTCAGCCTATCAACAGCTAATGCAGCATCCCTTCCATCCCACCTGCAAGGTGAGCTCTCTCCAGCCAGTAAAACAGTCTTGGTTTAACTCCTTTCTTACCTCTTGTACTATCGTCTTCTCTCTTTCTTTTCATCTCTTCATCCTGTAATGTGTTTTTGTGTGTCTTTGCTGAACCAGCCACGGTGCACGTTCAAAATGGCCGGTGTAGCTTTTTCAATAAAATGGCTTTAAGACGGGACATCATATCTCGCTTCCAAAGTGTGCAACATCGTGCAAAAGTAAATAACTGCATCTAAGATTAGATTTTCCTTTCCCTCACACCGATTGTCTAATGCTTCAGAAACTAAAATAGCATGAAAGGTTCTAGGAGCATCTGGAAGAGTCCCAGAAAGGATTGCAGGAGGCTATAAGGGATGCTTTCAGGACACCAGGGAAAACGGATAAAATCATCCAGCTCTCTGAGACTTCCCTTTATCCCACCAATTCACTTCAAAGACCCTTGAACTGAAAGACCTCTGGACACCTATAAAGAATTAATTATTTCTTGACACTCCCTTGAGATTTTATGGATCTCTTAAGCCCTCCTAAGAACGTCTGTATATACACAACCTTCAAAGAACTTTGAAAGACCTCATCTGGAGTGGGGAAATTCATTGTTTCCTGATTCTGTTGTATTTAATGTCACCCTAGAACTCACTCCTGGACATTTAGAAGCTCATCAAGAACTACTGGCCTGCTAAAATTACTTAAACTACAGTGGGGCATTTACAAATCTGCCTAGATCCCCCTCAAGCAATCACTGTCCCCCTGAAAGACTAAATAAATACTTGGTTAAGAACTTTTAAAACAATCTCAATGACTCATGGGTTCCTTGTGAGGACTTCAGAAACACTCCAAAGGCATCTTTAAGTTAATTATAAGCCTTCTTACGCACTTCAGATGATTTGCATGCATGCAGGTGAGTATGACTTCAATTTTTCTGCTTTTTACAGCTCTATTTCCTGCTTGCCTCTGATAATTCAGTGCACAGAAATAATCCCACTATGCCCAGCAATGTTCCACAGAATCCTTTATTTACACCATCATTCACATTGTTAATTAATAGCAGTAAGGTAAACATTATGGCGTTTAATATTATTACATTGTCATTTTGGTATGGTCCTCCTGGTAGTGCTGGGAGTCCGTCGTCTTTTATGTCACAGTGCCTCCGTTCCCTTCCACCGCTCCAGCTGAATCTGAGAGTACGTTTAGAAGATGGGAACCGAGATCCACAAAATATATAAACAAATTTATATTCAAGGTTACAAGTGCATCCTCATACAAAAAAAAAAAAAAAAAAAAAAACTTTAATAAAAGGAGAAATAGTGTTTACTTTTGTAGCATCCCTGTAGTAGCACCCAGTGAAAACATTCTGTAAGGACCGTAGCATAATCAGCAATATCACAATTAATCATTTTTTCCCTTTTTTTGTTTTAAAAGCCTCTTGACAGTTTGTTCATTTCAATAAAAATGCAAGCCACTTGGTTTTCATTCAATAAAAGATGTTTGAAATGACACTTAGCTTGTGTCAGACTGACTTTAAAATGTGATTGGGTGAAATTTCTGACCTGCCATTTCTGTTTATGCTCCTTTAATTTTAGTTTGCTGGATGGCTGAGTCCGTGGCTAGTGACCATACCGCAGAGAGGCCTCGTGGGACAATTTAAAGAGCCATTCAGGTACTTTTCACTGTTAGCTGCTTAACGGATTCTTATGGCCAATGATTTGAAAGATTTATTTATTTATTTTTAATAAACCAAGAGATAAAAACTAAACACATCAATTATTTAACCTTTTTTTTGGCATTATAACTTTTTAATTAAATTATCAATCCTTAAGTCAGGTAAAAGTTGTGAACAAATGGTTTATATTTTTAATAGTCGTATCTTTTCATCTGAGCAACAATTCAAACCTAAAAAAAAGGTAAGGAGAAGCATCGGAGCCGGAACTAGTTAAGGTTTTCGATTTTTGTTTAAAATGATTAAAATCCATCAAGTTATTTTTAATGAGCTTTTATTCTCATCTCAGAGACGACAGAGGACATTTTTATTGTTAGTAGGTTGGACTTTATTGTAAATCAGTGTGCAGACACTCTTTTAGATTCATATTTTTAGTCCTCAAAAGCTAAAACTGCATCGTAGTGTGAAGGACACACTGGCATCAGATATTTCAAATGTAGAGCAGCATATTTTAAATTTCAAGAAACATTCCCTTTGCATTTCTTCTCTTAAAGTGTAAACTGGATATTTAGCTGATGGTTCTTATCAGGGGGACCTTAAATGCAACAATAAAGTTGATGCACAATATAGTTCCTATCTAGAACACATATCTAGCTGCAGATTTAAGTGTTTCTAATCTGTAAATTGCGCAGTGCTACCTCTTTTTTGGGGGGGGGGGGGCACATAAGACTTTTCAGAATCTTACTGAAAAATGTTTTCTGTTGTGAAAAAGTTCTCCAATCTAAGAGTTGGAGATCACTATTTGTTGATATATCAGTACTTGTTAATTTAGACTGATTCATGTAGGTACCCTTGTTCCAGTGACCAGAATAACAATAATCTCTAGGAACTACATCAAACAGTTCCAGTCAGGCGAGAGATTTGGGTATAAGATGGAAAAGAGTGATGTAACTTCCTTAAACACAAACTGTGACAGAAATCCTTGCCTTTAGGTAGAAATCAGTATTAAAACTGCTGCTTGTCTACTTTGCAAACTTTTGATGCATGATGACTTTTAAAGCCCTCAGTTGTGCAGTTCTTGTGGTCTCAAGGTTGCATCATTTGGTGCAGAGTCTTTTGCAGACAGGGACAGTTAACGCTGCTGCATCACCACGGCCTTGTAATTGCCTAATCTGCTCTGGGAGTTTGTTCGGCCAGCTGAGTGAGGCAGATAAAACTAAAACCGGCAGCTTGGAACCAAAATGGTGCTTTTAAGGTGAACAGAAAAGTTTATTTAGTGATCATGATCTGGTTCCTGTTCAGTGATCTCCATCTCTCAGGACACAGACCAATTTTCTGCTTCAGTGTCACAGAAATCTAGATTTCCTAGTGTTTAGTACATTGTTGCAAACAACACTCTTTAGTGTAAAAAATTAAGCTTAATCTGGGTGTCTTGCTGTCTTTTTCCAGAACTTTCAGAAATTTTCCTAAGCTAATGGGTGTTGCCATGGAAACCAACATTTTTATGCATTAATAGTTACTAAGGTATGAAAACGTCTTTCTATCAAAAATAATCTTTTACAATTGGCTTAATTAGGTCATGTGCTGTGTTTCAATAACAGGAAGACCATCCCTTTATTTGGCCCTGTGGATTGGATGTTATTTAATTTTATTTACTTTTAACATTTATAAAAATCCTGAATCATCTTCAGTTTTCCTGCAACACGCAAACTTGTGCAGGAACTTTTCTCAAAAGGACCTTAAAGACAAGAAGTCATTATCTTTTATAATGATGAGGAAAATGTACAGACATTTAATTTTTATTTAACTAAACTCTTATTGCTGTAGCTTTAAATTGTCCCACAATTATAACCTCACATGACACAGAGCAAAGGTTTTTTTTTTTTGTTGTTTATTGCAACAATCAGAAGTCTGAATCAATACAACATTGTAATAGTGTCACTTATGTTGCTGTTAAGTCAAAGCAACACAGAAAGCCAACTGGCAGCTGCTTGAATTTACCTTCTATACTTGAACTTTGTTTAATTCAACCTTTTTTTGTTGTTGCCTGTAGGCGCCGTTAACCTTCATCAACCGCAGGCCGAGAGCACAAACAGAAGAGGCAGCCATCGGATAGAAAGTCTTCCTGACTGCTGACGAACACTGGGAGGTAAAAGTAAAACAGGAAACAGCAGATTCTCTTCACAGTTGGGTATTTTTAGACCATCTGTGAAGAAACACTCCCACAGACTGCAGTCAGCAGCAGATCTGTGGTCGGACTGAAGAGTTTGTCGGAATGAATGAACAAGCAGCAGAGAAAAAGCCACATTTTCACCCAAATTACCCACAGTTCTCACCTCCCCCTGTGCTGTGTGGCTTTGCATATAATTTTTGTTTAATTTCTCTACAGGTTTGAGACATACTATACTGGTATTCCACAAAGTAGTTCAGATACAGATGACAAGTGTATGCCAGTTGTCATGCAGTTCATTTTAACTTCAGGAAGGCAGCATCAGTCAGTCCACAAATTTACTTCTCCCTGACTGAACTGAAAACAACAAACTCACGTACAATTCTTTCAGCGCCATCAGGTCGTTTTATATCATCCATCTGTGAGATTTAAGTACGCTGGCCTCTGGTTTACAAACACCTGGGTAACTAATCAAATTCCTCTTGTGCAGGTCCAATTTAATGCCGCTTAGCAATACTGGCAATTAAGCCTCAACATCCACTCTGGAAACTACTGCACCAGAGGTGAGGGAGTTGTAATTTGGGTAAACTGCCAATTTTAAGACCGTACTCAGTTATGTCTTTTATCTGCTCAGCTGGTGACGAGGCAGCATTTCTGATAAACTGATACACAAATTCCCTAAATTATTTAAAATGATTTTATTGCATTTTGAACATAGCGTATAAATCCTGCAGATGTTGCTGTGCATGGGTTAAGATAGATGCAGTAGGCAGAAGTGAGAGCAAATTAAGTAATTTGAGGGATGTCATTAAATCAGAACCAATTAAGTAATTTGAACACAAATTATGAAAATGAAGGAGTGAATGTTTAGTAATTTGCAGGAATCCTTTATCAGAAATATTACCATGATCACCCACAAGATTTTAAGCATTAATGTTTCTTTTTCAGATACCAATATGGTATAAAAAGCAACATTTATCTGGTTTGTGTCAGGGTAATGGCTGTGACTACTGGACTTTGACACTTCCCAACAGCTCAGCCAGCATTAATGTCAGTTCTGACTTGCTGATGTGTTGGTCTGCAAAACTCTTTTGAAGTCTTGGGCATGAACAAATGGCCTCTTTTCTTTCTTCCCCCCACATGAAAGGCAAGTGAACTTTTCCTTTAAATTCCAATGTTCCCAAGCAAATAGAGGATTATGTTTCATGACTTTTGTTGGATTGCTTCTGTGGAAAGGTATGCCATCACTGTACTCCTAATGCAACAGTCCAAGATTCAGTTCACATCCAATTCCCTGCTTTTTAAATATTTGCAACTGAGATCCAGGCCCAGTTCCAAGGTGCAACAACTGGGGACATCGGATCAAAGAGCTCATAAGAAAACTGCATTAATGGAGAATTTTTTAGGCCACCTCGAGCCTTGGGGAACTCCTTCTGAATCATTAACATCTTCCTCCCAGCTTTTGGAATGTTTCTCAGATGTCTCTTGTCTGAGTGGTTTTTTTGAGGGGGAAGTGTCCATGAAGAATCTCGTCCTACAGCGAGAGAAATTTGTGGCTCCGCTCTGTGAGCAAGATGGCAGTCATGCCTCAGAGAGGCAACAAACAGCAGCAAGACAATAACCACACCTGAAAAAACTAATGTGGAGTAATCGGGACACAAGTCTCTGTCTTTTTTGGCCCATCACTGCATCCCTTTTTTGTCTTTCTCACAAGCCCAGCAGGCATTTTGGAGTGCTTTTTCTCAGTGGGGACAGTTGCAGCCATTTTCGGAGTGGCACCACTTCCCCCTCCAGTCTCAGTAGTCGTACTTTTCTGCCTCGGCTACGGGCGATGTGGCTGTATTTGGCAGAAAAAGTGGTTTTGGTGGGATTTGGGGTTTTAGAGACACGGTTCTCCGGATGACTGCTGCCCGCTGTGCATGTGGCCCTTCGCTGTAACTGTGCTGCCGTGTCAAGCAGGCGCTGGCGACCGATGCTCGCTGGTTCTCGCCGTTGGTGCTGTTGTTCGCATTAGCCGCGGCATTTGTGCCGGGGGGGCCGTTGCTGCTGCTGTTGGTATTCATCCTGGCCAGAAAGTGTGCGTGTGTCCCCTGCCGGTTGAAGCTGTGATGGCGGGGCACAGCTCCACCCCCGCTGCCCATCTTGATGAGAGAGTGGCGTTGAGATTGGTGACTTGTCACAGAGACTCCGCCTCCTCCAGGCCGCTCTGGGATTACTTGCTGCTGGAGAGGAGTTGAGGAGGAGGACGAGGAGGAAGATGGAATGGAGGTAGAAGAGGTGGGGTTGTTAGAGGATGAGGAGGATGAAGATGAGGAAGTTGCAGAGGATGAGGTGGAGTTCTGAGGAGGTGCGTCCAAGCGTTTGGGGAGGCCGTCCCTCGGCAGTGTGGAGGTGCTGTAATACGAAGCCGACTCCATCTCAGAAATCTGCTGCTGGTGATGGTGACTACTGCTACTGTTGTTGTTGTGTTGGTTGCTATGGTGATGGCTGTGGTTGTAATGATGTGTGCGGGTCTGGGTGTGATGATGGTAGTGATGACCGTGATGAAGCGCTCCAGTAGAGGACGGCGGCCCGGAGAACAGTGAAGATGAGGAGGTGGAAGTGAGGACTTTGATGCCTCCAGTTCCCGATGCACTGACCTCGTGGATGTGTTTGAGCAGCTCATCCAGCGCGGACACGTCTACTACAGTCTGAGGGAGGGACTGCTGGGAGTGGTGATGTTGTGGGACTCCACCACCACAACCTCCTTCTGCTGCTGCTCGATCATCATTTAAGATCTTTCTCTCCTCTGGGAGGTGCAGCGAATTTGAAGACGCACCTGCTCCGTGTGCCGCTCCGTTGCTCAAGCTGCTGCCATTGTGGTGAGAGAAGGGAAACACTTGTTGGTTTAAAGAGTTCCCAACAACAGCCATAAAACCCTGACTTGATGAGGAGCAACTGGGTCCTGACTTCGGGGTTTTATCCTTGGCGTTGTTGCAGTTCTGGTTCTTCTCATACTGATGATGCCGCAGGGCCCGAATACTCTTAATGGGAAATTCTGGGGTGGAGTCGGGCGTAGGCAGGCCGGAGAGCTCTCCGTCACCCTGAGACAGAGACTGAACAGAGGTTAGACCCATGGAAGCAAAACAGGAAATGTTTCCAGATTAGATCAAAAAATAGATGTTATATGTATTCCAGTCAATTTTCTTATCAGTCCAGGTCTTTTATCTGGGAGCTGATGTTAGACATATGTCATCATGTCTGCAAGAAATTTTCAATAATTTTGCCCAAAATGTATCTGCACCTCAATATTTTGTCAGACCTAAAAAACCTTTAAAATGCTAAATCGAAGCACAAATCAAATATATAGGTAAAAGAAGCCACAGTTTCTTTTAGCTAATTTTCCACAAAATGTTATTAGTTTTTTCCATGAAGTGCTAATTAATTGTGACATTAGACTCCATTTAGAAGAAATGCTGAAACTAATGACCAATGACAAATCAATTAAAGATCCTCAGAACCTAATTTGATGTCCTTGGCTGACTTGTATGTAACAGTCAAAAACTCTTAAATCTCTCCCATTAAAGCTACAAATAGCTGAATATTAACTTTCGGGTGACACGTTTAGGTGCTAAACTGATGCATCTAGACTTGTTAGATTTCTCACATTTCATCCAAAAGGTTTCCTGAGTTCTGACTTAAAGCTCATACAGGATTGTTGGTATTGTGCAGGTGGTCCACACCCCTTCCCAGACTCTTATTCAGACCTCGACTTATAGAAACTTAATGATTTACATGATGGCCGAATGTATAGTTGAACAGTGTGACCTTTTAGACCAAAGGTGCTAACAACACCACAAGGTAAAGTTAGTGGGACTCACAACCAGGTGGTTGGAACTAAAAAAGCTGTTTGGATGAGAAGTGAACGATCTTTACGTCTTTGTTTTGCACTTATTTATACCATCATTTGGTTGAATAACAAACTTCTAAGTTTGTCAGTTGTCGAAGCAGCTGCTGGAACTATTGATCTAATAATCATTAAATTGGCCAAACCTTTATGTAAAATTTCCATTACTACACAGTGTTGTCATGAACAGGTGCAGTATATGTGCACCAGATGGGGATGCAGAATAGGGGATCAAAGTGGTTGCAACTCAGTCTGCAGCAGATTCTGTTACATATCTAACCTGTGAAATCTACAGTCCTCTAAAATTTCACTACAGAAAATATGCATCATCTCATTTCCACCAACTGGTTTTGAGTGAATAAAGTAGATTGTACAGTGTTGTCAGACAGTGCCGGTTTAGGTTATGTTATGTTTTGCAAGGTTGGTAATTTCTGACTAGTGGTCTTAAGTTGGAAAAGATTGAGAAGGATGTCTAGTGACACCAGAAGAAAATATATTCTATTCCCTGGCCACTGACTACTAACCCGTGGGAATGAGATAATTAAGTCTTAACTAATGCGTTGACAGCTTACACAACGTTTTTTGTTTCAAACTAACTTAAATGCCGAAATTAAGTGTCTATTACTAATTATGACACTATGTTTAGTCATAACAGATCTCAGGATATCGTAACAGACCATCATGTTTAATATTTTGGGATTTTTGAGTGGGCTGTATGTCCATCTAGGCTTACCACAGAGAAGGCAGATGTTGCCTGTTGTTGTGGACTTATAGAGCAGTGAAGCTGCCATCTCCGTTTGTTTTCTAGTAAACTATTCAGTTAGGTAAAACCAGTAAGCCCAATTACTTAATTAATCATTATAATTCATCCCAAGATTGAAATAAAACTAAATAATTATCTATATTACATGCATGCTATAGCTATACATTCACATGCATAACTACCATGTAGCTCCATGGGTTAGTCATCTGTGGCCACAGATTAATATCAGTCAGCCAGTGGGTTTCATAAGACACAAAACTAGTTGCATTAACAAAAATGTGGAAAGCGTTTTGGAAATGTATATTTATGCTTTATATTGTAATTGTGCTTGTAATTTTCATTCTCGAGAAGCAAAGACACGAGACTCTTAAGCCCCTCTGGACTATTTTCATGGAGAAAATCATCACCACTGGTATTAGAGGAAACGATGCAAACAATAGAAAGTATTCTAAAATCAAATGTGAAGCCCTACGTTTGACAGCTAAACCTTGGTTGAAATTAGGTCATACACTGGGACAATTATCCCCAAGCATAGAGGTAAATCTAAAGAAAAAATCTTAAAAAAAAGGGAAGAATTAAAGTGCTGCATGGTCCAAAGTCCTAAATGTTTGTACTTGAAGCTTCTGAGGTGTAGTCTGGATTTTCTTCCTGACCTTCTCACCTCAGGAATCCTTTTGGTTTAATATTCCATAATAATAAAACTATAACTTGGATGTAGTGAAAATGTTAAACTACCGCTGTAAGACTAAATGTCTGAGCTACCCTACCTGGGAGAGACTGAGATCAGGGTCTCCAAGCTGCAGAACCTGGTGTCTTGGGGAGTGGAGGTGAGGTTCAGCCTGCCCGTTGGGAATGAAAGAGCTGTACATTTTTGGAGTGGACACATCCAGTTTGTCCTCCTTGACAAAGACAAAAAAAAAAGGATAACTTTCAGTAGATCTACAGAAGAATCTTGCATAAATGCCTATTTCAGCAGAAAGTTCAGAGGTCAGCAGCAGCTAAGGGACTCGGTTTCATGCTCAAAGACATTTGGAGAAATGATGGAATAACAATGAAACAGTGGATAAACAGTGGATTTTAATGACTGAATAAAAGACTGAGGTGAGGCTTATTATGCATCTCCTGGGATGTGGAGGAAATAAGCAGCCTCTCGGCTTGTTCTTGCAAAATCTGCTGCAAGTCCAAGTAAAATGTTGCAGCAATGATGCATGCATCTAACTAAAGTTTGCCAGCTCCAACTTCCTGTGAAACTGTAAGATGAGCAACTTTCTCCACCAAACATTGGTTACCAAATTAAATGTACATAAAAATATGCTCAGCTACATCAATAAATTTGAGTTTTTAAAAACAGACACAATATTCTTTTACTTCTGAGGAAGATTAAACCCCAGAAGAAATTTGCCTGAATAAAAATGACAATTTGTGTCAGCAAGACTGCAAATTACTCCAGGCAAATTTAATGAATTTAACATACATGCAACAGAAATTTGCATTATTAAAGATTTTTGTTTGTGAAGCAGTTTCTGAAAGGAGGCTTATTACCATCTAAAAAGTAAAAAATAGAGAAAAACAGACTACCGTATTTTCCGCACTATTAGGCGCATCTAAGAGCCTTAAATTTACTCAAAAATCAGCCGTGCGCTTAATAATCCGGAGCGCCTTCTGTGTGCACTGAGTTCCGACATACCATGGTGCAGAAAATACGGCAATAATTTAGAGTAGGACCTTACTGTATGCAATTATCTCATGCTATATCATCTTACATTTTGAACAGTGAGTCCGATACATTTCAATTCCGTTCACTATTTTCAAAATCCTAATAAGCGTTCGAGGTGGGAGGCTGTTAAAAGAGAACTGATATCTTTGTATCCTAAATCATAAACTGTGTGCAACTTGTCCCCCAACCTTCGGCTGTCCGTCCAGCAGCCCATTGAGCTTTGCAAGGGATCGCAGTGACAGAGCGTGCGGCAGTGATGCCTCGGGGTCTTTTCCCAGCTTCCTCGCCCGGTGGGCGGCGCTGCGGCTGCAGTAACACGACACCAGAAAACCCGACAAGATGGCTCCCAGGAAGAATGCCACCAGCACGCAGGCGATCAGCAGCGTGTAGTGGACGTTAGCGTTCGCACGCTGGTCTATATCTGGAAGACGACGGACACCTGGAAGACACAGAAAGAAGGAGTATATAAAAAAGGCTATCAAACATTTTTATTTATAATTTTAAAAAGTATACATGTAAATGAATGAGTCAGGTACATTTATTAAAAGTAAGAGTATTTCACAAATTTCGGTTTTCATAATTTATTTATAACCCTTGTAAATGAGCTCTGGTGATCTCTAATTCTTTAAAATGCTTCTACCCCGTTTGTGTCGTATTGAGATTACTTGAAATAATGGCCTAATTATGGAAGTCTAGAGTCACCATGACTGCGGTTATTTATATGTAATGTCATTATCATGATACATGTAGTTAATCATTCCATTATCTCACAAAGCTAATTTCACACATTATCTCAAGAAATTGGCCAGTTTCTGGAGATAACCTCCTACTGGTTATAGCAGGATAAAGACTTTTCTTAAGCACCACATGAGCTGCAATTAATTGGTTAGCTCTTAATTAAATTGGTAATTGCTGCAATTGGTCAGAATCTGTAGCATTTATTTGTAAGCTAAGCCATGGATGTGCTCAGTTTGCTTCCTGGCAATGGCCTTCTTAAACTCTAAGAAAGATTGCTCTTTTAAAAAAAAACAAAAAAAACACACACACACACACACACACACA
>JBAMHW010000019.1:21699310-21712142 GCA_037177495.1 Rhadinocentrus ornatus | reverse complement strand
GTACCAAATATTAACATTAATTTTCTCAGGTGTTCAAATACTTATTTGCAGCTGTATCATACAAATAAATTGTTACATTACATTACAGTCATTTAGCTGACGCTTTTATCCAAAGCGACTTACAATGGTTAAGCAGTAGCCCTAAGGGTCTTGCCTAAGGACCCAACTGGAAGGTGTTAATGTTTATCCCCTGGGGAATTCGAACCCTGGTCTCTCACATGGGAGACTGATGCTCTACCAATTGATTGAGCAAAATCACACATGGTGATTTCAGGATTTTATTTTTTTAGATTATGTCTCTCAAAGTGGGCATGCACCTATGATAAAAATTTCAGACCCCTCCATGTTTCAATGTGGGAGAATTTGCAAAATAGCAGGGTGTTCAAATACTTATCTTCCTTATTGTATATACACTGCTCAAAAAAATAAAAGGGATCACTTAGACAACACAATGTAACTACAAGTCAATCACACTTTTCTGAAATCAAACTGTACACTTAGGAAGCAACACTTGTGCAAATGGAATAAACAACGGGTGGAAATATAGGCAATTAGCAAGACACCCCCAATAAAGACGTGGTTCTGCAGGTGGTGACCACAGACCACTTCTCAGTTCCTATGCTTTCTGGCTGATGTTTTGGTCACTTTTGACTTTTGACACTAGACTGAGTCTACAAACCACGTGGCTCAGGTAGTGCAGCTCATCCAGGATGGCACATCAATGTGAGCTGTGGCAAGAAGGTTTGCTGTGTCTGTCAGCGTAGTGTCCAGAGCATGGAGGCGCTACCAGGAGACATGCCAGTACATCAGGAGACGTGGAGGAGGCCGTAGGAGGGCAACAACCCAGCAGCAGGACCGCTACTTCCGCTTAGTGCAAGGAGGAACAGGAGGATCACTGCCAGAGCCCTGCAAAATTACCTCCAGCAGGCCACAAATGTGCATTTGTCTGCTCAAACGGTCAGAAACAGACTCAATGAGAGTGATATGAGTGCCCGACGTCCACAGGTGGGGGTTGTGCTTACAGCCCAACACCGTGCAGGACGTTGGGCATTTGCCAGAGAACACCAAGATTGGCAAATTCACCACTGGTGCCCTGCTCTCTTCACACATGAAAGCAGGTTCACACTGAGCACATGTGAAAGACGTGACAGTCTGGAGACGCGGTGGAGAACATTCTGCTGCCTGCAACATCCTCCAGGATGACCGGTTTGGCATTGGGTCAGTAATGGTGTGGAGTAGCATTTCTTTGCGGGGCTGCACAGCCCATTCATATGCTCGCCAGAGGTAGCCTGATTGCCATTAGGTACTGAGATGAGATCCTCAGAACCCCTTGTGAGACCATATGCTGGTGCGGTTTGCCCTGGCTTCCTCCTAATACAAGACAATGCTAGATCTCATGTGGCTGGAGTGTGTCAGCACTTCCTGCAAGACGTAGGCATTGATGCTATGGACTGGCCCGCCCGTTCCCCAGACCTTAATCCAATTGAGCACATCTAGGACATCATGTCTCGCTCCATCCACCAACGCCACGTTGCACCACAGACTGTTCAGGAGTTGGTGTATGCTTTAGTCCAGGTTTGGGAGGAGATCCCTCAGGAGCATGCCCAGGCGTTGTAGGGAGGTCATACAGGCACGTGGAGGCCCCACACACACTACTGAGCCTCATTTTGATTTGTTTTAAGGACATTACATCAAAGTTGGATCAGCCTGTAGTGTGTTTCTCCACTTTAATTTTGAGTGTGACTCGGAATCCAGATCTGCATGGGTTAATAAATTAGATTTCCATTGATACATTTTGTGTGATTTTGTTGTCAGCACATTCAACTATGTAAAGTACAAAGTGTTTAATAAGAATAGTTTATTCATCCAGATCTAGGATGTGTTATTTTAGTGTTCCCTTTATTTTTTGAGCAGTATTTATATATATTATATATATATATATAGCTGTAGATGATTTCTAGGACAGTTTATTTCACGTAACAGAACTTGCATAATGTCCTTGTTCAATCATTATGTGATCAGTATATCTGCCTCCTCATTTCCTTCCACCTCTGCATGAGCAGGAATACAAAATAGATCAAACTTATATAATGATTCTGGAACAGTACATGAGCATGTTAAACCAAACATCCAGCTGGCATGATAATTACAGATTTTTATCTGATAAAACTCAGTATAACAGTATTTTTAGTGATGTAGCTGTGTATACTCAGCTTTCTTTCAAGCTGTCTCACAATAAAGGGTGAAGAATGCAGCATCTTTGCACCCAGACTGGCTAGTTTGAGATAGCTGTGTCGGTTGGGACGCTATCAGTGGTAAGAACTCCTGTCCCGGTTTTGCTGTGACACTGTAGTGTAGAATGTACTGTTATGATTGCTTTCAAAAAAGCTAAATAGACTTAAATGTCCTCAAGTGTGTGGGAGGTTTAGTGAGGAGATTTGAAGTGTTTTGTCACCTGACAGCAACAGCATCCTCAAGTACACATGCACTCCACTGTAGTGAGGTGAGATATTAAACCTCTGGAGGTCAGTAAAATCTGTGTCTTTATAAGGTGTTAGGTTAGGTAATAAAATGTGATGCAAAAGGGGAAAAAAAGTCACGTCAAAATAGTTGTTTACTATGCCCTTCAGATTGACACATTTTAAACTTTTGTGTTTAGTGATAAGACAAGACTATTTGTCCCACTAATCAAGGTTAAGAAGTTTTATAAATGACATTTTTTTAAAAAAGAAAAAGTTCCAGTGTATCTACAGTAAAAAACTGTAGTGATGTGCATGTGATAGGCAGCATATACATAGCTAATTGTTAATAACAACATTAACAGTTAAAATAAAATAAAAAAATATTTGTACACATTACTGATAATGACTATGCTCCAGTGACTTTACAGAATTGCTATAGAACAAAGGTTAAAAACAGTCTTGTGAAAAATGATGATAAAATGAAGAAAACCTTTAATCCACCTGTGCTCAATGATTCCATTTTTTTTGCATCAGTACACTAAACTTACATTTTACTTGACTATTGTAGAATAAGCATTTATAAACATTACATTATTTTATCACTGTCAAGCATGAATCTTAAAAAAGGCTTAAAACACAAAGTGAATTGATGTAAATTATAAAAGATCTTTACTAGAGAAACAGAGCTGATATCAGATGTGAAGTTTATACGAGAGACAGATTTTTAACACTGACTGAACAGAAGGTTGCTGTTATTTTGTGAATGACAAAAAAAAGAAGAAAACCAAATAGCAATCACAGTAAATGGAAACTCTGTTCCAATTAGAAGAAATCCACTCCAGTTTATTCAATGATGGCACACATCAGGCCCTGATGTGATGATGGCAATAACAACTGCCAAGGTGATGAGGTGGGAAGTACCATTAACTGCTCCTTAAGAGGCATAAATGGACTATCCACTTGACCTTTTAATGGCAGAATTCTATGTGTTAATATCAGGATGCTTGTAAATTCTGTTCTATGAATTTTTTTTTACTAAGAACCTTCTACTTTTGCCACTGAGTTTACTTTATCTACTGATGCTTACAGTAGACAGATCAGTGGCACATTTTGGTTGTATGTGTTTGTAAATTTAAGTATATTAGGGATTTGTTTTTAGTCTTACAGAAGTTAACAGTGATCAAAGGTAAAGTATATTTTGATCATGGTCATGTACTTGAATATATATGAATATTATGTGAAAAAAAAAAGATTTTAAACAGCAATGTTGACCATCTGAGGAGTATAGTCATGCATATCAACTCTGTACTTGGTTTGAGCCCCTTTGCATGAATTAGTGGCTCACTGCAGCGTGGATGTTATCAGCCTGCGGCTCTGCATGGGTGTAATGGAAGACCAGGATGCTTCAATAGCTTCTACTCTTCTGCATTGCTCGGTCTAATGTGTCTCATCTTTCTCTTGGCAATGCTCCATAGATTTTCTACGGGATTCAGGTCAGGAGAGTTTACTGGCCAGTCAAGCACAGTAATCTCTTGGTCACTGAACCAGATTTTGGTTCTTTTGGCAGTGTGGGCAGGTGCCAAGTCCTGCTGGAAAATAAAGTCAGCATCTCCAAAAAGCTTTTCTGCTAAAGGAAGCATGAAATGCTCTAAAACTCCTGGTAGACTGCTGCGTTGACTCTGGACTTAATGAATCACAGTGGACCAACACCAGCAGATGACACCCCCCCCAAAAAAAACAAACAAACAAACAACACATGTTGCGTCTAAAGACATTTAAAGACACAGACAGAACCCAGTTGTAACTAATTGTTAGTTTTGATTGACAGGCTGATATAAATTTTCTGACTGCAGTGTGCTCAGGCTGATGGGTCAGAATCACTGGCATGAAACCATAAACCCAGCTTGCATGGTGTCGTGAGTCTTGGCTACAGCTGGTGGAAGGGGGAGTTTTACTTGCTCACTTTTGACCCTTTGATAACAATCAATCAGGGTTTGAATGCCACAGCCCGAGTATTGCTGCTGACCATGTGCAGCTCTGCAAGGACGCAGATGACCATCTGCAAATTACTCTAGTCTCAAGACTCAAGATAACACAAGTCAAAAAATCAAAATTCAACTCTAACTGGTCTCAACAGGAGACTGGCAGCATGAAAGTGCATCTGTCAAATCTGCAGAAATTATATAATGAATCGTGTTGACACAGAGCTGAATGTCAGAGGGTGTCAAGCATGTTTTTAGACAAGAAAATAGGCCCACTATAGGACAAGCATGCTGCTTTACTCCTTAAGTGCCTCACAAACAGCTCTAACAAATTCAGTTTTTGCTGTGACATGCCAGCCTGCAGATTCTGACAGTGCTGATGTGGTGGCCATCATTAAAGAGTGATGATGACATGCTGAAATGTAGTATAAAAAATTAAAACTTTCTGTAATTATGATGACTGTCCTTTTCTGCTTGTGTGTGCATGCGTGTGTCAAATCTCCCATATCATCATTGCAGACTTGACTTGACAGTTTTGACTTAAAAACTGCAATTAACTTAATAAATTCTATGGACACCTAACTGGAACAGAGGGGAAAAGCATTAGAACCACTCAGATGCAGAAATTTACTAAACGTTGCAATGGTTATGTTCTGGGTGCTCAAAGAGAGTGAGGGCTTAAGTGGGTGCAAAATGTACTCTGAGCTTGAAGACAGTAATTTGAGGAATGTAACAATAGCTCAGGGAAAAACTAAGTGGTTTTATAACTGATGAGAATTAAGTGAACTTTTTAACTGCACCATTTTCAGCCCATTTAAACACTAATGCATGCACAGCTTGTTAAACACATTTTCACCTCTTGCTGCATGATAAAAGGGTCTCTATAATGACATGATAGCTAGTTTCTATGCAGACACAGCACACATTTCAATCAAATTTCTCAAGCATCTCTAATACTGAAATTTGACTTACCATGTTTTTGTCAATACACTTCAGTGAGCTTAAGATGATACCTCATACTATGTATAAAGAGGAAAAAAAAGAGGATGCTTAATTAACTTATTATTAACATTCTGGGAACTATTCAATTTTGCCATGTCTATTAACTACAAGGGTGTTGTTATAATTGCACTGTAGTTATAGAGCAATATTTTGGTTTTGATGACCACTTTATATTTATTTATATTCATATTTACCATTCACACACATTAAAAATGACTTATTATATACTGCTGAGCTTATATCTCACCAGTAAATCAGCCAATGGAGTCAAGATGCAGACTAGGAAACTTTAAACAGGTCGCTGACCAGTTACATGTTAAAAACATGTGTAAATAAGCTACATTTTCACACTTATTAATGACACACCAATATTGTTTACCAGCTTTACGTCGGCTTGTCTGCTTATTGTCTGTCATAAAGTAAGAAAAAAAAGTATAGAAAAACAAGATTGAAGGAGCAACAAGAGATTATAAACTACTGAAAACAATTTAAATATAAACATTCCCCTTAATCTTGCTTCATGACCCATAACGAGCGCGTGGCAGTGTATTTCCCTGCAGAAACAGCCCTCTTAACTGAATATTCCCAGATCCTTGTTAGTTTGCTGTCATTTAGCCTTTTTAAGGTTGCTACACTTGTGTAAGTAGACAACTACTGATAGCAGATTTTGGGTCTTAAAAAACCCCCAAAACAAATAAAAAATTCACACAATCAGACTCCTCACCAGGACATTGACAATCACATAAAAACCCACAAAATATATATAAGAATGAGAGAGAGAAAGAGAGAGAGAGATAGACAGAAAGAGACAGACAGGTTTAAATGTTATATTTGCAAACTGTAAGCCTTTAATATGTCCTGTAGGACTTGACTAGCCTAGCTTAGCATACACATAGGATACAAATATGTTGATAACATCGTTTACACAACTCTTCAAGAAAACATATAACACAGCAACTTCTACTGCATGTTTAACTTGGATACAAACAGAAGTGTAAAAAAAAAGAAGAAGAAGAAGAAAAGAGCTTTGGGGGACAATATATATTTTAGCTGTTTGTTGTCAAAAGCAGCTAATCCATCTGCCTAGTGCTCCTGAGCAGCTTCACAGGAAAAACAAGATTTTAGGGAGGTGTGAAATCAACACAGCACCAAGGCATCGTCTTAGTTGTCTTGGCTTTTTGTGCCATATGCTCACGAAAAACATACTGTATATTCTGTGATTGTATGTATATGTACACAACATGTGTGCAGAATTTCTGCTTCACAATACAACACTTGTTGTGGCTCTTTCAATGTTAATATTTCTCAGGATCAGACATAAGCTCCTATCTGTTATTCATACTGGTGTTCTCTCTCTTATTCACAATCACAATAAAATCAGTAATACCTGGACCACATGTGCACATCCATGCACACGCACACATCTAATCTCTGACTGTCTGAGTCTGAGTTGCTGATTGATTCCCACTGAGCTCCACATTGTGTTTTTATCGACCAGGTCAATCGATGTGGGCATTGAACTATGTTGGTGTATATGTATGTGTATGAGAGAGAAGCCATGTAGACTCTTGATTGGCCAAATCAATCAAGACTGATGAGGGAAGGTCAGCAAAGAGATGGCAGAAGGGTAAAAAAGGGTTTAGACATAAGCACAGGTGTTTGTGCTTCCATCTTCTAGGGGACATTCAGTGACTAATGCATTGCCAGGCGTCTAACTTAAGCCTCAAGCTCAGCTGAATAGTTTGAACTTGCAGTCTTTTGAAGTTGTGAGAAACAGACAGAATGTGCTCAGAATACATAAATGTCCTCACTGTGATGCTTTCAAACTAAGCTCAATCACAGAGATCACAGGCAGTCATGAACAAACACGCACTCAGGGACATTGCTCCATCAGTTGAGGTTACTTTTACTTAAAATAAATTTACAGAACTCTGACACTCAAAAGCCTTAATCTACCCTTAAAACTCTCTTGTGACCCTTTCCACATTGCAGGGCTAAATTGTCCAGTTTCACATGGAAATCAAGAGCTAGAAGCTGTCTAGCCCATTAATGGAAGGGTAATAGGGGCTATTTGGTTGTCTAGATGATCAAAACTACTATATCTCCAACACAAAAGGGGCACCAGATCCCTGCAAATCGATGTAGGTTCTAGAGAAAGAACTGGAACTGAGCCAGAGTTTTCACTCTAAAACTTGCACGCTTTAAGGATTGTCCCCAAAAAAACATATAGTCCCAACAATCAGACTTTGTAAACCGATTCATGTCCTCGCAAGACTAATAAAAGTACACATAAACACACACATACTAGTTGCCACTCATCCAACCCCATGCTTATAAGTGCAATAAAACATCCATCAGGCAATCAAAAAGGTCACATAAAAATTATCATGAAGTGTGTGTGGGCTTCAGTTACTTCAGCTCCATCGCTCTTCAAGTTGCATTTTTATTGGCACAAATGCAACATGTCGTTTCTATACTTAATTATTGTTAATTATGTAAAAGAATAGTACACAACAAGCCACACACTGGTTTGCACAACATGTTTAATATCAGCTTTTAATTAAACTAGTATGGTACAGTATTGTAAAGTTTGCAAGATTGTTAGGACATAACTATGGATAGCTTACACTACTAGTCAAAAGTTAATAGGAATGTGTGTCCAAACCTTTGACTGGTACTGTATATCTCCCCATAGAAATTAGTGATAGCTTAAAAAAAATAAAAAATAAATAAACATTCTAAATGAACAAATTACTGTTACATATTGTAGAATTACATGTTCCATATTTGCAAGTCTGTCTAATATTTATAACCCAGACGGTCAAAAATATCATGGTCATCACTTGAAGCGGGCTGGATGCTCATTAGCAACAAACTCATCCAGTGAATCCGCTTACACTCTTCCCCTCGTTTTGCTAAGCACTGGGAAAAGATGAAGACAATTAGCGTCAATACAACCGCTTTTGGCTGCTTTCTAACACCTCTCATCCCTGCCTGTTCAGCATGAGCCACACAACACACTCAGTTCATTTGTAAGAGCTCCAGCTCATTAAAAAACACTTTAACACGCTTTGATGGCTCTTTTGCCTGCTCATAGACATACACATACACACACTCATGGAAGCAACATATCTCTCCGAGCAATTGGCAAACACATTATCGCACACATTTTACACTTCTGCATGACACACACAAACACTTTTGTTTTTCTTCTTGTGTGCTGAGGCACATCAGAAACACGGTACGGTTTAATCTCACTCATTGTGTCTTTGTTATACACACACTGTAATTAGGATATTGTCTCTTATGGAGAGTGGAGAGCTGAGAGTAAGCTTTTGATTTCTACCACAGAGATAAAGACTGCATTTGTTAGCACCTTCCCCTGGTGAAACAGCATACAGGCAATGCTGTTTACATGTATGAAATTGTAGCAGATGAGGTCAGTGCTCACGCTGACTGTAAAATTAATGGAAACTACAATATGCAAAACTGAAGGAATGGTGTTATTCACTGAAATTTATGCTAAGTATGTAAGAGTTTTGTTTCAAAGTTTTTTTTAGTTTAGTAATCATCATCAAATAGGTTGGATTTTTTTCTTTTAGTTTCTATTGAGGAAAATATCTGCAAATATCTCATATCTTCTCCAATGATTGAGTACCAAACCTCTTTCTGACAGATTAACTCGTGATCATCTTATTGCACACTGACTTACAGCTTCCCTGTTTGGTCTAATCACTATTTCCAATTTCTATTGTATATGATAAAAGTGCATCCCCATATATCGTCAAAAGTAAATAAAAATACTTAGGTTTGATAAATATTAAGAGTTACGTGGCTTTCAAGCATAAAAACTAGAACATGAACAACTTAGAACTAGACTGATAAATACTAGGTTCACTGGCCTAACTGTGGGTCATACTTTGTTCTCTATCTGAGAGCAGAGTTGTAGTTCTGGTTCTCTCTTCATTCTTGTTCAAAGTCCACTTGAGGTCTAAGAAAAGGTTTGCATAACAGATTTAGGAGTCAGTGGTCAAAAAGAATCAGGAAACTATCCAACATATCAGAATAAAAGTTTAGTTAGCACGTAGTTAGTTTATCATATGTGACTTTGCTAGTTTCTTACTGGTAGTTTTTTGTAGTTTTCTTGCAGGAACATCATTGTGCAAATGCAAGCATTTTAAAAATGGAGACAGCAACTAGTGCTTGAATTGCACGGTGTCAACTCTAGCTTGCTAGGTGTACAGTTTTGATCTAATAAAAGAATGCATTCATGACCCACTTCAGAAAGAAAATGCAACATCTCTTTAGTCAGAAACTTTGCACAGATTAAAGATGAAAAAGGCCAGTCAGATGCTTTAGGGGTCATAAAAAAGAAAGGGGATCCTCCAAATTTAAGTATACAGTATATTGTCCTATGTGCTGCAAAAAGGTGGCGGGTTTGTATGTTACATAGAAAATAAAGCCTGCATGCTTATTGTACACTCCTCTGCACAATCCAAGCTAATAATCGCTGCTTTAGTTTCTTTATTTAAAATCTTTAAAGTAATAGAGTAATATTGCACCAAGGAAAAAGTGACTAACATGATTTGGTTTAGACTCGGGCTTTAAACTTTGATACAATGCTGTGCTCCACTTTTTTAAATGGATCGGTGGCATTTTGGAAGCAGCTCTTTTGGACTGAGCGAGGTGAATAGGAGACTCACCTCGCTTTCTTGTATCATGCATTTTCTCTTTTTTTCCCTTCCTTTAGCAGCGAGGAGGATCTAATGGAGACATCCTGACCTCCTTCACTGAGCTGCAGCCTCTTTTCACTTAGACACGCGCGGGTGAATGCAGCTCATGCTTTCATCCACTTTCACACATATACACACACACACACATACACAACGCCCCAGAGCTGGCATTTTTGCTCCATCATCAACTCTGCATCTCCAGGTATCAGGCACACACACACACAGATGCAGCGTTTGTGTGTGTGTGTGTGTGTGTAAACCAATAGACAAGAGATCCTGTTTTTGCATGAAAGTGTTGTACTGGAACAGGTGTGCGCATGGATGTTGGCTGGGTAACAGGCTGCTATAATGAAATGAATGTGTCCTTAGAACAGATTGAACACTGCAGGGTTGACACCCAGAAGCTGCAATAGTTTGGGTTTGGTTCTGCCTGATGTGCTCTGGGGCAAGGCAACAATCACCCACTAATAGCTCAACGTGATCACATATATGATTCCTAATTTAATTTAGAGATAAAAGATGTCTACACTAATGGACAAAAACAGCCTTCTGTAATTTCAGAACAGAAACACACCGATCAGCTGAAAAATGAAATGCACACTCATTCATTCATTCAAACTTCTCATCTTGTAAAAATGTTTGGTAAGGAAACCCAGCATTGTGGGTCTGGCTTCATATGACACTTGCCACTCACATTAACAGTCATACCCACCACCTCCTTATATACCAACAGTACATCTGATATGTGGGTCTGTGTACTTTCAAGCAGTTATTTTTTTTTCCTTGAAGTGGAAAAAGGCGCCTACCCCCCCTGGGCTGCCCAAAAAAAAAACTTTTCCAATTTTTATTTCCTAAACCAAAATAAAACATCTAAAAAGCTCTACTTCCTTTTCCAAGTGCATTCCAAGTGATCATAACAATAAAAGCAAGTTGGGTAATTATCTATAAAATATTTAGTTTTTTTTTTCATTTCAGACAAGTCATGTGACACCGTATTAAGAAATACACTGAACTACAGCTTATTTGCCATGAGACTCACAGCAAAATGTGGACCTTTGGACCTACATGGTAATAACCAATGTCAAACAAATAAAAACATCCACTATAATTATTCTAAGAATATTAATACATAATCTTAGAAATAGAATATTGTGGCTTAGTGTCTGCAGCAATGCTAGATGGCGCTAAATGAAAAGTCAAAGGATCAGAGAAGTTATTAGGAGATATCATCTAGAAACTGAAATAAATGTCACGCTTACTGATGCTGCAGAGTGATAAGACGCTAATGCTTCAATTAAACAGCTTTTAAGCATCCTTTAAATGCCAGCGTCTCACTTTCATGTAATTAAAAGCAGAAGATGATGTTGTATCGAATATAATGTGAGTCACCCAATCTCCTCCTTTGAGGCACCAGGAAACACTGATTTTGATTAACTGACAGTGTGTTACAATAAGCAGGATCTATATTGGATTTAATCTGGGCTGCATGGTGAAGGTCAGGAACAGCAGCTTTAAATCAACACTACATTAAAGCTTTTGATTTTAAAACTCCGTGATTCTGACTCATTTTAATGGCAAAAATGATATTTATTATGCACTTTTTTGGAGCCATCGTTCCCTTCCGGAGTGTCCAGGGACTGTGAAACCACACTTCACAACTTTGTTTTCCAGCCCAGTGCATCAAGTGACAATAGCATTTTGTTTTATGGCACGTGTTAAGCCAGTAACTGAATATTACACACTGGTTGTTTTAAATGTGCATCATGGCTGATTCATCAAAAAGAAAAAAAACCCTCAAGAGGAAATTATTGGAGAAAGCGAGGAAACGAAGAGAAACTGACAGAGCAAGTGATGAGACAAAGGTCAACGTCGAACTGACTTAATAGCTGGAAAGAGCTCAGAGAAGAGACAGGATGCAAGACAGATGCTCAATTAGCCATTATTAGGGGGCACCAAAGGGTGAATATCTACGAAAGTTCAGTAGTGGGGCTTAAAATATTGCCAATGTCGATAGAAACAGAATCTAGTGGAAATTACATTTCCTTCTGAAACCATTTTCTATTGCAGTTTACTGGTATTGCTTTTTTTGGGTTTGATATTACTGTTTTTTTTTATGTCAGATGGGCTCATCTTGGTCTAAAAATGTCAACAGTTACTGAATTCATGTATTCGTAATGAAAGATTTGCTCTCGTCAAGCAATAAAGTATTACTTTGTGTCAACATCAAAGTTTTGTCAATGTATTTTAGCTCCAACAAAAAGTATCTGATCATATTACTATTTCAGTTGCTGCAAAAGAACTGACTGTTGGAGGACAGTCTGGTCCCCAGTCCCTTCCAACATGGCTGTGAGTCAGACCTCAACCTTGCAGCATTCAGAATTTAGTAGGAAGATTGAAATCAGAGGAGTGGAGTCTATAGCCGAGGTGGGTACATGTATGTAGTACACTGCTCAAAAAAACAAACAAAGGGAACACTAAAATAACACATCCTAGATCTGAATTAATGAACTATTCTTATGATGTCCCAGATGTGCTCAATTGGATTCAGATCTGGGCCCAGTCCATAGCATCAATGCCTTCGTCTTGCAGGAACTACTGACACACTCCAGCCACATGAGGTCTAGCATTGTCTTGCATTAGGAGGAACCCAGGG
>JBAMHW010000019.1:21624807-21686147 GCA_037177495.1 Rhadinocentrus ornatus | reverse complement strand
TTAAACGGGAGGATAAAGTAGTTGCTGGACCACCCTGCCCTGTTTCTAACATAACGCCAAAATAAACTTCACTGTCATATTGCATTAACTCACCTATCCAGCAGAAAGCTGCAACCTCCGCGTTAGCTTTGAAGCTACAAGAACACTTTCATTTGGATGGGACTGTGATTTGACTTTGGTAAAATACGTATTTATGAAAGCAATTTTTGATTTTTGCTAACAAAAACCCCCCAAAAGCTACACACTACCTTTAAGATATGGGACTAAATCGAAGACAAGATTAGATGCAATCTGTTTGTTACTTTAGCTAGGCAATTATTTTGATTAATTAGATTTTATGACCACATTTATAAATCTGACTAATGTGGATTTGTTTTAAATATTACCACAATAAATTTGTTCGAAATGATTATACCGGTAATGTGTCTTGAGATGACTGTTGGGAATTGACACAATACGAGTAAAATTGAATTGAAGTCAGGAATTACTGGAATATCTGGGAACCTGGAAAGAAGCCCGTCAGTAGTGAGTTTACCGTTTGTTGGCTCTGTTCACATAAGGCTGGGAAATCATGGCATTTTAATCTTTGCCAGCTCAGTGATTTGCAAAGTTGTTTCCATTCTCCATCAAATAAATAAATGGAGTATTAACTTTTTGGGTAATTATGGAAATTTAGTTAGTTTAAACTTTTTCCGTTTACTTTTTCTATTTAGATCTCTTGTGAATCAGAACCTTGGATATGCCGATATAAACTCAGGCCTTTAAGCAACCTTATATAATGCACTGATCATTTATTGCTTTCTTTGTGCAATTCAATTTCTTAATTACAGGCGAGGTCCTGTATGTCTTTCTCACTTAGCATCTTTTTGCAGGGATCTCTGAATCTGAAGCTGCATGTTGTAGCTCTGAGAAAAAGTGTCTTTTGCATTAAATTTCTATATCGACACGTCTGGAAAAACACCTCGTGAGAGCGTAAAAACATTTTAGAAATATTTGAGAGATTTTAGGGTAATGGAAATGGAAATATGGACAGGTTTTTTTCAGGTTTAACAAGTCTTATTGGAAAACAATCACAAAAAAATTCCACACAAACAAAATTAAACATCAAATAAAAAAGAGATTAAGAATTGACTATAGAAAAGATATCTAATGGCCACTAAAATAAACACACAGCCTCAACAGTAACAAAGTAAAGATAAAATCTCCCAATGACAAGAGTCTCCATACAAACATGACGACAATCAAAATGACCAAGAGATGCTAAAATTACACAAACAGCAGTGCAAAAAAAGGTGACAAATAACTGCAAAGCATTTTTAAACAAAATTTAAAATATACAAATGTGACAATGTGTTCCCACAATGAGGCAAACTCCCAGCGTTAAGAAGGCTAGCTTGAAAAATAAACACAAACAGACTAAACATTACAAATGAGGTTTTTAGCACTATGAAAACTTCAATATATATAATTTTAATGCAAATTTTACAACCGCCACCAAAAGTCTGATTTCACTTTTGCATTCCCAATGCATCTTTTTAATTCTGGAAAAATTACTTGTACAGGTTTAATTGTAGCATTGCAGTAGTTTCGGCACTGTTAACTCATCTGGCAATCATCTACAGGTTTCTACAGGTTTCAGAAGGAATGCATCCTTTCATCTGTTTTAGAGCCAGGCAATGCTTTTTTTTTTTTCTTCTAACACTCTTATACCATGTTGATTCATGTCAGGTTCTTCTCAGCGTCACACGAAAGCAAGGACAATTACATCCTGTGGTGTTAACTTTTGAAAAACAGTGCTAATCGAAATGAGGAAGTCATCTCAGTTTGTGAAAAGGACAAAGGAGGCAAACTGCTGTGCAGTCCCACACAAAGAAACACTTGGTCACCCTGCTATAGAGACACAAGGCGACCATAAAGAGAGTTTAAATGACTACAAAGAAACTTGAAACGTCTTGAAAGACAAAAAAAAATACTCAAAGTGACCACAAAGTCAGGAAACTCATTCAAGAAGTTTATAAATGACAGCATAATAAGGTCTAATATGATAAACTTGAATTGATTTAGTTGCTTTAAGATCATTTTAAACTTCCAGATACACAGTTTTAACTAAAATCTTCCAGAAAAGTGTGCAGAATAACGGGAACTTTTTTAGTTAGATCAATGCAATCTTGAAATCTATCGGGAACAAGCATCATCAACCAAGCCAAAAACAAGTCTGTGCAGTTAAAGTTTGGGAAAAAGTCACTTGTAGTAATCCTTGATGGAGAATAAAGAAAAAAAACATTTTTCACTGAATTTGGTTATTTGACAGTCATCACCGTGTCCTTGATGGAGATACTGGTGATGCAGGACAGGAGTTTTTGATGTTAACAGAAACTGATTGATTGCATTGCGGTGCGAGCGACTTTTGGGATTCGCATCACTGTGATGTGATCATCACTGACGCTAATGGAGGATTATCACGGAGCTGTTTAAACTTTGCATCACTGCTTTGCAGAGCAAAAAACACAGTCCTCAACCAGCCTCCTCAGTTTGTCAGAAGAGGTGTAACACATTATGGTATTTGTTACAGGAAGCACTGTTTGCTGGGAACTTACAGGAAAACCTGAGATTTTTGGTAGATGCATGTGGTAGTTTTAACACGAGAGGTCACAGTCTTTCTTCAGGTAGTCAATCATGTTTGCATTTTCTGCTACTTTATCTCCTTTCAGATCTTTCTTTCTACTGGCTCTAATACTTAGTTATACACTGAGGCTTTTTCTCTTCCCATCTGTGTGTTTCAAACAGTTCTTTCATCTCTCTTCCTCATATGGTGCTCTGAGGTCACAGTCATCATGTTTCTGAAGCTTTTGAGTCAGTCCACTCTGAAATATATTTTGTTTTACTGGATGTTTTAAGCTTAAATTTGCCAAATCTAATCTCACATTACAAAGTTTAATTAGTTTACTAAATCATCTTAAACACACACAAAAATGAAAATCCTTCAAGCTATTATGATAATTTTTCTCTACCTGATGATGCCTTTCTTATAAATTGCAACCAAACTAATTTTTATGTAAATTAGTGATTCTTTCCCAGGGGAATTGGACAAAATGCCACAGCAGCAGAAATAGGGGGGAAGTTTTAAGCCATCAAACATTCATTAATATTCACTTTGTGTTCACAATGAACCACTGTATGCATCCTCCAGAATAGGAAATTGATTAGTGTGAGTTTTATAAAAACTATCAGTATGGAATAATAAAACAGGTGAAAAAACAGTAGTTCTAACTAACTTCACCTGATTAGATGGAAAAAAACAAAGCTTGTTTTGTTCATTTAGATGTCATATTGTGAAAATACTAGATATACTACATTAATGTTATCCAAGAATCCAGTTACCACAATCCATTAGGCAGCAGCTGTCTCTGAGTTTCCAGAGACAGCTGCTGCCTGTCAAATTGCTATGTTGAAGCAATTTGTACTTATAAATAGTGCTGTTGTAAGAGGAGATTGTAGGTTATTATTGTTCCAATGTGTGGGCTTAATTAGGTGTTCAATTAAAAGTAGTAATTTACTACTGTCTGGCAGAGACTGTTGGCAGAGTCATTGTGTTTTTCCATGAATGCTGAAATAAGATCATTGTTTTGTTCCTTCTATTACTGTTTCAAAACTACCTCTAAGACATCTGTGATGGTAAATGCTTCATAGCAGAGGTCAAGCATCTAGCGCCACACAGTAAATTTTAACATTGGCTTTAATATAATATACTTAGCAGATATAACTTTATTTTAGTAAATTTGTTATTAACTTTAAAGAAGTCCGGGTTAGTTTGGAGTAGAAAATGTTAAATCAAATGATGCTTTTAAGTTGAATCAATATAAATAAGATAAAAGATAAAAAAAATAGTGATGAGGAAGATGCCGGCGACTAACAAAAGTCAACAAATAAAGAAAATTCATTGTTCGCAACTTTGTACTGTTGGTTCGATAGCTTTACAGTAGCTGAAATTACCCAATAGTTTTTTTTATGTTTATTATGTGGATCACATTGTAGACAATCAAATTTACAAGGATTTCACTAAAAGATAAACAAATTGAAATGAACAATAACATCAGCCCCATTTTCCAACATTGAAAACTAAAATGTTTCTGAAAGCATGTCCTCTTTATTTATTTATTTTTCTTGTTGTTTTTCACCATAATATTGAATGACAATTTACTTATTCAAGAGAAATAACATCTAAAAAAATGCATCTTATGTCATCAAAGAAGCAAAGACCGAGAGGTAGACATTAGTAAAAACCGCGTCCACATCCCAAGTTCCTGATGAAAAACACAGGTGGATATTTAAGTTCAGCGGTAATATAAGTAAAGTGAACTTGTGATCAAATCCATGTAAATTAAAGGTGATGTGTCACAAAAATGTTATTTTCAAAATACATTATGATTACATCAGGTTTCTTGTACAACCTCATGTACCTCCAACATACTCAGATTTAATTTATTAATTTAAATTCTACAGAGTTTCTAAAAATGTTTAAGAAACAAGTTTTATTTTTTCTGTTTCTTTTAGTAAAGCTAACTCGTAATGTTTGTCAGAGAAGTTATATTAAGTGCTTCACACATATTTTCAGTAGGTTTTCGCATTCATCTTGAGACCTTTAGATTTTCTGCAGAAATCTGTTTTTGATGCCTGACTTTTTTGTAATAAATCTTTTTATAATAAATGAAGCTGGTGTGCGCAGGAATTTCTTTTTTCTGAGCAGCTGTTCACAATGGTATTGGTAACAGCAAGTACAGCCCTCTGATGCAAAGTTATGCTACATTTATTATATATGTTAGAAATGATGCAACTTTCTTCATTGTTGTTAAATTGCAGAATGTGTAATGGAAAGTAGAAATAAAGAGAAAATCTTACCTATGAAAAGAAAATTTAAATTTTGTGAATGTGTATTGTATATGTGTGTATTGAACAAAAATAAAAACATATAAAAAGAAAGAAAAGGAAAAAAGTTATTTTCAGTGATAGGAATGCTGGCATTGGCCGGGGATACACATATTGGTCAAAGGATGCATTAAAAAAAAAATAAAAAATCTTATACACATTAAAACTATAAGGAAAAAGGGATAAACAAGTTGAGTTGGCAGCATATCCAAGGAAGTGAGCCTTGGTTAGAGCAGAGTTTTAGGTTTCCACTGAATAAATCATGTCCTTCAGTTAAAAACTCCATTAAAGGGAGCAAATAGATCTGAGTCCAGTTCAAGGTTCTATCATTCTTGGAGCTTTAAGCATTCAACTAAAATTCCTGCTTTTTTGCAGTGTGTAGTTCTTTTACAATATATATATATATAGGTACCAATCTAGTTGTATAGCAAGTAAAATGTGTAATTAACATCTCACCTTAGTAGAATTTGACCATTAAAAGGTAATGACTTTGGCCTGTGGCTAAAAAGCTAATATACAGTCATGTCTCTTAAGAAGTGGATTAACTTTTGATCTGAGGATGCCACATTTCCTAAGATGTAAATGTCCTCACCACATAAGCAAAAATGCAATCCGCAGATTAACTCCTGGATGTGAACTTCAGTCTACGACCTCGTCGCTGTGACTCAAGTAAAGCGGTTAGTTTAAAACATATATCTTCAGAAAGTAAATAAGCAATGCGTCCACAGACAAGAGAAAGAAAAGGAAGACTAAAGCTTCAAATCCGATTATGTTTAAAAAAAAATGAGCGCACTGAAGCACTGAGTTAAAGCCACTTTACCAAAGCCAGAACTGGCTGAGACTTAACATTAAATCACTTCACACTAAACGAGAATGAGAAAAAACACAATCTTAACCTCAAGAATAAAGATAACCATTTCACTTTTCCCTCCTTAGAATCTGACACAGGTATAGCTCATTTTTATATAATTTCTCCCTCATTTTGCTCTCATTTTTCTTCCTTTCCACCTCTTGCATCACAGCATCGCTTCCCTCTCACTTCCCTCGCTTCTTTTATATCTCCACCTGCTCATCCTGTCCATTGTAATCTTCCTACCGCGCTTCTTTGCTCTCTCGCCACTTCTGTCTGTATTAAAAATACCATTTGTGCTTCTTTTCTGCAGCCATTGAAGATATTATTGTTTCCCCATGTCTGTGTGGAGGTTTGTGATTTTTCTGAAGTTAGCAGAGGAAAGACTTTACCGTTTTTTTCTTTTTGCAACTAAAGTGAAATGTCTCATTTCAAAAGTAAGTGAAGTTGACCAGAACAATGCTGGCTGTCTACACCTTCATCAGCACCATCATTTCAGCAAACTCAAAGGCAAAGAAGCACAGAGGCAGGAGGCTTCAGAAAAACAAATATGATTCTCTGCATACATACTACATAACTATAAATGCTAAAATATGGTAAAAATAGCAACTTTAAGCTTCTGATATAGTTAAAAAAAAAAAAAATTTCTTAAAAAACCCCTGAAGGTGGGTAGGATGGGATGGCTGCAGACTAGGTCCCATTTTTTTCCAACCCAAAGTATGTTTATGACGCTTAGTTCATGTGGAAGGGAGATCGTAAAGAAAGGTTGTGTCATTATTTCTGGTAGCAGGACAGGACATTTAAGAGATGCTTAGACCAAGAAGAAAAGTTATCCTTTGACTGCAAACACTTAGAGAATCGCAGGAACACTGCACTGCTGTGTAAAAGTCAGCACTGTTTTGACATGAACTGCTGGGCATTAACTGATGACCATCCTGCATCAGTTCTGTCTCAATCTGAGCTTAAAGTGTCTTAGATAAAGTTACACAGTCCCCTTATTCTCTCTTTCTTTAGGACCGAATCATGGGATTAGCAGTTTTGGTCCTTGAAGGCAACTGTCCTGCAGGTTTTGGATGTTTCTCAGCTACAACACACCTGACTTAAATTAATAGTTCCTTGGCCACAAGCTGGCGAGAAACATTTAGGGAGGGAAAACATTTAAAACCTGCAGGACAGTAACCCTAAAGGATGAGTTGGTTGATCTCTGATTTGGAATAACGGTTAGTCTTCTTTTTATTAACATTTTTTAAAATTCTTTAACTTTTCTAAGTCATCATTAATGAGCCGTTTCTAGACAGAAATACATCTGTTGGACTATACCATAAAGCAGCAGGGAAAACAGGACAGAAGACAATAGAATAACTATCAGTGTCTGTGTGTATCTGCCTCTGACTCCCTGTTACAACTGGTTCAGTCAGTCTTCATAGTGGCATTATTACATTTTTGTACAATTAAAAAAACAGTGTGCTGGAGTAAAACTGAGGGGGGTAATCTCAGACTAATATGTAGTCCACAATATCATAATTTAATGCATCGGGCCGCAGCCTTTTGAAAGATAAAACATTTTTAGGCACCCAACTTTGTTTTGTCTGCAGCTCAAAAGTAAAAGACTTATCAGAAAAGAATAAACTTTATTCAGAAAAGAATCATTTGGGATGGTAACTTGTTTGTTAACTAAACATTAGTCAAGTTTACATAAAAAAAAGTAAGGACAAGTTTTTTTGCTCAGTAACCAGATACTTTTGTAAAGCTGTTACCGTTACTATCTCAGCTACTTTTTGGGAAAGTAAGTATTAAATATAATTACTTTTTAAAAAAAACAAGCCCAACACTGTACATCATGGGCTACCCAAGTCCAGTCCTTAAGATCTACTATCCTGTAGCTTTTAGATGTATTCCATCCATACACCTGAATGAAATGAATGGCTCATTACTAGGCCTCTGCAGGGCCCGATGAGGAAATTCAGCCATTTGATTCAGTTGGATAAGCGCTGCATCTAAAAGGTGCATGATAGCAGATGTTAGGGACTGGACTTGGGCACCCTCGCTGTACATTTCTGGTGCACCCCCAGAAAACCAAAAACCTGCAGGATAGCAATGCTTGAGGCCCAGAGTTGGACACACCTGATGTAAGGGTTACATTTTGCTTTATGCCACCACATCACACACCAGCAACTGGATAACACATTGGTCACTTTTCAGCACAGAAACAAAAAAGAACATTGTAGGAGGAAGTCACGAAAAGAAAGAGGAAAATAGCGAGAGATAAGACAAGAGTCAACATTGAAGAGACTTCAATGAAACATTAGACCCCTTCCCAAAATACCTCCTAACTTTTACAAAAGAAACATTACAAAAATATACAATGTTCCACTGCATGGTTAATGCAAATAATTGGAGAGCATGCAAGTGGAAAATTATCAGCAGATATATGTTCACTCCCAGCACAATGACCAAAATAACCTGCAGCCTGTGGGAGGAAATGTGCTGAACAATCTGCAAGAACCAGCGCGTCTTATGGTTACAAGGTGATTAGTTTGGGACTTTTTCTCCTTCTACACAACATTTTAAAGAGCTTGAAAATTAGCTTAAAGGTTATAGCACTGAAAGCAAGGTTATGGACATTTCTACTCAAATATTCTTCTAGTGAGGACAAATAATTATCTAACAATAGTGAGTTTGGTAAAGCTTTCACAGCTGTGTCTACATCAGCAGGCCTCTAATCAAATTCTAATAAATAGTTAAATTAATGTTCCAATATATATTAAATCCAATTCAATAGAAATGCTGCACAAGAAAGCTGCATCAATTTAAAAGTCATAACACAAGGCGACCCCTTCACTGACTGTTCTATGCTTAAAAAAATGTCTAAAGGTTGGTTTTTAAAAGATTCAGCCTGGAAATGATTACCATCTTGTCTCAGCTCTGAAGCTTCTGTCAGACTGTTCCTGCAAAATGCTGTGAGTGAACCAGAAGGAACTGTTAACTTTTTCTCCACAGGAGTTTTACCTGTCTGAAGTTATCTGCTTAGTCTTTGGGTGAAGAAATGATGAAAAGAAGAGCTTATGGTTCAGCAGTAATGACTCCAGATGACTTGTATAGATGGCTCACCTCTTCCTCTGCCCAAATGTCTATTAAAAGTCGATCTGTTTAAAAAAAAAAAGATGCAAGCCCACACCCCCCTAGCAAGGATTCGCATCGATCGATGTGAGGAGACAGATCAAGAGGAGACGGGCAAATACAAAGAGCTGTCAGCCGAGAAGCGTGCACATTCAGTCTGAGTGGAGATCAATACAGGGATTATGTATGCCTGCTGGAATATTTGTGTTTGACATTGATTACGTTCACATTTGATGGAAGTGTTGGAGCAATGACACAGATTTGATTTATCAAACAAGAGCTGGAAATCTAGACGGCTACTGATATGGATCTGATACGATGTTCACAAGACGACTGAGTGGCTGAATTTAGAAACCTTCAAAATTATGCTCTATTCAAAGGGATAGCTTCACTGGGAACCTTTCACGCATCTTCAAAAGATATCTCCTGAAGACATTTGTGTTTTGCTTATGTGCACAACATTAGCAAAAAGCTCCACTAAAAGTAAACCTCACAATAAGGCTGTATAATGGCGAGCTGAAGATAAAAGCTCACTGCTTTTGAGAAGTCAAGCTGACCCTATCACATTATCTTTGGTGCTAAACAGCCAGGCCTGTTAGATAAGATGTGCCAGTTAGGAGTGTAAATGCTGTCTAGACAGAGAGATGCTGAGGATATGTGTGTATTAATACACTTTGAAGAGAGAGGAGCTTTAGGAATTGGATTAGTAATTAATATGGATTTATTTAGACACATTTCCTGAGGTCTTGATGAGATGCCTGTGAAATTCTTTGGTCAAAATTACACAGAGACATCGCAGCAGCTCCTTTTTCTTCCATTATTTTACACCTCTATTCAAGTATGACTAAAGTTACAGAATAATAATTTTCCGTGGATAGGTACTTAGAAGTACAAATTAGTAAAAGTAATGAAGAGCTTAGTTCAATCAATACTGAATAGCAAAATGACAAGCACTAGATGTAAATTAAGTTTTAGAGTTCACATAAAATAAATTATGATGTACTGAACAGTGCAACAAACTCAAGGTTAGCTAGTTAAAGTAGACTAGTTTGGGAATAAAATCCTCTCTTAACTAATTGTTTTGAAAAAAAAAACTTATTGTATATAGCTCTAGACCAGTGTTTCACAAAGTGGGGGTCTCGACCCCAATGGAGGTCCAAAGATAATTGTAGAGGCATCGTCCAATAAATAAATAAATAAATAAATAATAAAAGGTTCATTTTAATATATAGTTTAAGGTGGGGGAGGGGGGTTATTTTAATAAAATTAGGAACACAGGACAAGGACAGATGGTAATTGAGTGACAACTGAATAAATAGACGTATACTTTCATGGAGAAAAAAGGTTGAAGTTACTTAATCTTCACTACTTCATCACTACTTAATTTCTCAGTAATTTGACAGTTTTTTCAGTTTTTGTTAAGCAATAGAAACAATGTCAACTTTTTCTTCTTTCAGTCATCTACAGTCTTTTTAAAGCACAAATACATCTTAGTTATTCATTGTGTACATTCTAAATCAGCCAAAACAATTCATCTGAAATAATTTATTTTGATTTAAAAATTAAGCCAATTCAAATGTTTGTATGAATGTACTGTTTGGTGCTTTATAAGAGAAATACTCTGACCTAATCTAAATTAGATGAAAAAACATATCTTCCTTTTTGAAATTTTTTTTATTTATTTTATCTAACACATAGGCATGTCAGCTTATAACCTTTTTTTGCACACTTGAAGTTACTTTTTTAGCCTACTTTCAAGACTTTTTTTTATTATTGTGACACTCAGACATTCTTGCCCTACTTTTTGAGTTAGAAATTGATTGTTTTTAAGAACAAGAATGCTTGAATATAGAAAAATAACCCTACATGTCGATGTGATATTCAAGCAATGCTAGAGAATCCATTGGGAAATTTGAAATTTAATGACGCAAACTACGCTTTGATTGGTGTATAAAGCAGTTGGCCAAATTAAAGGTGTTCATGGCCAGCTGCAGTCCATTGCAGACTGAGGGAGACTTTGGTTTTTTGTCAAATCATATTATAATTAAAACTTGATGTAGATGCTGTGTGATGCACTTGATAGTCTCGTCTAATGATCATTTCTGAGCTGAAGCAAACTCAGCTGCTACAAGCCCCATCTTTCATGTGTAGGTAGTTAACATGTGGGAACAAAAGACAGACTTATGTGCTTCTTTAGACTCTCAATTGCTTTTTAATTTTACTCTACATTCAAAACATGATGGTCAAGCTTGAAGATCAAATCTTGTGTGTTTTAGCACTCGTGTCCATCAATACGCTGAGGCAGGATGAGGTTTAAGAACTTGCATTCACAAACAAACTTTGCAAATAAATTAATGTGTTCTCTTGTGCCCCCTTTCAGTCAATAACTTCCAAGTGTCGGGTAGCTTGAGCTCACTTCACAATACTTCATAAAAATCGATCTGCAGCCACAGATTATTTTGCCATTCCTTCACTCCCCCGCAAATCGAAGAGATATTATTTCAATATTTTGCCCCTTAAGGGGGAAAGAGAGCTTGTTCAAAACCTCAGAGAGCTGAGAAGCATTGGCAGCCTCTTCGTCTGTAAATATCATTAGTTATAAATTCCAGCTGGTCGTCAGCCACCATGAGAGCTGCTGCACAATCAGTAAGCACATCATGGAGCCCTTGAAGAGGCCATGTGAGTAAATGTGCGCACTTTCTTACAGCCATGATGACTTGCAATTCAACAGGGCTCAGGGGAAGAAGCCAGTACTGGATCTTAAGATTACAGATAAAAAGATGAGGGGGATATTAAGGTCGTGCTGTGAGCTGAGAGAGTTCAAAATTAAACCCAACAAAGACTGTTAATCAGGACTGCAAGAGCTAAAAGAGGACAGTACATTAAACATCACTTCAGTTTGCATACATTTTTTAAATGTATTCCGAGATTCTTAAACTGCAGAATTGAGACCAGAAACCTGATTATTCTACAGGGTTGTTGCTTGAAAAGGTTAAGAACCACTGTAGAAGGTAGTAGAGTATATACAGTATGGAATCCCTACTATATATAAAGTTTATAAAAACTGGTAATAGCATAGACCTTTACTAAACGTTCCTGTTTGGCTGCTGCAGCACCTCTGTGTGCCTAAACTGCAGCGTGACAGTCACAGAGGCACTGCAGGGACGTCGGCTGTGTTACCTGCAGATCCGCAGCACAGATCAGTGATCAAGGACTAGTTGCACATGAATGGTTGGAGTGCTGGCCATCTGTACGAGGAGGCTGAAGCCATCTCTCAGAGCCTGGTGCTGCATCTGAGAGGACTGCAACCTGAAGCTGCAACTGCGATGTTTGAACTCATACAAAATCCTAATTACATCCATATTCTTCAAACCGAAGAGTTGTATCTGCTTCTGATTTCTCCCCAGCCCGAAAAGTCTTTCTTCTTTCCACTAGAGTCTTCCTGTTCTGAACAGAGCTGCCAGATCGTATGAAAGTTGATCTAGTAACAAACACTGGTGTTCTTTAGAGACAAGACTAAAGTTACTCGTAATATGTGGCCCAGAGTAGGGGCCTCTGCAGGTGGGGCACTATAAAGGTGTCCCATGAGAGGACAGGTTATGTGTTTTGTGTGACTTAAGGGTTGTTAACGATAAAAAGCATTTTTTTTTTTTTTTTGTCCTTTATATCATGATTATAGAACTGTTATGTTTGAGAAAATTAAATCCAAAAAGCCTGATTTGTTCTTGATGACTGATGGGGATATGTTGAGTTGGTTATTTGAAAATTACAGCCAAGTGACAGGCAAAATTCGTGCATGTAAAATGTTGCACTCGTTCCCGTAGACGTACACACAGGGGCTTGCGACGCGATAACAGAAAAAAATGTTGCATGGCACTACAACCAATCAGCGAGGGGCTTCATTGACTGATCAATGAGCTGATAGCAGGCTATACAGCACAGTCTGCAAACACTTTCAACATGGAAGAAAATATAATTTTAGCTGTGTTTAACTTTCTAATATTTTACCATACTTCACACAAAGATTATAGAGATGTAAAAAGGCAGCCGCGTGGCGCCAGGGTGAATTTGTCCAAACGTAGTTTCTGGATTTATCTGGATCAGCCTTCAGGTCCGCATTCAAATGATGAAATTCACCATGCTGTTTCCTATTTTGTAAACTCGGATGAACTCAGGGTTTACTTTCTCTTTTGTACAGTAAACAACAAGATTTCTGTCAATGAATGCAAAATATTCTGACTCTTCATCCGTCATACTTTGTCACAGACTGCTTTGAAAATGTCAAAATTCCCTCCAATTTTATAACCAATCACATATCTTGGAGAAAAGCGATCTCAGAGCGCTATGCACGACACTGGTGCCGTTTGTCCCATGTGTTCGGTTTCATCAGGGTGACTATGGGTTTCACCTGCCCATTGGAGAAAGGACTTTGTATCCTGAACTTTTAGTTCTTTTAGTTGTTTTGTGTATTTGTAATTAAGATGAGATTTTACTTTGTATGTTGGTAATCTCCTTGTTTTGAATGTTAATAGTGTCATACAAACCTATGTGGGCTGGGCACGCAAGTGCATGACACTTAAATAAAATATTCATTAATCCATTCATATTAAAAGTAAATACCCAATTCATTCTGTAATAAAATATTGATGCCCATGTCCACCAATCAGTTGGTACAACATGGATATTTTCAAATGATTTGATCAAGTGGATGTGTAGTTAGAGTTGATGTGTAACAGAAGCACACAGATGATGAAGATAAACAATCTGAGACAGTTTGAGTCCAGAATGGTGCAACATTCAGTAAGCAGCTCTTTTTACCCCAGACAAAACTTTAATTTGACATACTGGCCGATGCAAATATGATTAAATGGATGAATTGTCTCCACTTAGGCTCCAGAGGCTCTGAAATGACCTGCATGAGGATTTTCTGTGAATTTTTTTTTGGCATTAGACGGAAAAGAAACAAGAAGTGGCTGCTCCCCACTGAATCTGTACAAAAGAACTCATTTAAAGCTAAATAGAAATCATCTTCAAAAATGCTTGAAGCTTTGCACTCAGACAACAAACAATTTGGCCTTTTAACAACTCAACAGACTTTTACCGTTGAGGCATAATAACAAAGTTCACACAGTACATTCAGACTGACATCCTTTTTAACATTTCTCCCCATTATGCTTCAACATCCATCCTTTTACTTTGGCTGTGAGAGCAAAAAGCATCACGGATTTCTATCTTTCAGATGTACGACCCTTCAGTGGCTGTGGCAGATATATGAGCAAAGCCGCCAGAGCTTTATTGGCTGTCAGACTGATAATGGCTGAGTGGAAGGAGAGGAAGGAGGAGAAGACAGAGAGGCAGAGTGACACAGCAAGAGAAAGGAATCAGCACATACTTGAAGCCCGGTGCCATGTTGGCGCAATTCCCAGTGCGGAGCCAGATGCAGTATGGGTCACGAGAGGCCAGGCAGGCTCTGGGAAGACAAAAAGAAAAGGGGGAAGATGAGGGTTACTCGTTGTTATTTGGATCCTAATTTTTCTGATGTGGATAATCCTCAAACAAAAGCCGACTCAAATAAACTAGTTCACTCTGTTTGATGCCAATACTGTTCTCTTTTCTTCATTTGCTTCTATTTTTTATTTGTTTTCATCCATTTGTCCCATTTAGATGAACTGGAGAAGTAGAATTAGTGTGAACTGTAAATCTTTATGCAGGTGCTTCAAAATGAGAAGTCAACACCTTGATGTTTAGTTGTAGATGGACCAATGGTTGCCTCTGTGACTCAAGTGTATGCTAAAGCCCCCAAAAGCTTAAATACAGTTTTTAAAAATAGTTTTGAAGATTTAACATGGGAATATTTAAAGTGACTTAATATCTTGATCTTACTTTAGTTAAATAAACTATATCCTGAACCTTTAAACCATTTAAATCATTATAAGACATGATTATACACAAGGTTGTCATATTTAAGTGGACATTACAAATGTGGTATCTAAACACTCACACTGTTTTTACACTGAGCTGTCACACAAAGCCAATCTCTCTTGTCTAACACACATAAAACAGACATGTAGTCATTTTAGATGAAAAAAAACACAAAAGGTCACCATTCCGGACAACATTACACACAAAAACACGCTTCATCTTGTCACGTACTTCATCGAAGTGTGCAAATAATCCTCAAACAAAGGCTGGCTCTGTCATCTATTACCAGCCCAGTTTTATTCAAACTCTTCCCGTCATTTTGAGCCATACAAGCACGTACACACACACACACACACGATCCACAAGCCAAACACAGAGTTCACTCTGAGGCCAGCTAAAACAACTGCAGGAGAACTTACTGGTCTTCACTAAGTCACACTGGGGAGTTGAATCTAGTGTACTTTCAAAAAAAAAGAAAGAAAAAAAGGCAATCCCTGCAACCAGGGAATAGATGCAAGTTAATATCCCTTTAGAAATGAGTGTATGTTTGCTAGTTTAACAGCTCGGATCTGGTATCAGAGAAAATACTGGACTTTTTGAGTTATTATTTAGCCCCAACTCCATAATATATTTTCTGTTTTACATTTTCTGGTCATACTGCCTTCCAGAGTCAATTTGAAGTTTTTTTTTAAAGCATAGTTTTAATGCAGTCACGATTAATTTAACTTGTACAGCTTGTTAGAAAACATTAGGCTTTTTCTATACAAATGCAAGACTCAAGATGCAATTGTTTTGACAGTACTAAATAAACTGTCCCATGTGTAGCCCTTCATTGTTGTTTGACATAACTTGTCTGGATGCCAGAACAACCCGTCTCGGGATGCTACCATGCTACAGTATATGCATGTTTAACTTTTTAATTTATATTTTTCTTTTAAAGTGGTGAAGACAAGACTGAAGGCAATACTTCATATGTATACCCAGACAGAGAAAATCAGAGAGGTGGGAGTACAGCAAAGTCTCTGGTGTCTGAGCAACAGCTTCCTTTTAATGCTAACAAAGAAGTGCCACCTTCTGTCATCGGCTGTTTAAGACAAACATATTGGCAGTGGCTTCCACTGACGACAGTTTCATAATGGCTAGTGCTAAAGACTCTTAGGACTTTTAAATTGTAGTCCAAACTTTTAATTTGATTTGATTTAATTTCATTGTGATGCAATTTTGATTCTATTTAGCTGAATTTAAAGTTTTAATTGTTGTGGTTTTTAAAGTTTAAATAGCTGAGAAAACAGTTCTGTTACTTTCCAGTGTTTATGGCGAAGGGACATTAAAAGATGGCAGGTTTACATGAACCTATAAGTAGATACAAAGCAATGGCAATTTTACTGCAGTGCATGATGTGAAATTTGCCAAAAGTTCAGATTACTCGTCCAATGATGGAAAATGGAAATAAAAAGGGACATAATATCACAACAAATAATTATATTCCCATACTAAAGGAAGCAAGACCAATGAGCTCTTCCTCATTATCAAATAAAAAAAAATCAAAAAGATCAGAGAAGCCATGGTGAGACAACAGCTTCAGGTCTTTAAGAAGCCGTCATTGCTCATTGTGTTGCAGAATTTCTTTACTTTAATAGGTTGCCTTTCAACTGGAAACCACAACTACATCATAGTTAACCTAAAGCTATTGCTACACTGTGTTCCAAACTATCCTGTATATGCTGATTTTGTTCAGTTCTCCTAAACAATTAATGACACTGAATGATTTTTTTTTTAAAGGATGCTCCATAGATCATTAAAACTAGTGATGGTGGCCACACTGAGTTTTTCTCTATCCACACCCATAGCAGCCAAAGATTCAATAGTATTTTTTACAGTGTGGAATGATGCATTGTATTTCATGAAAATGATTTCACTGCAGAAGCCATGGTTCTTTCTTTTATACCATGCAAGGAAATGGTCAGTTAGAAACGAGTTGCATCCTCCATTATTCAAGCCCAAACCATTACCACCTTGTTGACGTTGGGACATGGTGACCATTCACCACCCATCCAGAACTCCATCCAGCTGGACTATCCAGTGTTAGTAGCACTCATCAGTGAACTTTTTGAAAAGTAGTCTTTATATTTTTTCTGAGCCCACTGCAAACATTTCTCTTGGTGATCATTGGTTAAGCGTGGCTTAAATGTAGCTTTTTGCAGGTGTTTATCATGCTGTTATGTCTGTAAGTGTAGGTGTCAATGCATCCCAGGTTTGCAGTAGCAAAGCTTAAGTCTGCTGTGGTTTAAAGTTTCGGTGCTTACATGGGGTTTAAATACCTCTATGTTTAACTAGCAACACAGTGAGCGTAGTGGGTTGCTGAGAGTAAGGTTGTGATTAGGTCATCTTTTACAACAATATGAGATGCAACAAAATGTAACCTAATGCCTTGACTAGAAGCATCAAGACAATATTTATGATAAAAAATTAACCCTGTATAATAAGTTAGTCTTACTCTGTACAAGAAAAATATGTGGTTTTCATGACTGATTCAATATTTTAATACAAACGTTCCTTTTTCTACTCTTACAGAAGTCTGTCATATCATGTCTCAATACCTAATTTTTCCAAGTCCAGATTGAGTGTAATTTTCAAGTCTACACTCTGCCAGGTGATAAAACAGCAGCAAAAAATAAAGAATGTGTTCCCAGTCTGGCATCTTTGTTAATGTGTATGTATGATGGAGATACAGCTGGTGGAAGCCTTTCTGTGCCACTGCAGCTGTTGCTACACCAGACTGGCTGGCATTCATTCATCCCACTCAGTAATTAAAATGAGCCTGATTAACATTGATGTGTGTGTGTGCACGTGCATTTCTCTGTAGTGATGAATGTGCTCTAATTTGGGGCTGTGAGCTCTGTTCTTTTCTGTCTAATGACATCTATAAATAAGTTTCTTTTTTGTTCATATTTTACCATTCAGACCCCCGTTTCCTCAGGTGCACATGAGCTTCTACAATATTGAATATGTTGCCAAATTAAGCTCCATATTTTAATGTTTAAAGAGATTTTCTTCACCCGAAATTTCTGGATGATTTCCAGAGTTAACAAAATTATATTGTTTGAATAAATTCAGAATCCTCCTACTTCTACTGGAATTGTTTTAATAATTCCAAGTGTAGTTTTAATCAAAGTAAGACTTGGGAAAAAATTGTGGCCTAAAGAGCTAGTTCCTTCACTGTTTGCTTACTTTTTACAGGCTCCGTGTTGGGTGCAGCGACTGAGAGGTACTCTGATAACACAGCTGGTGAAGGCGACAAACAAGGCATGATGGTCCTTATCCAGCTCCAATCCCAGAACCCTCCTGTCCTCCTGACCCTGAACGTTGCACCTGGACACAGTCATAATGAACACACATTATTATTGCATAAGTGAGGGTAAATATTTCAGCAGTTTTAGTCATCAGAGCAGAACAGACAAAAGCAGTACTTGGAGGGGTTGTAGACATCAATGTCCTCCAGAAGTTTGGATCCGAAGCTGTCATTTGGATGCGTGTTGGCCAAAACCTTCAGGACCCGGCCATCGTCTGAGCCCAGGAAAATCACAGTTCTGTCCTTATAGGGACCAGCTGAAACATCCACCACTATCTGGGTCAACTTGGACCTGAGAAGAAGGACAAAATTAAGTATTTGCTTAGAATAATTACAAACATGTATGATTTCAAAACCAATCTCAAAAACACCTACAATAAGAAGAAACACTAACCCTGACAAAAACTAAAAGGGATTAACACTTAATTTGGGAAAAAACTTCTTTTAGGAAAAATGTTCTTCACATGAGTTTCTGTACTAGTTTATTCTCCTTGCCCACACCAGTACTTTCCCTACCATTTCAATTCTCTTATTTTCCCGGACTGCCTCAGACTAAGGTTATATAAGAGGTTGAGCAGATCAGCGCAACCCTCTGGACATCACATCATCATTATCTGGGTCAGACACAGGCTAATTCTGACATGGAATTAAGAAGCTCATTCCCATTTCAGACTGGTAATTAGAATCCATCAGAAACTCATTTGAAACTTGTATACAAAGATTAAAAAGGTCAGATTTTCAGAGCTGAACAGTAGCGAGAACTTCCTGTGAGCAACTAATCATAGCTAATACTGATGATTATCCTGGAGGTCAAGATGGTGGATTCACTGCCTCTTAAAGCTGCTGTGATTTCCAAACTCATGTCTTTTGGCTACACTTCACTTTTTTCCAATTTCCTTTTGACCTTTCAGGTTTCTCTTTTTATTGTCCTGAGCTTACAGGAGCAATAAGTTTCAATGTTATCTCTGTGAAATGAAGCTGAAACTTGGCATATAGCTATTTACTGCAGATTGGGGGGAATTATAGCCACTGCACCTTAAAGCGAAATTTGACAAGAATTTCTGATAAAATTATATTTGTAGAACAGTAATTTTGTTGAGGTCAGGGAGCTAACAATTTAGTTTAAATCTGCTAATTTGCTGCTCCTCTCTCTGGCTATGTGTTAGTTTTAAGAAAGTACTTTATTTGAAGCTAACCTTTATGGTAGCAACCCATATAAGTCCTAATAATGATTATACTGATGCAAAAAGCATCTGTGAATTACTTAATTAATCTAAAATACATGTATATCATTTGTGAATAGCAACTGTCTGCAGAGCAGACAGAGAGAAAACATTATCTGTTTAAAGGTCCCAGCATGGTTGTGTCTTTGCTCTGAGCCAGTGCTATTGTAAAGTCTCATCAATCGCCTTCTTTTAAATTTTTTTTAATTAATTTTGTCATTTGGATCTTCCAACATGCATTTTACCACCAAGTAAGTTTGCACGAGAATGTGCAGTATAATACCTGCTGGACGTCCTGGTGAAGCAGGGTCGGTCGTTGACAGAGGGAATAGCTTCATCCATCAAAGGGTATGACTTGATGAAGGTCAGCATCTCATCTGGGAACTGAACTGACGATTTGTAGTCAGAAGCTGGACCATCGCCTGCACACGTACCAGGCCTGGTGTTAAAGGAAAAAAACAATAATAATAAAGATGAACACATTTCTCAGTTTTAAAATACACACAAACAGTTTTTTATTTAGCTTAGTTCATGTAATCCCGGATTAATTCAAGATAGTCATTACCTCGGCCGGGGAACCTGCTCGTCTGATACTGGAGTCCAGGATGAGTCACTGGTCCTCTGTTCTTTGAACTTTCCATTGAAAACTTTCTCGATGTCATCCATGTAGAAGGCGCAAACTGCTGAGCCTGGGATACTGGAATTAAAAATATCCAAATAAAAAATAAATTAAAAAACCTTGACCTAAATTGATTACCACAGTAATCTGACCTGCTTGAGCTGGAACATTTTCACAAATAAGTTTATTGTTTGACGTCATGTCTGCTGGTATAGAATGCTGACCAGTAAAATCTACTGTGTGTGTTGGTCAGAAATAGTTTTAAATGTGGCGAGATGGATTCTGTCATGATCATTAAAAGATCTCAAGTACCCAACTACCCTACACAGCTGCCGAGCTGACTGCTGAGTTTCTGACTCACAGCAGAATCCATATAACAAATTCAGCTCTTATATAATCCAGACTGAGGAAGCAAATATAAACAGCACAGGAGAGACATATGGAGGAAGGACAAACCCCTTTATTGCTGCACTCATCACCGGATGAATCCAACACACTGAGCAGAAACTAATGGGGTCAGCCTCCTGCAGTATTACGAGTATTTTAGAATAAGAGGGAAAAACAGGACACAGATAGAAAAACGAGGTAAAAAAAATTAAAAGAAAAACCAAAAGAGAAAACTGAAAAAAATAAGTTTATAGCAAATCTACAGCCAGTAGACCGTCTTTGACATATTATCTCCTCCGAACCACATCGAGTGTTCACTATCCTCACTTTTTAAATGATGCAGTTGTTTCCTTCAGTAACCTCACAATGATAAAAAAATTACAATCTCAGTCTTCACTTTTTATACTCAGTTTTGTCTCTTCCCACACTCCCCAGCTGGTTACCTGTTGGCCTGAGTGGTAAAAACTCCAACAACTGCAGGTCTCTGGTTGATCTGCAGCACGTTAGTGAGTGACTGAAGAACATCAAAGTAGAAAAAGGAGTCGCCAGGAACTGAACAGTTCAACCGTGCCTGAACACACGCACACACAAGCAACAATTAGTAAATGGTCTTGTTGGGTATAAGCAAAGTCCATTTCCTTTTTGAATTACACTTAATAAACATCACCTTTAGGAAGGAAGTCCAGTATCTATCCAGAACTCTGGGAGATCCCCCGTTATCATTTTTACAAACCCGAGCAACTCGAGAAAAGACCACCTGGTGACACATAAATGAGGGATTTTCTAGAAATTGTATTTAATCCACTTTCAAAGCCAGTGCTACCCTGTAAAAACTTTCTCACACAAGGAATATAACTGATTGGCAGGTAAATCAAAAACAGAAACCTTTGAAAAAGCGATCTTTATTGATCACTTTGAACAGGATAGATTAGTAGAATCATTCAGGAACTAAACAATGCTTATAAAAAATAATTTTAGGTTTTTCTGCAGCTTTAAAAAGTTTCAGCAACTTCTTCACTGTTGAAATAAAATGTCCACAGCCACTTACCTTGCCCAGGGCGGTGTATTCAACTGCAATCTCACTCAGGAAAAAGTAAACGTAGTTACCATAGTCGATGGCATGAAGGAAGTGAGGCTCTGTGGAGAGAAATGGATAACAATCATAAGTTTTTACAGTTTTCAAGGTATAACTCTCCCTCCACTCCAGCATTTCACCTTCAGTCTGTGCTGTTTTACATTTCCCTGCAGCTATCAGGTGACAAAAGCCAGTTTCACTTGCCTTTACTCTTGTATTACTGAGTTTTTGCATTGACTAGAGTACCTTTCTAAAGTCCACAAAGAAAATGTCTTACAGCCTTTACAAGATTGGCAAGTTTTAATAAACCATAGTGTGTTTCACAGAACTGACTTCTGGGGACATAATGGCAGAGGTCTTTCAGCCTTGACAAGCCTTTAGATGCTCACACATGGGATGCAAGAATGAATTTAGTTAGAATTTTTTTGAAAGCTGCCTTCCTTATTACATATTTTCCACAGACTTTTTTGGAGTGATGTTAACTTTAACACGACTTGAGAACATTTTTTTTGTTGTGAAAGTACATCATGAAAATAGCAGCATAGAGGAAGAATTTGGCCCAGAAAAAAAAATAAAATAAATAAACATAAAAATCAAACATGTAATGTTGCTCTTTAGTGTCTATTTTTTATTATTTTACATACTACAAAAAATGCAAACATTTCAATTAAGACCAAGCTGACGAGGCCATATTTGATGCTAAAACTGTTACTTTTTTGTCAATGTTTAATTAGCTGATTATTTCAAGGGGCATCGAAACAAAATTGATTTAGCTTTGTTTTTAAAAATGTACTTTAAAAATACCAAAACTTCCAGTTAAACACATCTGAGACATGGTAGACAGGTAGAATTTCTCTATTGTCTATTTTAACCTAAAAGCTTAACCTGTTGGTTTTGATCTTTGACAAGGAACAAACAGTACAGAGTGTTTGGACTGGTACATCTTTTTCTCTCCTTAAAACAACGTGTTAAATAAAATAATATATTTACAACAATAAACTACAGGCTCAGCTTTAGTTTCAGCAAGTTTACATCACAGTGTCTGCAGTGAACCACCAGGGAAGAAACAAAGCATCTGCTGATGCCTGGATCAAATTCTTTAGGTTATAACTAAATTCAAAGAATACTTTACACTACTATGAATGCCTGCAATGCATGCCGGCTGAAAACACTAAATTCTAAGACTTACCTAAATATAAGCATTTTTATGTAATAACCGTGATTTAAATGCATCATTTTTTTAATATCAAAAATGGCATTGTCCGTATAGTGTGACATACCTCTGAGCCACTTGGAGTCATATTTGACAGTCCTGAGGACGGGTCGGCCATCTCCCAGACTTCTGTAGATGACAGCGTCGCTGGCTAGAAAGTCTGTCATGGTGGCAGAGTAGAAATCCCCTCCTGTAAAACAAACCCATGTTGCTCTAAGTCTTTAGGGATACAGAATAAAGAGAATTATTAAAAAGAATATACATAAAAAAAAAGGAAATGGTAATTTGGTTTGTTTAAATCTATTAATAGACCCAGAAAACGATAAGACCTCTCGGACTTAAAGAAGGAAATATGTTTTACTTTACTGGCCTTTGGTCTTTTTCATTAAATAGATGATTTTTGTTCATGTAATTATTGTGAGCGACAAGTTTTTTGCATGTATATTGCAAATGGATTATATTTCATGTCATATTATCATGGATTACATGAGAACATTAAACATTAGAAAATTTCACAAGCTGGTTTCTAGAGTTGAAGAAAACTCACCAGCAAACAGCCCAACGTTGGATTGTCCAGACTCAAATGGACAGCGGGCCTGACCGACCACTTCCTCCCCAACCTGCTCCAAGGAAGTCATCTGAGAAGCAACAAGAGCACAAATAACAAAAAAAATATAAAAAAGTTGGAATATGAGCAGCATGTAAGCAGAACCATTAATAATACTGCCATCAGTGTTAGTGTGAAGACTCAATTGATAATACTGTTCCTGAGCTACATGTTTAAAATAAAGGGTCACAGTTTGATCTTTATAAGCACAAAAACAGTATTTAGTAATCTAACCTATTCAATAATTCAGCTTTAAATACAGCAAATACTAGAAAACACTAACTTTCTGCAGGAATTGCTTCAAACCAGTAGAGGAACAAGTAGCCTAAAATGTTGCTAGTGACATGCTAAGCTACACTGGTAACGTGTTGACAGTTTTAAGTATCTCAGTTAATTATGCTGCTGATAACGTTGTAGCTGAGCTGATAGTACTGTGGTAATATTTCACTGTCAACCTGGCAGCTTTGTCGATAGCACTGTGTTCTGAGTGCGTTAGCTGAACTGCTAACGGGGAGTTTAGCCTCCTGGAAAGGGTAATAAATACACCTGTCTGCTATTTTCTCCCTCAGGGAGCTGAATCTGTTTCCAGCTGCAAGTAGTGAAGTGGTGACCTTTCTGTCAGGCTAACTCACAATTTTTAAATCTGAATCCATCTCATTTGCCCTCATCCATTATGCCTGCCTCATGAAATAGGTTCTCTTGCCCCAATCCTCAACACATTTTCATGTTATTTTACTGTCTATCGTCTCACAATAGAACTGTACGGTTATACTGATTTGATGACATGATTCTTCCTTGTTATTTATCTCTACCACTGTCAGCTCAGCAGTTATATGCAACAGTCAAGCTTAGCTTTCATCAGTTTGGCCGTCTGCCAGTACAAGGAAGTTGATGAATTAAAAAAAAAAACACAGCAGGACCAGGCAAGTCAAACATTGTGTTTATGATATGCTGCCTGCTTTCAGCACCACTTAAAGTTTCAACAATTATGATGAAGAATCACAGCAGCAAGCAGCTGCCTGATAAATAGTTTATGAATGGTTTACGTCAGCATGGCCTCAATAAATAACAAGCAGAAAAGTACAGTAAAGCATCTCTGCAGCTCCATAAACCTTCTCTTATCAGCTCTCTTTACAGAATCAAAGGTCTCATCTTTAATGGCTATGTGCCTTATTATTTCAAGGTTTTGAACTTCCCATGAACAATATATGCCCTGAGATGACAAATGTTATATTTAGACACTGTATATATAAAAATACATAATAAACAAATTATACAAACGGAATGTAAAATGTTTCTTTCACTTTGAAAGTGATGTTACATCTGCCTTTACAAGGCATCACTGTCTCTCCAAGTGCTGCACATTTCCCTATAGATCCAAACTCTTCAAAAGAAAAACCCATCATCCTCAGGTAAACGTCTTGTTTTTTCCCAGCATGAAGGTGTCTGAGCGCAAGAACTTTCTGCTAAATGGGGTCATCGGCTGTCAATCAAACTTTCAGCGTCACACCAGAAGATTTGAAGAAAAAAAAACAAAAAAAACATATAGATATAAAATAAAAAAAATGAAAAAGCAGTAAAACCCTAAAACAGCACCTGAGATTTTTAGTTTTCTGAAGTTTTTATTTCATTTAAATTTTTATTTATTTTTAATGGTTTAGCTCATCTGACCCTTACAGTTATAAAATGTGATATGAATTTCTAATGTTAGTATCAAAGGCATGTATTTTATCATGTTATCAACTGATTACACTGTAATACAAGTCAAAATAATGTTGACTGAATTGCTGCACTTCCATGATTTAGTCCATTATTTCTAGCATTTTTATCCTAAAACAATATAATCAGATTTTTTTTTTAATTAATTAAGGTCAAATGTTACATACTGTATATTCCATCAAAGCTAAAACAAGTATTAAGAAAACAAACTGTATATCAACAATATGTGGGAAAAAGAAATAATAATAATAATAATAAAAAAAAGAGTTAATCAACTTAATGATTAAAAACAGAAAGAAAAAAAACATCCTGCATCAATATTCCACTCAGGTGAAAATAGATATTACATTTTTGAAGTAGTTGGGTAAGATTACTGGTCTGGTAAAGTAAATTATTGTATTAGTTTCATTCAATGGGATTAATGTTAATGACATGCATTATTTTTCAACCCTCAGGATATTGTCTCATAGTCAGATTAGGCCTGAAGCCTGTGAAGTAGCAGAGAATAAATCAAATTAAAGAATTATTAGGACTACAGTTAGCTTTTTCAGATAATTCAATACTTTTTAAAGAGCTTTAGACAGCCTGTAGTTATTTCCTACCACTGCAGCCTGGAAACAATCAATGTGAACGGAGCTGGAAAGGAGCCCACGCTGAATGCTTTAAAACACAAAGTATGTGAATGCCACTTATTTTGTTTTCTTTTTCTTCTATTAAAGAAGACTTTTACCCGAAAAAAAAAAAAAAAAAGAAAACTAGGAAATTATACTGTAGCACTGATCATTCTTATCCATGTGTCCTCCTATAACTAGTCAAGCCAGTGATGTCATGCTTACCTTGTAGTTTCGGCAGGTTGGGTTGAAAGCATTGGTACCACAGGCAAACAGAGTCTCATCATTTCTGGGTACCAGCACTTTGACGTAGTTATAGCACTCGTCCTGAAATCCAAACACATTTTGGATGTATTGTTACAAAGATGAAAAATCATCCTTGTATCCCAAATCTCAGTGAAGATAGATATATATAAAACTAATATCAAGAAGGGATCCATTATTAGTTATATGTATTTCCACTTATCAGTGCAGTGTAAATTGAATTTTTTGAAGGAAAAGACAAAAGATGAGAAATGAAATGGCTGAAATGTTAGGTAAAATAGAGTCAAAAAAGGAAAATTAAGTCCAAAGTAGAGTTTAAACTCACGCTGTTCTTCCCTCTGACAGTACATTTGCTGACATCTTTAGTCTTCCAAGTCAGTTTCTGATAAACAAGAAGAAGATAGAGAGCAGATGAGTGTAATTTTCCTATTTGGGAAAAAAGAAGAAAACACACCTCAGGTTAATCAGTGAACAATTGTTGAGGTGGCATCTCAGATTTGGTTACAGTTTCTGACCAATACAGAACCACAAAGCAAAAACCAGTTAAATTTGAGGGTAACTGTAAGTAATCATAACTGGTTGTAAAAAAAAAAAAAAAAAAAAAAAAAAAAAAAAAAAAAAAAAAAAAAAAAAAAGGAATCCATTAAAATGATCATAATATTACTTTTTTTTTCTATTTGATTTTATTATTATATTATTTTAATTATTATTATTATTATTTATCATTTTTTTTAAGGCATTCCACATCATCTAAAAAGCAAACAAATGCTCCCTTGTCTTTTAAGACCTAAACTAATTGCCTTCACTGAAGCTGTGCCCTGCTGGTGATTCTTTAATGTTTTTCTTTTTTTGATGTGGGCAGATGTTTCTGGGCTGAAACTTTTGGGCAGAGGACGTATATTTGAATCCAGCAGCCATTTTGTGTGTTGCACCATCTTGCGGCACCGCCATAACTGCGGCAGCGAGTCCTAATTACCTCATATCTGCTACTGCCTGCGACAGTGGCCCACAGTTACTGAGCTTATCTGGTTATCTTGAAGTTATGCCGTTTTAGGCATCAGTGCATTAATGTAAATTATGCTTTTTCTTCCAAGAACAGCTTTAAATAAATGACAATCCCCACTTTAGTATAAAAGATAAATATTATATATTCTTCAAAAGTTAGTAAAGAATTAGCTTCAAACTTTTGTGAAAGCTGTCAATTATCTATTTTATTAGATATTTAACTCTAGTCTTTAGCTGCATGACATCCTTGTATGTAATCTGTTTGTGTGCTGACCAAATTATTATTATTATTTTGGTCTTTTTTCTTAAGAGCAAATATTGTTACACGTCATAATATGTCCCAATTAGTTTCTCTTTCTTTACTTTTAGCAATACAACAGCCCCTTTTTTCTTAGCCCAAATAACATTAACTACTATAACAAATGTTACCTTTTGCACCATGTTAAGCATAACTGCAACACAAATACATAGAATTTAGTGCAGGACTGACAACTGTTCGCTAAAATTTTATGTTATGTTTTTGGGAATGAAATCCACTGTTTCTCATTTCCAAAATTAAGGTTTTCCACTACTGTTCAAACAGTTAAGAGCTCAACAACTCTTTCCATATTCCCATGATGGAAAGAAAAACAGTAAAAATATTTTAAGTTCTTCAACATGCATAAAAATGCTACTACAGCTTTGGCAGAGGATCTTCTGAATCATGTGTAGAAATCCCATCCCATCATTAATGCACACAAATACATTGACATACAGACTTTTTTGTGGTGTTGAGAACATCCCTATGTGTGTTTTACACCATTAACTATTTTAGACTACAGGTGAACTGTGTTTTAAGTCCATGAATGAGATCCCTTTCTCCCTTTTCCATGTAATGGTTTGCTGCCATGATGCATTTTATAGCAACTCAGAACTCCTTTTGATCCCCAACCTGGAAAAATCAAAGTAAAATGAGCTGGATATTATAGTCTTTCGTAACAATAAGGTTTCCCAGAATGCATTTTAAACAGAAAACAAAAGCTTCTTTGTTCAACTTGACCGTGAGGTACCACAATTACACATTACACAATTACAATTACTCCGACATCTTACTATTAATATTGGATTGATGATTACTTCATAGAAAAGAATAGAAAGAGGTTTTAAGGAATGGCTATACAATAAAAAATGTAACAAGGAGTTTTTAAGTCAAACCAATGAGCCAATTCACTTTGTTCTCTCAATGACTGATATTTACTGACTGCTTCAACCTAAAGTAAACATTTGTGTGGATAAGTAATTGCAAAGCTTTGGCAATTCCATAGGACAAACTGAACTGCCTTAAAAATCATGCAGAATTACTGAAATTACCAGATTACAATTTTAAATACTATTTAGAGCAACATACGTATAAGACATGTTTACAGGCATAAACAACTTTCAGCAAGCAATGATACTTTAGGCTTGTTAACAGATTGCTTGATTGTAAGGTATTTTTCTTATTCACCATCTAAATCTAATTAGAAATCACCGCTGCATAATAACAGTAAAAGATTTCAAGAGGCAGAGAAAGAAAGTAGGAAGCAATGTGGTCCTCGGCCATGCTGCTGAGGTCGAATCACTGATAACGAGTATAATAGCTCACATCAAAGCACCGATGTGAGCCCACCATCCCAAAATACACCGGGAGGCCCATTACTGTCAGGAGCCACACTGTAACCTTTTCCCTTTGATGAGGAGGAGGTGTGTAGATCAAAGGAAACATGTCCTTTGTGTTGCCTCACACATTACAAGCCGCTGTAGTTTTGTTCTTCCGCCCTGATATTTACTGTGTCTATTGTGCAAAAAGTAAAAAGCTTCTCCTGCTGCCTTGTCAGGCATTAGATCAGATACTGTTCTCCTCGCCTTAAGAGAAAGATACTTTCCTTGAGTGAGATGGAGCACGGACATAAATATTCATTTTCAAACACTCAAATCTACATCTGTCAGAATTGTTGCTTCGACTCTGCAGCTAACACTATGAAACAGCCTAGCTGCATTTCTAGCCGTGGTTAAGTTGTTCTTGAAAGGTAAAAGTTAAAAAAATCGTGCCTGCTGCTCTATAGTAACCGAATGAGAACACAAACTGCAACAACATGACACAGGTGCTTTTGCCTGTGTAATTCCAGCACATACTTTAATCCACCTTCAAAGATTTCTTATATATCACTTTTCAATTAGGGGCTTATCAAATACAGAAAAAGCACACTATATTAATCTAAGCTGTGTGACAGTACAATCTTTTAATGCTACCTATTTTTTCCAAATGAGCCATGTAAATTAAAGTTTGTACAACTTGATTTATTTTAAAAGCTGTTGGTTAAAACATAACTGTGCAATAAATCTCCAAAAGAAAAGCTGTTTGATTCCTTGTTAGAAAACCAACTTTAAACACAAAGACATAAAACCCATCAAGATTTAAGGCTTTATTAATTCATCTTTCAATGATTTTAATGTTATTTATACACTACTTCATGAAAGAAAATGTATTTTTTATGAAGATATTCAAACTTTCTGTTTTTGATGCATCAACTAAAAAAAAATTTATGCAAAATCTACTCACTTCTCACATCCTGAATACTTCATACAAGCATGTTTGTGTTCTTCGGAAGCAACAGATCTAAAACATAAACTGCATATCATATAAATCTACTCACCATTTGTGGGACAAACTCCTCTGAAGCCGTTGTAAGATTCACAGCAAACACATGATCCCTGGGGAGTTCAAAGCACAGAGTCAGGACTTAAATTATTCTGATGATGAATGTACTGAATGTATAAATCTACTTAAACCATAATCAAATTTTTAATGTTTCTACTACACTGGCATAATGCACTAAAAAAAACAGGATTTCAAGTATAGTGAGAGTCTTAAAGTTCAAGTAAAAAAAACCCAACAACTTAATTTTAATTGTACTTTATTTGAAGTGGCCAATCGCTAGATAAAACATCCACAAAATTCTTGAGTAGACCAATACTTACTTTTATTATTATTATTTACTAACAATTTCTTTAAAAATGTAGTGAAACTACTTAAAAAATGGCGGGGGAATATAAAAAGAGTTTTAACTTCTGTGGAGTCGAGATTGATACGTTCAATTTTGTCCAAAACATCAGAAATTAAAAACACAGTTGCATATCAAACAATACGACTCTTGACTATAGATCAACTAATTAATTTAGTATAGACAATTAAATGTAAAAAAAAAATAAAATAAACAAATATTTACAAAAATAATTAATAAAAAAGATGTTTAAATCTAAACATTGGGCACATTTTACTTAAAACCTTTGTTAATCAAAATCATAAATTCATGTGTAATTTTATGATTTGTCTTATCCTATAAATCTACTACACAAAAGGATCTGTCCAATATTGACAAAAAGTAGTTATGTAAGTATTCCTAATTGTATTGTTGGTTTTGTGATGTAGTAGACAATGAAATAAAAATGCTTTTGACTTGCCCTGCATGGGGTATACTAATTTGTCTTAAATTAAAATCCTTATTTGACATTTTGAAATTAAGCAAAGTTGATTTTGAATGGTATGAGGTACCTCTGGAGCTGACCAATCAGAGTTGCTTACCAATTTTCCCAACTAACTGAATAAGTGATTGATTAATTTGTTTTGTATTTTATTTTATTTTATTTAGTAATACTATTTCATTAGTATGGTTGCCATCTTACTATATATTGTTCAGGTATAACTGTTAAATGTTGCTTTCTGAAGGATTAAACCATAAACATCAGGTTATTGCTCACAGAAACACATTATATTAATACACATGTGCTGACCTTGCTGCAATATACAGCATATGGTTAATCCGTAGCATTCTCTGAAAGTCAAGACCCAGACGCAGAGTGTCGTTGTCCTGAAGCAAGCCCTGAAAACCAAGGTACTGGTACGATTCTGCAAAGGAAAACAGACAACATTGTGAATTGGGATGTTAAGTGGTATTGTTGGATTTGACAGCTTAGCCCCATCGCAGCCAGCAGTCATAAGAGATACTCGCTGCTTTGCAGTAAATTTTCACTTTGTTGTAACTTTAAATTGTATAGATAAAACTATATTTTGATTACACAAGAAAAATGCAATATATTTTATTAATTGAAGAGTAAAATTTTTACATTTTAACTTTCATACTACTTGAATTATGACTTTACAGATAAACATGGTGTGATTAGCCAGCTCAGTACTGACACCGTAGTCCAATCAAAGGGATCTACTTACGCTCAGAGCTAACCACACCAAGTGGTTCCAGATCTTTGGGGAACAATGTGGTTGAGACCGACTCGGATAGAAAACAAGAAGCCAGTAAGAGCATCAGCAGCAAAAATGGCGGCCGCCATGACAACAGCCAGTTGGTTGGTGCCATTTTGTAGAAAAGCGAATGATTAGCAGGTGAGGGGTAACGTCAGCAGGTCATGGCAAGCGTCCACTGTGAAGAGACAGAAAAATGAAAGATGGTAAGACTCAAAAGAAAAGTGAAAAGGAAAGTCTTACCTGGGCCATCATCTCCATTTGAAAATTATTTCTCACACATTAGCATCAAAGCATTAATGTTGCTAGCACAAAAACATGCACTCGCACAAATGTCATACTTATTAGGATTAATTTAGTGGGTTTGTGACAACAGCAAGGTGACTGAGGAGCTAAGTAAGTGCAGACGAGAGAATCAGATCAAATTTTTTGGTTTTACAGAGCTTTAAAAGTGCTGAGCTAATGTTTGCACATTAGGCAGGGATGGAAGTGCTTATTTTAGTGAGTTAGCTTGCAGCCTGCACCACCATAGTTTGGTGATCCGTCATCTGTGTTGTTTTTTATTATTACAGAGGAAGCTGCTGGTGTTAAGACCTCAATTAGTTTAGTTACTGTTGAGCTCATCTATCCTAAAGTAGCATTTTAACAAACTGCTTTAATTTATTGTTTTCTGCGTCACAGTAATTAACACTCCAGTAAAACGTCCAGCAAGGTCAACTGATTTTATCACAGAAGAACAGTGAAATTGCAAGCATTTTTAATTTTTTTGCTTATTTAATCTTAATTTATTCTCTTCTTAATTATAAAGGCTTTTATCAACATATTTATCAATATATCAAACAACTATTTTCCCTGCTTTTTTCCCCCTTGTTCCCCTCTTTTGCTTTAGACTTAATTGGGGATTTTCTGTCTCTTTCTAACATAATTTCTAATCATGTTATGTCAAGCGGTGACAGAGCAGAAAAGAGGAAAGCATGTTCTCTTTCATCACCTCCTTGCTGTCATCTCACCTCTCTCAATTTGCTCTGTCAAATGAAGTAACAAATGAAGAAAGAAGAAGTGGTCCCAGAAGTGGCACACACTACATTTCCTCCTCACTTTCCTCCTCTTTTTTTCTGGTCTCGAAATAAACTCCAAAAAATGAAGGAAGTGTCCCTGCAATGTCTCATCCCCCCCCCTTTTCTTCTTATTTCAAACATTTTGATCTAAAACATTGTCAGCACCATCTACATTCTACGTCCTGAATGACTTCGCTGTGACTGTTGAAGGTGTTCAGTAATGATCGTGAATGTATTAACGCCACTTTTTTAAACCAAGTGAAAGCATTTACATGTGGACACATGCCCTGAAGACATGAAGAGTTTGGTCAAAGCTGCTGTCACTGGAAAGTAAAACCCACATTGATCCTCTACTCAGTTGGGATGACGGTACCCTGAAACGTTCGCCAACAGTCTGACAGACTAAGTCTTCCACCTTAAGCGAGACAATCTCTGTGATGTGTTGACTGCTGAAAATCTCGTACCAGAGCTCCAGGACTTCAAACGTTTGATCAAACTGCTTGTGCTAATAAACTGCCACTCCTCCTCTTGACAGTTTAGAAGAGCAGAGCTTACAGTCTGCCTTCTTTTAGCCTTTACTGACATTCCTCCTCCTACTTGCATCAGAGGCATTGTATTAGAGAGATTTTACATGGGCACTGTATTGGAACTGATATCTGATGGGCTCCAGCTGAAGTCTGAACACACCCACTCATTCAGTTAACAAGTGCACCATGTCAAAAGCTAACTGGTGGAATTTCTTCCATTTTAATGAGATCAGCTGTGATGTGCAAAGGTAGTGTTTGTATACAGTAAACAGCCCAGCTAATTTATAGTGTGTCAACAATCCTTCAGCTAATGAGGATCAGTCAGTCATGAAAATCTCTTAAACTCTCTTATGAAACTGGATCTCATTAGACGCACCGTCTGAAAGGAAGACCAAGACTTCTCTTTGTTGTGGAGGAGTTCATTAGTGTTACCAACCTCAGAAATCAACAATTAACAGTACCTCTTATTAGAACCCACAGAGATGTTTCTATGAGTTTAAGAACAAGGTAGACTTCAACATGAACTGCTAGAGGGAGTCTGCTAACCTGGTCATCGTCCTGGAACTGCTACAAAGTCACCAATAAAGGCCAAGAAAAAGAGAAGAAACACAAGCAATGAAGATCAGACTTGTGGAAATTTGGTCTGACTGAGTAGAGATGATGGGTGTGCAATGCACCCTCCATGTGATATATTCACCTTTTTGCTGCACATCATAAAAATAACCAGATGTAAAATCTAAAAAGCAAGTGGATCCAAACTTTTGACATATACCTACATAAAAATCCTTCAAAATGATTTAATATAACGTATGAACTATGACCAACATCTTTTCCTGGCTTCTAATAAACACAAACTAAAAGCAAACGTCAATCAACTGGAAATGATGTTTTAATCTTTAAACGCTGATCTCATTTCACTTAAATTATGAATGATCAACAGAGTTAAATCAGCTTTTATGTCGGCAGCGTTGACCATTTGGCGAACTACCGGATAATTCCATCAAGATCACCGGACGACAAAGCAATTCTCAGCCCACTGCACAAAAAAATCAAGTCCTTCAGTCCATTTCTTAGACATAGAAGGCAAGGCAGGTTCATTTATATAGCACAATTCACTGACAGGGTGATTCAAAGTGCTTTACAGAGAAATTGAAACATCAGAAAATAAGAAGCATAATTTAAAATAAAAAAGAGAAAGGAAAAAGAACAAACGTTAGATGAAAACTGTAAAAAACACGATCAAGTTAAAAAAATTCTAGCTTAAAAGAAACAGCGCAGATTTGGAAATAGAAAAGTTTGTGCAGTAGTGAAATAGTGGTGCAGTTAGATATGATGTGACAGCATGGTACGCCAACCTGACGATACAACTCAGAAGCTCAGCAGGTTGGTACACACTGCTATGAAGCTGATGGGAAAGACAGTACTTGTCTCTTCCGTCATGCAGTCTATAAACAGCCTATTCTTAGGCAGATTCAGATGGTGAGCAACCTAACCCATGGTCTCCACCAAGAATGGGATTAAACAACACTGCCTGACTCCTGAGAGAATGTGCAAAGATTCATTTTCCATTTATTTATGTAAGTTAAGTGTTTTTGGAAGTGGGTAATATGTGTATGGGGTGTGTGCGATAGGTCTAGAGGTTGGGACTGTGTGCGTGAAATGTGTATAGACAAAGCACTGTTCACTTGAAGTGACAGATACTGTGTTGTATCTATCAAGGCATTAATGGGCACAACATTGAGTCCAAGACTAATTTCCATGTGGAAAAAGATTGTTATCCTTTTTTTTTTTTTTTTAATCTTTGAATTTGAACCAGTTAGGCTTTTTATTTATTTATTTTTTATTAAAAAAACAGTTGAAAATCACAAAACACCAAACTCCCACAAATCAATTTACAGAGCACATTTTCAAAATGAATTACAAACCAAAAAAGGTTTCTAAAATTTACATTAAGAGTCCAATGAAAACTTTTTTTAGCCACGTGGCCTTCAGGACTGAAACCAGTGGAATATTTCAGGAGTCAAAAAGATATTATGAGCTCTGGAAAGGCACTGACTGGCAGACATTTTGTAAACAGCTCTTCTATTTGGTTTCTACAAATTTGTGCAAGTGCATACGTGCACAATTAAAGTTGCAGGGAAATTGCTTTAGAAGACTGCTAATGGTACATTTAAGCATAAATCAAAGGAAGAAATGTAAGTCAATGCAAAGTCAGAACTGATATAAAATTCGGTTGTGTGTGTGTGTTGTTGTATGTTTGCCCGCACAGACTACACACTACCAAAGAGAGAAAATATGACAGAAATGTCTGAGCTCTCCAAGGCGAGTCGCAGTGTTCAATAACAATGGCCCTTCAATTTGCAGGCTTGTGTGTCGGTGTGTGTGTGTGTTCATGCATATGTGTTTTATTCTTTAAATCATTAATTTACTGCTCAGAGCCAAAGCAGAACCAATGTCAATTCTCATTCAGTGAGACAAGGCTGAGACAAACTACCTGGTCTAATGAATGACTAGTCTCACACATACAAACACACACGCTCAGAGCTCACCTTGGAGAAAAGACGGCTTTATTTAGGTTTTGTTCAAGACATTTTGTCTGAAGCCATGTCCCATTTCCCGCATGTAATTTACACCTGGATGTCAGAGTGGTAGACACATGGAAAGATTTCTCATCACAGCTGACCTGCTACAATGCACAGGTACATGTGCCTGTTCATGTGTAACATGCACTGTTGTTTCGATGTGATCCCAATGCTTTCCACACCACTGATACATAAGTTAATGTGTGGTTGAAATAAAAAGCATCGAAAGTGGCTAATTGCAGGTATGTATAGCCTAATTCCTTCTGCCTCAGTGATAGAAAATGTGTCATTACCTCTGCCAAGGAGACAGTAAGGTTGTTTGGGTTTATTTCTCCTCCATGCAGGAGCTGAGACAAAGGTACCTGATTACTGCCATTTGTTAATTTGTCAACAAATTAACAAATTTGTTGAGGGGGGGGGGAGAATAAAACATTACCATGCAAAATTTTACTCAGACTTGATCATGCTCTCTATTTATCAGTCTTCAGACAGTCAACTATCTTCTTAGGAACCGCAGAGAACTAACTTGTATTAAAGCAACAGTGCATAACTTTCTCTCATAGAAACTCTGCACTTCTGATTTGTTTTGGTGGCACACTGATATTCATTAAGGACATTCCTGGAGGTGTTGTTGGGCTGTAGCATCACAAGGATGAGAAGCCCCACTTTATAACCATTTTTTTCCCCCAGCCAGGAGCACCATATGATAACTGGGTTTTCACTTTATTGCACTGTCACACACATTTAGCATAGCAAAGAAACACAAGGCATTAATGGAGGAAGTGAGGGAAAGAAAGAAAGTGATTGACTTTTACAAAAAAAATCACAGAGAAGAGACAGGATGCAACAAAAAATGCCAAATTTGCCTTTGTTAGGGGAAGATTAAATGTAAAAACCTACCAAAGAGGTGCTGCTTTAAATTGTATTGTATGCACCCACTAATTTTGATTTAAAGAAGCAAAGAACCTGCTTCTGAAATAACACCACTTTTAAAGTTAAACTAAGACAACAATGAGGGTAAAACGTACTGAAGAACAGAGGTGCAAATTAAGGCTGATTTCATGGTTTGATGCAGTAAATCTGTCTCTTATCTTGCTTCAACACTCATTATAATCAGCTCTGTCACCTCAGGCTGAAACTTGTTTATCTCCTCAAACAAATGTAGAAGTCTAATAAAAGCTCTTTAAAGGAGTTACTAATTGACTATTTTCAGGCTGCTGGATGACTAAACGCCACACAGATTGACTGCTGGATCTGATTTGATTTCACAATTACCAACAACAGGCTTCTTCTCCTGCTCTTTTGTTTGAAGCTTTAATGTGAGGAAAATGTGGAACAACTGCAGTTTTCAAAGAAACTACAAAGCTTTACTTTCTCCTTGTAAAGACTACTTTCTTTTTACTAAACTGATGCATTTTACAGTTTCCATCCTTCATCATTTTTCTCTGTAACAGCTGTATCACCTGTTATTTTTGTCTTTTTTTCTCTCTTTTTTATTTTTTGTCTGTGTAGAGTTCTGAAACGTTTTTTTTTGTTTCAGATTATTCACCTTTGTCTCTCAAACTCAAACCACTATCTTTTTTTATCTGTCAGGTGGTTGTCAAGTCTTTCAGACTTTCTACCGCTCACCTACAGGTTTTCCCTTTCCATTATTTAAGAGCAGAAAAAAAAACATAAAAACAAAGAAAACTGTGATCTATTCGTGTTTCCTTCTTTTAAAGAGATGAAGTGAATGTGATGCTCAGATTGAATAATTTAAAGAGTTTGTGTCGGTCCTTGTCAGACAGTCCGGACTCATTTAGATAATTGAAACATCTTGTTCTTCACCTTGTTGCATGTTTTCTACAGGCTGAACATGATGGGTTCGCTCACAGGAACAATCTGTCATGTATAAGGCAGGACTAATGCATCTCACATGGTTCGAACAGGAGCTCTCGTCTCTGCAATGATTTACAATGATTTATATAAAAGGCCAATATTAGGATTTAATCATAAATCTAATCTGCTTCAGCTGCTGCCACCCTCCCATCAGACAGAATTTGATCAATTACACATTTATGGCTGGGCTAATCAATATTACACTGCCTCCAGTGGGACTTAGGACATTAACCTGAACACGTTTAACTCTTTACTGTCCACTGATCTGCTGGGAGCACATCAGTACTGTAAAGAACTAGCACAGACTATATGACATCATTACATCATTTTATACACAAAAGCATTAGTAGACTCTTGCTACTTTGGTCACCAACATCTAAAACCTGCAGGACAGTAGTCCCTAGCGGTTCAGAGTTGATAACTCCTAGCATCAAGCATAGATCTGAGTATCTGAAGAAGAGGTTAGTGGAGTTGTTTCTTGCCCTTGAATAGTAATATATAAAATACATTGCATATTTATTTACCTAGATTAGATTATCCATCTCAAGCCTTCCTACATTTCCAAAGACATTTCAGAGTATTCATCCCTTGCAATATGTTGTATAGTCACGCTGGAAACTGACTGGCATAAAATAAGCTAGTTGGACTCAAGGATTATGTCTGACTATCTGACTATCATTTACACATCACACTTTTGGACATTGTTATTTTCACCATCAGATTAAAGAAGAAGTTCTTTCTGTAGCAGGTCGTACAACTGATTATCTTTTTCTTTTATTTGATATGTTCAATTCCGATTGATGTTAATGGCTCATCGTATCAACAATGATTGATGCATTGTTACACCCCTACTGACTGCACAATTAAGGTAGACTTTTCTATAGGTCCAATCTTACCTTCTCTTAGCAGACAAAGTATAAATAAATAAATTTCTATTGCAATGACATAAACGGCACAGGTTGCTCTACTAAAGCCAACAAGGAATTTACAAAAGGCATACTTTAACACAACAGGGTGTACTTAAAGACAAAATTATCATCAGTGTTGCATTGTAGCTGCCAATAGCACATCCTTTTTCATGCAAACTTTGCATTCAAAATCACCTAAATGAACAGTGTCAACAAGTTCAGATATGTTCCCTGGCATTCCAGGGATTCTTAGCTTATCCATAGAGGAAAGTCTGCAATGATCTGACAATAATTCTGCTAAGTGCTTCATCAGTGAGAACTCATGTCAGGTCCATTAGCTGATCATACATGATGTTCTGATGCCAGCTGTTAAGGGCAACTGTCAATCAGAATCTTTAATGTGGTGGAAAGGTGGCATGCCTCAACACGAGCATCATCTAAGAGAATATGTTTTACCGGGAAGCTGGGCAGAAAGTGGGCTCCGTCTTTGTGGCAGGAGCTGCCATCAAAGTTGTAATCAGTGAGCAAGATTGGCAGTTTAACACCATCCATGCCACAGCAAGGTCACTTACTGTTTAATGCATTGTAGCCTAAAAGCCTATGTTACACATTATCTCTTGTACAAAAACTTAAATTTGGCTATTTCCTTCATTAATCTTATCACTTGAAAAACTGTCCTCATTCTGAATAATTCATTTAATGCCTAAAGCTTTCTATTAATTTATGCTAAACAGCTTAACAACAGCAAAGCTTTCATACTAGAACTTGAAAAAAGATGTAGTTGAATTTAAATAACGCTGATACAGAGTAAAGGTCATTCAAGGACGTGAATAAATTAAAATCTAACTTACTTTGGATACTTAGATCAGTCCTGTTTTGTGTGTAGATAAATACATCAACCCCATATATAATACTGCTGGGGTGTTCAACCTGAAGGCAGAAAATGGCGCTATCCAAGGTGCTGAAATTCACTGCCTCGCAAAGCAGAGCTGATCAGTTTCAGAACATTAATCATTCTCTTTCTATTTCTTTATGCTTTTGTTTTAATATTATGGGTGTGTGATAAGCATAAATAAGAAAATAAAGAAAAGGGCAATTAAATAAATAAGGTTTTCACCTGATGAGTTCAGACAAATCTCTTGCTAAACATATTTATGCAGTTCAAATTACTTCCTATTTAAATGTCAGCCCATTTTAAACTAAATATTAAGGACAAAGGTGAAAAAGAAATTCAAAAGCAGGTGAATCCTTTCCATCCGAGTTTTTATATCTCAGCACATTGAAGCATGGAAGTTATTTTTCTCTCTCCTTTAACACTAGCTGGGTCAGAAAAGTAATTTATGGCTTCAGTTGAGTGCTTGGCAGTCAGTGTATTTTTTTCTTTTAACTTAAGTGTTCATTTTCCTATTAAAGTGCAGGTTACTTTGATAAATCATGTTCACAAAAAATCTGAAATGACAAATTAGCAAAACTGAGTTAAGCCCCAGCCTATGACTGGTTGGTCCATCTAAGACATCTATGTCCCATCCTAATGCCACCCGTTGCCAATATCCCTTTGTTTTATGGGGACAAGCTGCCCCTTTACATTTGGAGATGGTGTAGTGGCAATCTAGCCTTTCAACTGAGTTATCGGGGTCCATTGGATGGATTATGAAGGTAACCACTTCGCCTTGATTTCCAAACAAAAGGGCATACCTCATCCCTATAATAATAATAATAATAATAACTTAGCACAATGGAAAGCACCCCATATGTATTCATATAAAAGAACAAAGTCCTTAACAGTAAACGGCCCCTCATAGAAGAGTGTGGAAGCCCCTCATCTTTGGTATCACATTACACAATTGTGTGTTGCATTTTCTTTTTTTTTTTTCTTTTTTTCCCCGATCCACATGTTTTTAATGCGAATTTTTATATTATCTAATTAGAAAAACACACCTATGATTATTTTTTTGGTTGACTGATGAGGAAAATTTGCAGCATCAGTAAAAACAAGATAAAATGGAAAAAAGGTAGTCAATAAAATGACATGCAAGAGTTATTTAAATTTAGCATTCACTGAAGTATCACTGAACAGATGTAAGTTTAGACTACATAAATGAATAAATCATATGCACTGAGAAGACATCTGAGGAGTAAACAGACCGCCCTCGTACATATACATGAAACCAACACAAATTCCACATTTCTGTTTTTCGATCTTTGACTTGAGGTCCTTTAAGGGTTCCTTTATGCTCAGTCCTAAATATGCATTCGGACCAAGCCTTCTGTCCATCCTCTGAGTTCATTTTCTGCGTATTTTGGAACATTTTCAATTTTCAATTGCTGACTCCATCTGAGCAAACGGAGTATTACCATCGGGAAATCGCAGGCCTCTCTTTACGTGTCTTTCTGAGAATGTGCATTATTTCCTCCACCGTCGCCATGTTTGTTATCATGTATTACTATTTTAACCGACATAGGAATTTGGAAGAAACTTTACACTGCCTCCCAGTGGAAGCACTACTTAGCAAACATGCAAACATAAAGAATGAATGGACATGAGTCCACACCATTAACTGCCCAGGTGACCAAGCTGTTAGCCAGGTGGGTGGAGTTTTCAGTCTTTCAAACCAGGGCAGCAGCCACATGCTGAACTCACATAAAACAGTGTATTCAGTGAGAACTCCCCTTTAAAAACTGCATGGCTGGAACAAACAAAAAGAGTAGGTTTGTAAATAATTTGGTTGTTATGCAAACTCCATTAGACACTGTAGTTCTTTGCAGATGGTTGGGGAATTAAATTAATTGACCAACCCCCAAACATTAAACAAACCACAACAGCAGCAATTGAATAAGAGCAAAAAAAATTTATAAACTTTTATAATTAACTATTATTTCAGTTATTAAATTTAATTGCTCTGAAAGATCCATGGTTCCTTATTTTTGGCAACACCTCTTCCTGCCAGCAATCAGCTGACTTTAAAGAAATTGACACACTCTGCTGACAATGAAGTTTGATGACATTTGACATGGACATATCTATTTATGTACATAAAAGGAGCATGAATGAGCTCTAAGTGTGACGCACCATTTTTTTATTTTATATCCTCGTGAAAAATGACCTTAATATGCAGTTTATATATATATATATAAAAAAAAAAGAAAACTACCATTAATCTTTAGATCTTCAGATTTTTGACATTTAAATATCTGCTTCTCCTTCAGCTTTGTGTCCTCTTCAGGTCTAACCACCAACTAACTGTCTGGGGTTTGTAGTAAATCAACTCCTCCCTTTTGAAATTCTGCAGCTGTTTTAATTTAGTTAATTGACAGAAATCATTCGGCGGCAGCTTCCTGCTTGTGTGCCAAATCAACTTTGGCTCACCTTTGTGGCCCTGTGACGTTGGATTAACTGTTATTGGGAGAACGTCAGAGCGACTTTGAGATTTTAATGAGAATGATGTCGGACAGGTCAACGCAGCAGCAGAAGAGGTGATAATTATGAAGGCTGATAAGTGATAATGAGATAAAGGTCTGCAGTGTGAGGGCAAATTTACTGATTTGGTCATTTATAGCCTCCTGAGAGGAGGATAGTTGAGGTGTTGTAGCTTTCTTCTTCCCAGTGAGGAAAATAAAGACCCAAAACACAATCATGTAGTTGAAGTGGGGACTTTTTTGTTTAATGGCTTTGAGTTATGCTGGTTGTTATGGCCAGTTTAAGTATTTTGTATGTTTTCAGGGCAATGTAGTTTTTTCTAAGAATTGTGTTTGGGTTTCTCTGGGAATAGTGTTGCATCTTTTTGCAGTCATAACGTTGACATTTGCTTAACCTTGGTTACCAAAATGTACATATTTGGGTTCCTATGAATCACTTAGAGGCAGTTTTGTGTTACTGCCCACTTCCTAAATGGACTTAGTAATTTTATATCTGTTTATGATCATGTGAATGCAGTCTCACACCAGAGTACACAAGTCTTCTGCACAAACAAAAGCAGTTGCACAATAAATGCTTAAGATTATAAAATCACTACACATTCTGGCCTCAAACAACTCCAAATGCTTATGTCTGTCTTAGAAAATCACAAGAAGTCCATTTTTTGTGTGATATGAAACTGTTGCATGTGATCAGGTTAGAAAATCGTTACATTCCTTTGATAATTGCATTACACAGCAGGTTGTTATGCAAGAGAACAAAGTTTAATCTCTATCTGAACCAATTCTGTTTAACAACCTACTTTTTAACCTTAATTGTCCATTTTGGGTCGTCAATCCAGTATCTGTTGCATGTTGTTTCTGCCTTCGAGTAATTCTCAGACTGACTGAGGTGGTCTATACATGCATGTTTTGTGACCCTTTGGAAATATTGTGTGTGTTTCCATGGTCATGTATTTGTAATTTAGAACCACTTTCCATTTTAGTTTTTAGTTTTTGTGCATCTTTTGCATTATTTTTGCATTTTTTAGCTGAGCCATGACTTCCCAAGAAGAACTTATCACACAGGGGCTCTATTAGAAAGGCCCCTCGTGCCACAACTTTAAGAGAATAAAAGTAAATCGGTACAATCATTATTCCAATTAGTATTCAGATGCACTTAGATGGACCCGAACATACATACAGACCTGTGACTGAAGTGAGTATTTTTTCGAGAGTATCACCTTAGTTTGTGATTTCAGTCTGAGTGGTTAACGATGCCTTCAAGGTGTTTTACTTCATGTTCTGACTCATGTTCATGTCATCTCAAGATTGACTTCAACACACATGCAAATGCACGTTTGAGCTGTTTATTGTTGAACTGCCTCACCTCGACGTGCTTCTGCCTCAGTCTGAGCTGTAAACTGTGTCACCAGAGCGAGTGTGTGTCAGGTTGGTGTATAGTGTTCTTGTTTGTGTGTCTGCTCGCCTTGAATGGACGCTCCAAGTGCCAGGCTGGAAAAGTGGAATCAGTTTTTATCCTGAAAGGCAAAACGCCAGCTTTTACCATTGTGTGTGTGTGTGTGTGTATGTCTACATGAATTATGTGTGTGTAAGGCTGAAGGACAAATTCTTTCAAAAAGACCTAAGATGAGATGAAGCAACAGGGAGACCACCTAAACTGAAACAGAGTCAACAAGCAGAGTGTAATAAATGGAGGAAGGAAAAAAAAATGGTTAGAGGCTAATTTCTTCTTCTCCTCGAGCTTCTGTTTTCTCTGAAAATGTACTGTATTAATGACTAAACTATAAAAGGGAGCACGGAAACAAATCCAAGCTCTAATCAATCTCCGGGCCTCAGATTTATACACAGCAGCACATCTCTAAGCTCTGTGAAATCCTGATTTCATGCAGCCTGAAATCAGCTCTTTGTGTTTCTTTGGTTCACTAAACCATTTCTGGCCTCCATGGATATTTACTTCCTTCTTTTTTCTACAGTAAACGTATATAAAAACTGCTGGATTCTGACATGAAGTCTGCTTTACCAACCTAATGAAAGCAAACCTGGAAGGAAGTGAAACTGTTCTCATTTTCGAGACACCCCACACACAAACACAGTTCTAGTTTAGGTTGTTTTCACTTATTTAAGCTCATATTTTGCCTCTTCTTTTTATAATGTCATCAGCAATATATTTCAAATTGATCCAGCTGTGAATGTCTTTGCCAACAAACAGCTGAAAAATAAAGTTTTAGAAACACACAACTGCTTGGGTATATTAGGATCAACCCAAAATCCATCAAATACTGATAAAACAGCTTTTTGTCTGAATGAATCAACTGAAAAACATCACAGATGGGATATCCATGTCTTATGTTGTGCAATCTGTGCTCACATTCACACAGATTTGTGCATTTTGCACACAGATTTTCAAACAACCTTTTTTTTTTCTCTTTCTCCCCAAAGAGTGCCATTGTTTGCAGGTCTTCAGGCCGCCCACAGATAAGGTAGTGCATTGGATGGCAGTATTTGTATCGAGGAGAGTTGAGCTATTTCATTTGATGGTTAAAAAAGGCCATGAGATGACAGAGAGGCCAGAAGGGCTGCCTGTGTTGAAATGAGCAACGGTAAGAGGCTGAAAGTGTCTCTCCATTACTTCATCACTCACTGACCTGCTCATTCAGCAGGACAAGTAATTCTCATGCACACCTCAGCATGCCACTGAATACACAGCTGAAAGACATGAACATCCCTTGACTTGTAAGCTAAATTAGCTAGAAAGGTAAGAGGTTGGGTTTTATCTTTTAATGAGGAATTTTGGTTTCAACTGACTGTGAATGTCACAGTTACAAGATATTATTGGTGTACTTCTGGTCTATTTGTTACACCTAATGTTTGGCATATTCAATCAGCTTTGCACCCATTATAAATAAGCTATAATTATTACAGATAGAGACAGACATCTCCCCTATTAGGAAAGGTGGGTGGGTGCAGGACTCATTAGGGTGCACAAACAGACTGGAAGTTACTGTAGCTTGTAAAGAAAAAAAAACGTTTGCAAACATGCTGCGTTGAAAATAACAGCACCTCAAATCCAGCCGTCCAATGTCTAAGCCAGAAGTGGATCCAAAATTTAAGGTAAACATCACAATGAGTATTAAAAATGTTCAAATGTTAAAGAAGATGTGTATGTTTAGTAAATGTGTGCCTCACTTGCAGATGAGGAACTTTATGGATTATGTCAACTTTGTGTACATATATACATTTCACATAAAAACTTAGGGACATTCAACTTCCTGTGAAATTTAAAAAAAAATGAAAAAGTTGATGCTACACTAATCTTAAATCATTAATGTAGAGAGGGCATTTAAGTAGAACATTTTGGTTTTTTTTTTGGTCTTGTGGTTTGGTAAATGAGTCACTGCTTCAGCCTCAGTCAGCATGCCGCATAGCTTCACACATCCAGCTACTGCTGATAGAGGTCACTGGTGACTGATTGCTCGGCAGCTCCCGTGTGTGCCTGTTTTAGTCATTGATGGACAGACTCTTTTTCAAATAGCCTCCACTGAGCTTGAATTCCATTCACAGCGTGATGCAGTCAGTTCTACATAAAAGTTCAAGATTCAATCATTTAGTCTGCTTCTGACTCAGACACATTTAATGTTAAAGATTTGTAAAAATGTGTTTTACTTCAGCTCTGCTCTGCTATTTGCACAGAACTTGTCCCAATCTTTAAAGGGTCTTTACCCATTTTAGCATCAATTTCACCTTACAACAGCACTCAAGCTTACTAATGTTAAGCATCTTGGTCAGCTTGAGTGTTGTTTAAGGTGCTTTAGAAATAAACTTTAATTGATTGACTGAATTTCTGTTGAACTTTGAAAGAAGAATCAACCCAACCTTTTGGGGCACTTTTGCAGGAATGATTGTGGTAGTGTTCAGAAAGAAAGCACATCATATTAAGTACTATAATGTCAGAAAGGGAAAATACCATGATGTACAGTAAATGCTGAAAGACAGAGGAAACAACTATTATAATTTAGTTATATCCTGCTAAATGGAAGCAATTCCCCTCTGACCTGTAGGAGATGTTCTTCTTTATAGCAAAATTCTGCACTCTATCATTTAATTTATTTAGCTCCATCATGAATTGCAGCATCAAAACGCTTGGCTTAGACAACCTCTCTATTTAATGTTTATTATTAACAATTTCACCATCACTGCATGCCGACACATCTGAAGGCATTAATCATCATGTGGACTTTTTATCCTGTTCAACAATGTGAAACCATTTAAAAAGTGTGTGTAAGTGTTCAGCTGCATGAGTGTTTGAGGATGCTGAATGCCTTTCTGTGAATGTAACCGAGTGAATGGAGGTTAATGGGAACAAAAACTGAAATATGTGAAATTGAATAATGGAAACTGAGGGTCAGCTGGAGAGAATGCAAATGAATCAAGTGAACAGGAATAAAACATTTTACATGAAAATCGAAGGAAAAACAAAACCCAAACTGTGCAGATGAATGAATGGAGGTTAATGAAAGCAGATGGTGGAGAAATAAAGATATGAACAACAGTGAATGAGAGTAAATTACAGCAAGGGTGAAAGATAGGCAGAGGATGAAAGAATAAGTAAGAAAAATATGTGTCAAATATTAAAAAATGACTTATAATGAATGAGGGGGGGAAAGGAGGCAAACAGATGAACATTTTGAATGCCAAGAGAGAAAGCAGGAAGAGGAAGAGCAAAAGACAGAGTGGCTGAAACAAAAAGAAATGAGATCAGACAAAGAAGTGAGGGATGATCATAGCAACAGATGGATATTTCTAGAAAATCTTTCCTTCCTGCCATTTTCTAAAGCTTATCATTTCCCCCCTTTAATTTCCATCTCCCTTCACATCCACACTCCTCACTACAATACCTTTATTTCATTACATTGTAAATTTTATTGACAAAAACATGAAATAAAAACGGGTGAACATAAAGAGTGTTGAGGCAAGAAAACACGTATCAAAGGCAGTTTTATGGAGCCTTTGGCTGAATCGGGGTGAAAAATGATACCATAACAAGGAAAAAGGGCGAAATAATCTTCAGCCAGTCAAACAGCCACGGTTGATATGTTGCTTTACAGGCCAGATGTGTTCATTCATAAGCTGCAGTTGAAGGAGAAACCCATCATCCCATTTTCATGGGGTTGCTGTGGTTTGTCTGCAAACCAGTAGTTTATATAAGGTTGATGGTTTAATAATTTAACTCACTTTCATATGATATATTGGATTAAAATCCATCAGTTTCACAACAAACTAGACAGCATCCCAGCTGCATCCTCTAAAACAAGTCAGAGCTTTAAAATTGATTTTATTTACACCATAACCTTTTTGTTATGGTGTAAATAAAAGTGAAAAGTTTAATTTGTACCAGCAAAGGTATCACTGAGTTAATCTTCACTGTAAAGCCGTCAGACTCAGTGATTGTCGGAATTTTCCTTACTTTCTGTAAGGTGTAATAGCAGAAAACCCCCATGGATAATAGACCGTCCACAGAAGCTGCTTAAAGAAATTATTTGGGAAGTGTAATGGCTGCCATCTGAAGCAAGACAGAGGAGAAACTTTGGCAGAAAGAAAAAAAAAAAAAAAAGTAAAACGTCATTGTAAAATAAGACTGAAGTCATGATGTGTGAAAGCTGAGCACAGATCAGCGTTCACACATCCATTCTGTAAGCAGCTTATTTTTTTTTTCCTTTCTGCTGTAATGAGACACTGCAGGAAAACAAAAAAAGCTTACAGTATGTTCACATCGGTTAGAAAGAGACGTGATGCCTTCGCTGCAGCTGGGAGTTTCAGTTTACTTCATCAACACTGACTCGTGTTACGGGCTCTTCACAACACACACAGCCAGTAAAACGCCTCATTTTGGACACATTCCGATTGATTTTAGCTATGAAAACTAACGGGGGAGACTCTGTGATAACAGCATTTTAATGGCACCGACCCAATTATGTCACTGCTGCTGAATATGGTTTCAAATTATATTTGACTCAAACTGTTCCAGTAAATCTCAGCCAAAATCTGGTAGCTCGGAGCAATTCTAGCGTGGAGAGTAGTTACGTCAGAGAGTGAACAAAACCGCAACAATCAAGGTAGAGCCGACTTTCCCACACTTTCATGCACCTTAACCACACACACCCAAACTAACAAGCACACACCTCGTAGTCTCACACTAGCTGCACTTATAGAGCACCGTCATCCCATCTACACCTGAAACGTAAGATACTACAGATGTTGCATCTCTTATTGTTTGCTTCAGTTGTATCTCAAACAAACAAATGGTCATAATTGACAGAGAGGAAGTAAATCCACTTTTTTCTTTAAACACAATATTTTTTCATAATCATTTATTAAAGAAGGGTTGCATTTGAGAAGTGATGATTCAGTTTTGAATGACAACTTTGCTGTTTATTCATGATCAGTTTATGACAACCTGCATTTCAATTATTAAGCTGTGAAAAAACCCAACAGTCAACTGGTTAATTCTTTGGGCTCTGCTTCTAGTTACTATGAGGCTCTTTTTTGTTACACATATTGGTTTTTAAAACCATGAAGTCCGAAACCAATCAATATTTAAACTGCACTAAGGGAAATTAACTTTCTTTTTCTCTTTAATTCTGACTAAAATCTGGAGCTACCAGATAAAATCAAATTGCAAAAGTAGCCAACTATAAACACTCAGCAGCACACACACAGAGATGTTTCTAAAACTTGCATCATATTAAGAAGTTGATTAACAGTTGAGAAAACGCTGTGGCTCAGTGTGAAATGTAAAATCACAGAAGAGACGGGAACAGAAAACCATGACTTTGCTTACAGTCAGGAAACAGCTGTGTGGCACAGATGGAGACTCCAGCCGGTCAGGTGATGGCAGTGACAGCAAAAAGTCAGGAAGTGGGGGTGGACCCCCTCAGAAGTCCTGCAATAAAAGAAAAAAAGTTCTTAGAAACACATAAGAAGCACATTTAAAATTCTTTCATACACCACGAGAAGCAAGAACTTTGTTCTTGTTCTCAAGGCGGCAAGAACAAGAAAAAAAGTTTGTTTTGGCCCAGTCATTTCATTTTCCACGAGAAGCTTCATCCTCGACGGGGCAGGAGAACTGCAGGGAGGGATGTCTGTGTTATTACGTGCAATGAACAGCTGACCGGGTTATTTCAAATTTAAGGAGAAACTTTGTCCACAGTAGGGCGCTGTTGTGCACGCAGCAGTGTCCATGTTTTTAAATCCCACACCTGTTGTTTATAGTTACGTACTTTCTCACCACCTCGATCAGCTGTTTATTAAAACTATCCGTTCAACCTTGTATCAGGAGAAATGCAGAAGCCACAACTTTCAGATTTATTCTTTTCCGCGTTCCCACCTCAAATGTTGAACCAATCACACGATACTTCTCGTAGCCCTACGTGAAGAAAGTTCTGCTTGGCTGATGCATTGCGAACAAGCTGTAAGATGTCCCCATTTACGTCCACATGAGCAAAATTATGTACTTTTGCTCTTGTCAAGAGCAAGAAAAAAGATCTTTCTTCTTGCAGAGTAAGTAACAGTCTTTATATTTTTGTTTGTTGGTATCAAAATGATCAGACATTGTTCATGGAGAAAAAAGAAAATACTTCGGCTCAAACCGCAGCTTGGGTTATATTTTTATGATGCACGATTCACTCTTTTTGGGTTCGTGGAGGTTAATTCATTTTAAAGAAAATTTGACATTCCTCTGTCTGTGTATACGCTCAAAGGATTAAATTACTAATTTATCATAATTTATCATACCCAACCTCTTAATAGTTTAACTTTATTTTTCTGCACTATTTTGGCGTTAAGGTGTTTCCCTGGATATGTTTCAATCTGATTTGTTCATGTATATTTCCAATATTTACAATATGCATGAGTGAATTCGATTTCTATGTCTAGCAGAGATACCAAAGTTTCCAAACACCGAAAATTACACAAAAAGCATCTGGAATTCATCTAAAAGCTCTGCTTTAAATTGTGTTTTTGATTTAAATAGAAAATTTATAGGAAAATACAACTAATAATATCAGGGTGTACCAATTAGATAAAAAAAAAGGATCAAAGATTTTATCTCTTCTCCCCACTGAGAAAGTTCTTCAAATTCCTTCACTGAGGTTTAAAAGTTGAGCTTCTAGGGGATTGAAATCCCATCTGGTGGCAAATATCCAGATCGAAGAAAGTCTAATCTGATGACGTTTGGCTCAAGACCAACTAATGAAGAAAAAAAAACCTGCTGCTGCAGGATTAACACACATGCACTGGAATACCATGCAAAGAATACCCCTTACATTAAGGAAAGTGAACTGGCTTGTTAGTGAGGCAGTGGCAGAGAGTTTTGTGCGACCTAACCTTTCCTAACAAGGTAATAGGAGCCATTACGATGAGCAGTCACCAATTAGAGGTGTCCTGCCTAACTAGGTCAAACAGAGAGGGATCATAGGAGACTGCAGAGCAGGAGGTGTGGAGTCGGATGTGACACACTGACAGATGATCTACATGAAGAAATAGCTTTATCTCATGTTTTCACCTCTACACTGATTGGTTTATTTAAAATGAAATTTTTGTGCTGCTGGCGACGCAGTAGGACTTAAAGGGTTAAGGTTTTGACAAGCTACTATCTGTCCAAAATAATTAATTTAAAAGGAGTAAATCTTTGTGTTGTTGTGTAATGGCAGCTAAGTGACAATAAATTATGACTCAGGGTGTTTACAGAATCTCCTTCCATTCTGATTGTGATCACAGAGGAGAGGATGATTGGGAAACAACAAGGCGGCCTGGTTCCAAGTGGGCTCCAGTGGCTCATATGTGCAAGCAAGCCAAAACATTTTGTAAAACTGAATCTGTTGGCAGACATTCAAAAGCTAAAATTCTAATAAATCCACCTGCTGTTCGTTTAGCTGTGAAAAAGCTGATTTTTGTAACTGATCTGCACTATTTTTCCCATGACAATCCACGTCCCAGTCCATGTAGGAACATTCATTTGAATCAATCATTTAATTTTTTGTGCTTCCGCCTCTCTCTTGTTCACTCCAACAGCCCAGAGTGTTTTGAGGACTCACACAAGTTCATAAAATGAACACTGATGATCTGTATTGCTGTCATTTTTCTTTCTGCCCCCAACTCTTGCTTCTCTTACATACCATTCATCTCATCCCGGTACATGCACCCTTCTTCGTCAAGGGCTGGTACGGCATGTAACGTTAAGGGACATCAGGATTTCCTAACACTGCAACAAAGCCTCTTTATTGAGGTAAAGGAGCTACAGAAATAAGATGAAAGGATTAATTGCTAATTTATTTTATCAGACTTAGACTGACTTTTGTTTGAGCATCAGGGAACAAATCATACTCTACTAGTCTAAAGTGCAGGATGTGAATGCATTTTTTTTCCCAGTTTTGCAAATGTTTTGCATTAGCTCTCCAGTTACCCTGAAAGTCTTAAAAACATGGAAATGAGGAGCTAGATTTTTTTTTTTTTAAAGAAAAATGAGTGCATTAGTGCACCATAATAATTTACTATTTCATATACTGCTGCTTGGTCAAGAGCCCCTTCAGTTAATTTTCATTGCAGTGGCTAACCCTTTAGCTATATTACTCAATTATTGTAGCTGGCAGATACTGTGCATGCAGGTTAAGGAAGAATGGGGCTATCATTGGTTCAGGAAAGCTGCATATTAACAGATTAAATGAAACAGGGACTTTATCAGATTAATTCCCTTTGGGACACAGTTTGAAAAAAAATGTGTTTTCAGGCTCCCAAACGACCGATTCTGTATGGATGAAATCCCAAACAACAAAAACCATTAGAGGATACACCCACACTCGTCTCCATGTTGACATGACCCAGGTGACGTCGACAGGACACAGCTTGACCAACTTTGACCATTGCTGTTTTCCCACTTCCTGCACTCCTGTTGTAGTCTACCACTTAATTGGGTACAAAAAAGTACTTTACAATACCTTTTTGTAAGAAATTGTGACAAAATCCCCCAGGTTGCCATGAAGATGTATCATGACCAGCACTGGAAACTATGTGCATGTCCTCTCCAATAAGTGCACAGTTGGGTGTGTGAAGAGGGATTTTACTTTAAAATAAATGCATGAGGCTAAATTGCAATCAAAAGGTCAAACATTGTGCTTGCGTATCCAATTTCTTCCCCAAACAATTTTAATCTCAGCTTTATAGAATGCACACAAGCATGTTCTGTATTAGTAAGAGAATGAAGACGGACGTCTAAAAACACAAGCCTGACGTCGTTAAAACTTCTAGGCGTAAGACAAGTCAATTAATCAGATTAATATTAGCTAATAAGAAGTGGCAGCCATGCAGGCTGTTATTCAGAAAGCAGACCCTCTGATTGGCCATGGTTAGTCGTTTCCATGGATACATTTTTGATGCTTTATGTCTCTGAAACTCACATGTTTAATCTTCTGTTTGAGTTTCAGTCACAAAAACATATTAAATCCCTCAACAACAAATCTGATCTTTATCATCCATATCAGACACAACCAAGCAAATGGGCAGAGTTAGATTTTCATCTGTTTGTGCTGCACTAATCCCACATGTGATCTTTCCAGGGGTTAATCCTCTGTGACTGTCTGCCCCCACCAGTCTGCTATTATGGATTTACTTTCATCACCACACTGACATTTACTTAACTTCTTCATCCATTTTTTCCTCTCCAGCAGACTAACCCTCAATCTTCTCCAATTCATTTTAAGTTTACAGCTGTTTGCTTGTTTATTTTATTTATCTATTTTGTCCAATGCTCTCCATCTGCCTCTCTCTCTTTCAGTTTTATGACGTTATGTAATCTCAGCAAATCCAAACAGCCTAAAAGCTTCATTGGCAAGACCAGCACTTCTGTGCTGCCAGAGCGTTCACAACAACACAGCAAGTCACAAATAATAATTACCAAACAGGGATGCATTAGTTTGTTTTTTACTAAGCAGATGTCAAAGGCTTCCTAATGATGTTCAAACTCTGCAGGCGTGCAGATAGCATTTATTGATCCTCTAATGGAACTCAAAAACCACCTATGGACTTGTGTGTTGATCTGCTATCATCCTGCTTAAACACAATATTCAGATATAAATAAAAGAGGATGTTTGAAAGATGATGTAACGCTAGTGTTAGTAGCTGAAACACATGAAATCAGGAAAAGCTGACTGATAACATATTTATAGAGATTTAAAGAAGTTGGTGGGATGTCTATTTGAGTTGTATCATTTAATTTTGGATGGAAAATTAGAATGGTTTGCATGTGCTATTGCTAAATAACACATTTTTATACAGAACAAGGGTGCTGCAACTTTCCGTTATTCATTTAAGTTCCTGTCTCTTTAAGCTGCCTCGAGAGGCTCAATCTGTTCTGATTGGTCAAAAATGGTGGAATGCAAATATTAGCTCCTCTTCCTTTGTTTGAGGTGATAAACCAGCCATTAAGCAGGCACTATGCAAGCCTGTGTTACTGTGATGTTAAGACAGAGAAGCTCAGAATACAAATGAGCAATTGAGGGCAGTGCCTTGAGTGGAAGAGAAAGGCTTGCTTAGTAATTATGCATATAATTTTGCATGTACAAAAGAAAACAAACAAACAAAAAAAAAACTATAAAATGGCCCACTTTTGACTTCCAAAGTATTAAAGCTAATACTTCTTGCCAGCATCATTCCCTTCCCCGCCTTCCCCCTGATCTATACTCAAAGAGAAACCGTAAAAAAGGAAAATAATTGTTGCAGCAATGATTATTTGTTGTCTCCTTTGAGGACATGTCTTTCACCGTCAAAGCATGAGCTGCAAGGATCACTGCCCCAACTATGATGCATTAAAACCATTATTAGGAGAGGTAAATACTTTCTCATGTCTATTCCTCATGTCAAATCAACATCTAGGACACCACCCTCCACTATGTGACATCCTATACCAAACAGATTAAGATGTATGCATTTTTATTTTTTTAAAGCATTATGGAAAGGTCTTTCAGTTAAAAATACACTAGAAGTCAAAAGTTGAGACTCACTTTCCCATTAGATGTAATAAAAAGTGTGTCCCAACTTTAGTACTGTAGATGCATCCTTTTTAATTAAACAGAAACAAAACACTTAACTCACATAGACTTGTTTCAGCCATCGTATAACCATCTATACTAAGCGCCATGGATGGTGAAGTGTAAACACAGTAGTTGAAGAGAACATTTCATACAGTTGTGACAACTGTGTCAGGAAATCTTACAGTATTAGACATAATGTAATCATAGCTTAAGATTACAACTACGTTTGAGTGTCTTGTCTCCCATTTCTGTGCCTCTCCTTGAGGTTGTTGTTTAGATGTTTAGGGCTTTCTTCATGTATTACTTAAATCCATCATGCTTTTCAAATTAACTTGGTTTTTTTTCTTTTGTTTTAATAATAATAATAAAAAAAAGGTCAGCTTATGAAGTGACTATCTGAAGAGCCCCTGATGCCTCTGATCCCAAAGCCTGGGCCCACTGATTCTTTTCAGTTGTCTAGCTATGACATAAGTGAAGGTCATTATTTCTCAAACGTGACCCATCCGGTACAACTGCCCCAATCACATTCAACCTTTCTGTCTCCCGTTTCTATGGAAACATAAAGAAAAATCGTTAATGAGCTAGGTCCTTGTTAGCTCATGATTCATCCTATAGTGTTTCTTTCTCTCGTCACCATCTCTGATTTCTCTCGTGCTTTCTCTAATAAAAGTCTCCATCGTTCACCTCCTCTGAAGCCGTTGTCGCTCATTTTCATTTCCATCCTTTTCTCCTGTCGTTCAAATCAAATCCACTTCTCCAGCATTAATGAAAAGTCAAATCTAGGCTTTTTGCTCCTCTAATAAACCTTAAACTTATTTTCAACTGCTTTTCCATCACTTTGTTTTCTATGGTGTGGAACAGTTATTTTTTGTTTCAGATTATAATCCAAAATTCATCAAGATTTCTCAATTTAAACCCTTTTCATTATTCTCTCCTTTTATTATTCCCCCATTTCTTTCTGAATCTGCCATGTTTTTTTTTATAAAAATAAAAGCAAACTAATTATTTTCTCCATTTTGTCAAAAGCTTAATGAATTTCATAGGTTCTTTTTATTACATAATAATTTATAGGTTTAATTTAGCACAAATTTTAAGTGTAAAATGTATTTTATCTGTCTTAGGACATGTTTTTTTCTATTATATATACATTCATTTATATACACATTCTCACACTAACAGCTATAATATAAATTATGTTTAAAAAGAGCAAAGCACATTTTTAATTAGTCACTTATGAACTAAACCAAAGTAAAATATATTCAGCTAAGAATCTGAAAATTATCAAAATTTATTTTTGTTTTAAATCATAATTTATTTCTTTTATCACCTTCTATTGCTTGTGTTTCCACAAGGACTTCCTCCTAATCCTCTTCTACTTTAATCTCTTAAAATCTCCTCTTTTCTAATCAACTCATCGATTTGATTGTTTGTTCCCGTTCACTTTTTTTTCAGTCATCCTGAAGAATGAATTAATTCAATATTCTGTCTTCTCTCATTACTTAAAGTGCTGAAGCATCTTCATCCTCTCGCTATCACTCGGTCTGATCAAGGCCGACTGCTAATGATCATCCTGTAACTCACATCATCTGTTCTCAGTTTATCTTTGTCTCCATCTGTCCTCGTCTTCCATTTCCATTTTCTTCATATGTGCACTTTTATTTTGTGCTACTCTTTTTGTTTTCTTTTTGGTTATCATCACCATTATTATCATTACAAGTTGACGTTAATGAGAAAAAAAAATCACACAAGATGCTTTTTCTAAATATTAGATGCCAGATGTTTACATTTATACGACAGAGTATTAAAGCCACATTAAGAAAAATATTTTTCAACAAGCTTCGAGAAAATAGTTGCAATTTTTTCAGAGAAAAAAATATAATATGGTAATATTACCGGAATAAAGTCAATATATTACCAGAATAAAGTCACTATTGTATCAGTTTCAGCCATTTACCTCTCCAAAAAAACTTTGTTTTCCTCCAAGTCCGTCTGCTAATTCTGCAGAATAGATTCATTTTCTTGCAGATTCTTTTCAAAATCCTGATAGCAATGATCATGTGGTGCTGATGTGCCAAAATATTAAGTATCTCCTGGTTTGTGAAACCTGTGATGAAGTATAATTTAACTAAATACTCTGCTGCCCTCATTTTCACAACATGCCTCTTCTAAAAGAACTAGTTAAAATACTACTTTATTCTCATAAAATTCAGACTTTATTCTTGTAAAATTCAGACTTTTTTCTCCTAAATTACAACTTTATTCTCGTAATATTACGGCTTTATTCTCGAAGCCTGTGAAAAAATATTTTTCATAATGTGGCCCTAATGCTCCATTGTACATTTACATAGTTTTACAAATGTATACAATTATCCAGTTATAAAAAAAATAAATAGAAAATCTACATATAGATTATAGAAATATTCAATGAAAACACTGAACACGGTAAATAATATTTTTTTTTACAAATCTAATAAATCCAAATGGAAATGCGCATATTTTATGAAAAATTTTAACTCTTAGTGTTTGAATTTTAAATGAGGACATGAAAAAAGTTCATAATAAAAACAGTGAAAACGAAAACAGCTGAAAGAAAAAAAAGAGCATTTTTAGAGCACTTAGAGTGGCAGAGTCTCTCAGAAGCAAAGATGGGCAGAAAACCTTTAAGTGCAAATTGTGTCACAATTACAGAATAATGTTCATTAGTGTAAAAATATGAGAATTACAAATATTTTATAATTAAAACAAGTCGAAACCATCAAGGGTTTATAGCAATCCAGAGATTTTAATGACCATGACTGAAAACCTGATCTTTGGGGCCTCGGACAGCACTACTTTAAAAACAAAGATGATTCCGTCCTGGAAATCGCTGCATGGTTTCAGGAACACGTCCAAAAACCGTTGTCTGTGGACACTTTTTACCGTGCTGTCCACAAATGCAGGTTAAAGCGCCATCATGCAAAGGAAAATCCATATGTAAAAATCTTAAGACCATTAGCTCAATCAGATACTTTCTGAAATCTAAAATTAGATAAGATAGAACAATATTCATCTGCCAAAGTTCAGCAGTTTGTCTCCTCAGTTCACAAAAGTATATGACCTGTTCTTAAAGAAAGAGGGATGCTACACAGAGGTAAACGTAGCATCTCTTTTATGAGACGTGTTGTTGCTTTCAAATTCAACATGGGCTAAAACTCTACATCAAATTATAAAATGCATTTCGGACTCGTTTGATGGCACAGTGACAGAGCCGTTGTTACCCAGCAACGTCCTGAGGCTGAAAAACACAGCCTCAAGACATCTAAAGACAACTTTTTCTCCAGACGCTGCGGGATGTTGCAGCCAAGCTTCACTTTATGCACCACGCCACACGCTAGCAAGCGTATATAATGGGTACTGACTCAGCAAAGAAACGCATTGGGGACATTATCGGAGGGGCAGAGCAGCTCAGCTGCCTTTAGTCCGAGTTCAGAAAGATAAAATATAAAATAAATGTTAATGTATATTGAAACTTAATGCCATGGAAATGAGGATAAATCGTGATATAGATTAAATTCAGACTAACTAGAAATGTCTGAGTACAAAGTATCCAAACATAAATATATCCTGTTCACAACAGGATTGTTCTAAATATGGATCACAAAAATGAGCATCACTATAAAAAAAAGAACTTAAAGGTCCCATATTTTACAATTTCATATGGATATCCCAGGTCCAACAACACTGAATTCAAAGTGTATCACTCCAAATTCAGCCTTGGTCCTGAATTTCAGCCCTTCCAAAAGTAGCTCTAGTGAGTTTAACTGAGAACAGGCTGTTTTTATTTCTGAACCTTTAAACGTTCATGAATGGCACCTGTCTGCGCCCCTCACTGTAAGAGAATCTGAATATCGCTGGTGCCCGCTCTTTGATTTTAGAGGGCAAGCTCGGCTAGCCGTAGGTGGGGTGGGGGTCAATGGCTGTTTCCACTACCTAGGTGAGTGTTTTTTCCCTTTGTAAGGTCACAAAGGTATAGATCCCAGACTTGCTTATTTAAGCACATATTGACTAAAAAGTGGAGCAAGTGAGTGAGGTGATAGAATTTTCTAATTTTTGGGCCTCATACACAGGCTATGAGGACACATATGACTGTTAGAAAACCTTAAGAAAGTGAATTTGCATAATATGGGACCTTTAAGTGATTTCCTGTCTGCACCAATTCACATATCAGTAACTATTTTACTTTTAAATAAAATCATCCACATTATAATTCTTCCCAATTTCTGTGCTTTAAACCAAGACCCATATGAGCTTGGATATAAAAAATGCTTGCTTTCTACTTTTGGCTTTATCATCATTATCAAGTTATAAGTGAGCACCTCAGGTATTATAATATGCTCCTCACTCAACTTCCAAAAAAGGGTTGCTTTACTTCTTTATTTTTCTTGTCATGGTCTTATGATTTTCTTCCTGTTTCCTCCCTTGTGTTATTTCCTATTAAAGAAAAAGAAAAAAGAAAATAAAAAACTTCAACAGCCTCTTGATTTCTCAGCATCACCGCATCGATGTTAGCCCACCAGGCACACAAGTGTCTTCATCAAAGAGCAGGAGCATTACAGCCATAGGAGAATCATCGACTGAGCTCAGAAAGAAGAAAAGAAGAAAACTCTCACACATCCCAGAATTACAGTCTTGAAACACCGAAGCTTAGACGATGGATAAAAGCCAAAACTTCTTGAAATAAAAAAAAAGCCCCTCTGATCATCAAACCACATGTGGTTCTTTATAAAGGCAGGTACACACTACATGGTGACAACATGACTTATTTTATGTACCAAACAAATCACTCAGCAGCATTAAACCCACAGACCTTCTCCAATGTTCTATTATTTAAAAATCTTTTTAAAAGTATATAAACTGGTAAGGTGCAGAGCAGAAGCTCACTTACAGGTTAAAAACTCTTAACATTTGTCTTAAAAGGCCGACAGACATGACAGCTTCCAGCAAGTGAGGAGTGCTCTGCAGGAGGTTGACATGTCATCATCCAAGGCTGTTGTAAAGGGATGACTTCACAAGAAAAAGCATAAAAATTTGCCATTCAAAGCTTCATAAAAGAAATTAATTAGTAAAAATTTGAGAAAAAAAAAGCATATTGTAAGTTAAGGAACAGAGACCAAACTATAATTAAGTTAGGCCACACTTGATAGGAAAAAAATGTATGATGTAACCTTGACATGATTTGAAGTCACAACATTTTCTGTACAACACTGAGGCAGAACGATGACATCTTGTTTGGCCTCCAGCATTGCTAGGTGACAAGTGTCCGTTGATGATGTGACAGACAACAGAAACTAGTGCTTAACAACAAAGATGGATGATGATATGAAACACAGATTGGGATTTCTTTATTTCACTTAAATTATTGGAATATTCTATAATAGTCAAGTCATTCACCTGATTTTATCTTATTTGGGTGACAAATCTAAATGAAGAAAAACTGAAGAAAGCAGCACCAATGGTCTAGCAAAGCACCAAAATGGAGGGAAACCTGTTTTTTGGACTTTAGTCATTACCTGGAAAGGACTCCAAATTTCTGAACATTAACATTTAATTTATGATATTGTCCATAAAATTACATTTGATGGACTATGTCATCAAAATGAGCAGTAACTATTTAAATACCTCCTCCATTGAATAAAGCTTATTCTGCACTTTAAGTCAATAGTCACAACAGAACTAACTACAAACTAAATCCCAAGATAGGGGCTATTTCCTTTTGTTAAAGTCCATCTATACAGACTGAACTCTATCAGTGATGTAATCATTTACGATCCTCAGACTTTTGGTGTAAATGCAACAACATAATCTTACGAATACAATGCTATATCAATGCTACAAGCAAGAGACTCAAAGCTGGAAATTGTGGCTTTATGTAACAAAATAGCAACAATGCAAACTCTTTCCATGACAAAAGAAAATTAATCAGAAGAGAATGTATTATAATGGATCTGCATGTTTTGCTCAGTTTTATTCAGCTTCTGAAGATTTCAACTTTCTTTATTTTCAAATTTCACACATACACTCAACGGCCATTTTATTAGGGATAAACTACCTGTTGTTAACACATGTAAACAACATGTTAGTGCAAGTAGCAAATCAACCAATCACAACTAAATGCATTGAGGCATTGGTCAAGATAACTTGCTGAAGTTCAAACTGACCATCATAATGGGGAAGAAATGAGATTTAAGTGGCTCTCAACCTGTCAAGGACATTGGCGCCCGATGGGCTGGTCTGAGTATTGTAGAAACTGCTGATCTACTGGAATTTTCACCCACAACCATCTCAAGGGTTTACAGAACCTGAAAAAAAATTAAACCATTCAATGAGCAGCAGTTGTCTGGACGTAAATGCCACGTTGATGTCAGAGGAGAATGGGCAGACTGGAAAGCAACTTTAAGGCCCCAGGTTCCAACCAAGGTTTGCAGAACAGCATCTCTAAATGAACAACACGTCCAACCTTAAAGCAGATGGGCTACAGCAGAAGAAGATCGCAGCAACTGTCAGATAACAGGAACCAATTCAAATATGCTCACAAAACTGGACAACAAAATCTTACCATGATGTGCAGCTGACAAATCTATCATGTTAATTGGACCAGTGTCAGTGCGCCACCAAGAATTAAGATAGCTCTGAAGGCAAAAGGGGGTCCAAGGTAAGACAAGGCAGCCCTTGCCTTACCTGCAAACAAGTAGACCTAGCAAGTCGATTTGTAAAACTCTGTTTACAGTAGTGTTTTAACTACAGGTGGGGCAATTTCAGGAAAAAATGACAGAAGTTTCTGTTCTGAAAAAGTTCCTAGGTATCAGAGGTCAGTGAGGTCACCAACAGAAATATCATGAGTTTAATTGGTGCATCCAGGAGAGGCCTGTGGGTTAAAGGTTGGAGCTGATTGGAACCTCAGACCCAAACTAGGTCAGCACTTTTGCACAGGGTCAAGGTTAAAGAGTTCAGCCAATTTCCAACACAGCAGCTTACCGTCATTTAACGATGGGATGAGGACACTCAGCCACATGATTGGTCAACAGGCTCTAAGATAACTGCAGCCTTACTACAGTGGAGGGTAAAGGGGACGAGACCCAGATGAACCCTTGTTCCCTAACTTGCTATTATTGCTTTCAACAGGCAGGAGGCAGAAACATAAGTGTTTAGATTGAACTGAAAACTTTAAGTAAATTATTTATTTACAAAACTATAAGAAAATCCATTAATCTTAGCCTAAAACATACAGTGAGGAATATAAGTATTTGAACACCCTGCTATTTTGCTAGTTCTCCCAAAAAATCAAAAGACATAATCACAAAAAAAAAAAAATCCTGAAATCACAATGTATGATTTTAAACAATTTATTTGTATGACACAGCTGCAAATAAGTATTTGAACACCTGTCTATCAGCTAGAATTCTGACCCCCATAGACCTGTTAGTCCACCTTTAAAAAGTCCACCTGCACTCCACTCATTATCCTAAATTAGAAGCACCTGTTTAAGGTCGATAGCTGCATAAAAGACACCTGTCCACCCTATACAATCAGTAAGGCTCCAACAACTAACATGGCCAAGACCAAAGAGCTGTCCAACGACACCAGAGACAAAACTGTAGACCACAAGGCTGGAAAGGGCTACGGGGCAATTGCCAAGCAGCTTGGTGAAAAAAGATCCACTGTTGGAGCAATCCTCA
>JBAMHW010000019.1:21582432-21606630 GCA_037177495.1 Rhadinocentrus ornatus | reverse complement strand
TACACACACTAGATCTGTAGTTTAATATACTCATTTTAACCTGCATATCAATGACACAGCAGACATTATTAGAGCAGAAATGTCTTATAAGATTATTGGCAGTGGAAGTAAAAATAAAAACGTAACAAATTTCTCTCTCCCCCCCCCCAAGAAGAAAAAAAAAGAAAAGCTATATCTAGAACAAATGGGTGTCATTAGGACAAAACATCTGAACTGACTGTGAAAACAAACCTAATTTGGCACCACTTATAACAAATTTTACATTCCTACACCATTTTTGCAATATACTATGAATAGAAAAGCTGCTCCTTCTTTCTACAGCCATCCATCTTATATGTGGCGTATAACGAGAAACACAACCTCACGAGGCTGCTAATGTGGCAACAGACTAATTCATTTTCAAAATCAGGTCAAAGATGACAGATTGGACAGAAAATGTCAAAACCCTTGGGACAAACTATTAGGTAGCAGCTTAGACCCTAAACCCCATGCAGTAGCCTCTTCAGGCTTAACCTGGGGCAGCTATTTATGAACAGGTCAACAAAAGTCTATGACTTCCCAAAACTTTAAAAAATGCATTTATACAGTGACACAAAATCATATTAACTACTGACAAGTACAACATCTATTGGCAGAAAGATAAAAAAAATAACCCAACTTAAACACTAGCTTTTTAAATGTATGCAGCTGGTGGTTCTTGCAGCAGTCAGAGCTGAATGTCCCTCTGACAGCTACAACACTGAAACACTCAGATACACTCACCACCACTGACTTGGAGAGAGAATGTGTGTTCAAGTGTTTAAGGCTAAAAGCTCTAAATGCTAAAGATGAACAACAGCTCCCAGAAACTATGCCTCTTTCATGCTTTTAGTGATTTTCTGTCAGACGCTACTTGTTTCCATTTCCACAATTTAATATCGGAGCTGATACAATGACAAATGTAACAGATGTTAATTAATACAGAAACACATGTTAAGTTCCTGCAAAAGAAAAAAAAAAACAAATTTACCTTAAAGGGATATTGTGTAAGAATTACTTCCACCCAGCGTTGGAATCCTGTATTGCATTTTAATGTTTAGTGCATTCAAGCGTCTTACTTTCTCAAACATGTATTGCAGCAGTGGTAGCTGCGGTGTGCCAGAAAGCCTCGACAACACCGATGAAAGCCAATAGTTCATGGAGTGTTCACTCCGATAAAGAGGTTTGTGATTTCATTAATATTGCAAACTGCATCCCATCAAAATGTCAGATATCGTTCCTCTATGTTTAGAAGGAAGTATGCTTCTCACAGGAGGAACGATCCTGACGGGGAAACTGGCCTCGACACAGCACCGGCTTTTTGTCACAATAAAAGCCAGCACATAAAAGCCTTACCACTGGCTTTTAGTCCGGTTTTACAACTGAAAGCCGGTGTTTACCATGGCTATGAAAGCAACTGAAACCACGTAAATATACACTTCTGTACCAACAAGGCTAGTGTATTTTAGCAAGATCTACTGTTATGCAGCCCATGGTAACACTAACAAAGCCGAATGAAACAGTTAGCTTTAGGCTCGTTTAAGCAGTACCGTTGACTTACTTGTCAAAGAGAAAGCTGGCAACTTCAGCATCCATATGAAAACATTTCTCCTTCTTGAGATCCCTCCACCTAGGGAAGGCCAGCACAAGTCTTTTTTTTTATCATCTGGTCACCTTAGTCGCTTTCTTGGCGATGGTAAAAAAAAGGACTATAACTCACTTGGATGTAGCAGTGCCAGACATTAGCTAGCAAGCTAACCTTATAAACTGCTTATATGAGGTCAGATTGTGGTTGAAATTAAAGAAAAGCACATTTAATTGTGATCAAAGTTTGTTTTATTGTTTTTCTTGCTTTTTTATATTGGCATTTATTCTTTTATTAATTCTTCTTTTAACATTTTTTTTTAATTTATGCACTTATTTATGTTCCTGGCCATAGATGAGATGAGTACCCACTCACTAAGTGTTTGTGTATTATATTGTCCTTTTGTGTCTGTTATTGTGTTGTCTATTTTCACAATGGAAGGTCTCGTCTTTTTACTGCAAATCAAATCTACCTGCGAGTTTTAATAGTTACCTTGACTTTAATATAGTTGTATTTGCCCTAACAAAACTACAAAATCGACCATGTAGAATCTGACCAAGACAAGCTACCTAAAACCCTAAAAATGCCTTCCTGAGACTTCCCTTTCAGCCTAGCTAAGACCCATTAGATAAAACCCACTCTCAGAGTCACAACACTGAGGTTCTCTCACACACACAAACACTCCTGTGTTGGGCGGCTCATACAGCTAGTTTATTCACAGGTCACTGAACCTATGCTTGTTTCAACATGGTAATCGAGCCCTGCATGATCCGGTTTTGCTGGATCCACTATAAACTGCAGCAAAGCTATTCACACACTAAATGACAGGAAAACAACAGCCCTGATAAGACCTGCAGCCATTACTGCAGCTCTGTCTGTAATGATGATTTAAATGAGAAGCCATTATGTTAATAAGCCATCTCCAGAGGGAGGTCGAAGCTAATGATCGATAGGATGGGAAAAAAAAGGGAAGAAAGGGAGACAAAACAGGGATGATGCAAGGCTGGAAGGACAGAAAATAGAGGATAAGATCATTTTCTGAGTCTATGTTTAAGCAGATTTATGATCTAATGGTGCTTTGTTGTGAATATACTCTGGTTTGGGCTTAAGTGTTATTCTTTTGATATGTGTTGCTTTGATATTTTGTTCAGTCATTTACTATTACTTATCTCTGTCTTTTACATTTAGATTTAAATGTAATTGCTTTTGTTGCATCTGAGGACGTGTGATGCATCTTGAATAAATATCAAACACAGCTGAAAAAGCACGACAGGCTGTATCAGTGCAAGAAATTTATTCCATTTTTTAAACTGATTAATTTTTCTTAAGAATTGAAGTTCTTGTATTGACCTGTTGATATTACTGATTCACTTGTGAAAACACTGAGACTAGTGAGTGTTTCATGATGTTGTTCATAAATAACACATGAGAATAAAATCTGCTGCCACTATGCGAGGATTTGTTCGGTGATTATTTCCTGTCTGGCTCTTTTGTACTTGATGAAAACTCTTTATTTAAAGTATCTCTGACTCAATAGGAGCCGACGGGTGGCATCGCTTCACTGAGGTTGAACAGGGGACTGGCAGTCAAGCTCAGTCAGCTTTTACAGCCATTTCCCCCATTTTCTGCTCCATCACTGCCAACAATAAAGCCTTAGCGACAGAACGAGCTCCGACTCTTACTGCTCTCCCGCTCTTGCTTCATCCTCAGAGTTTTACCTTATTTTCCTCCGAACAACTAAATCCATTTTTCACTTTTGATTTGAGCTGAAGTCAAAGAGCAGAGGCAGTTTCACACCGTGAAGAATAAATGTTAGAGGGGACTACCAGTCAAACAAAGGTAGAAGAAGATTTCTTAGACAATGAGTTCCCTGGAGCTGCCATCATCCCTGCTTTCTGTCTGACTGAAAGCAAACAGAAATTAGAAACTAGGAACAACCTAGTTACCAACTTCTTCATCTGCAAGAAGATTCTTTACCCGATGGAGGCCAATTCTCCAGAAATGATCAGCTACAATCAGAGGTGATTCTCGGTTCTCTGGTCAGTCCTCAGCAAAAATATTACAGAGAGCCCCTCCATCTAGCATTTACTGCACTTTTATTATGATATTGTTTACTCCTAACTATAAAGGCGTTGTTGTTACAGCATTAAATCTTCAATTGCAACTTTTAAATATGCTTTGATAGCGTTCGCTTCTTATACTGAGTTCTACTTCATTATGTCCCATTTTCATTTAATTAACCAGGGGCAGTATGATACTGTAGTTCCAATACAGAAAATTAAACTATGTGCCAAAACCTGCATTATGAACCTTTCATTACATTAAAGCAAATACAGCACATATTTTTTAAGCGTTGTCTGTGGTAATACAGACTAGTTTCTTTCCACCACATCACAGTAGCTATTGTTTGTCTCAGACCAGCAGCAGCTATGTTTTGCCAGGTGTGATCAGGAATAAATGAGGCTTTAGACATTTAGTTTTCATGTTGAAATCTGCGTCATATTCGGCTCTATGGTGCGGCTTGACCACAGGTCCGTAGCGGTGGTGAAACATTGGACTGTAGCCACGTCCTTCACATCACCCTCATGACTCATCATACAGGGCAGGGAGAGACACGCGATTAAAATAGTGATGAGATGGCAGCGATACCGTTTGTCCAAAGTGTTGATGAGTTTCTTGAATCCTGAGTTGTTCACTGTGTTAACTGAGCGCTGGTCTTTGGCGGGAAAAAAAGTTGTTTGTTTATAATGTTTGTTATCTTCCGTCTCTGGGAGCTGGTGGAATATTTAGTCACGACTCACAAAAACGTAACATTTTTCTATTTCCTTGGGTCGCGTCGTAAGCCCCCGTGTGCACGTCTACATGAACAGGTGCAACATTTCACATGCACGAATGTCGCCTGTCACTTGGCTGGAGGAGGGCAGCGATTTCCGCCTCATTGCGCAAGTTCCATTCAAAATTAATGCGACTTTATTACCAGTGTGTCCAGCCTATAACTTGAGAGGCGTTTGCATCTGGAGTTGAATTAAATGGGGAGTGTGGGAGGAGTCTGCAACAGAGTGCTGCAATGCCAGTGGCGCTCGATTTGCAACTGAAAAAGGTAAACTGCAAAGGAGCAAAATTATCGGACCATTTCATTTTTATGATCTTTGAAAACCCAGATCGTAATTGTGATAAAAATTCTATTATGGAGTTCTGTAGTGGTTGGTCACTGTCATTGCAAACTGTTCACATTATCACAGCTCTATTTTTATTAAATTTATTTGCCCTGGGAGGCCCCCTTCTGGCTCAAGCTCTAAAGCATATGCCTGGTATGCTTGTTGACAAGCGGTGCCTCTGGCTTTACTGAAACACAACTATCAAATGAAGACAAGACTGAAAATATGGAGGGCGAAACACAACAAGACATCATGAACATCATACTTTTACTTTACATACACAAAAATGTGCATTACAGATGGTGTCAAACATCGTTCCCCACATATTTCCCCCATGTGTGCTTTATATTAAAATGTTTGGTCTTCAACACATCCACTGGAGGGCAGTGCAAAGCCCACACTTCACGTCTGATTTACAGCATCAGTTTCAATAGCAACATACAAGAGCTAACATGGCATCAGTGGACGAGATAATGTGCATTCAGAAAGAAGCATAAAAAGAGGCAGCATGGTACATGGTAATGGTCTGTGCAGCGATTAAATACCTTGTGGCTTCTTCTCTGTTCTTTTCAATGGTTGCATGTGGATTATTTTTTCAACACTGCCCCCATGACTTCGGGTAATGCTGCTCCATTTGTGTATGAATCTCTAAAATATACACAAAAAGAATGCAGAGGACAGAAAGAAAACTCTTTCTAAACTGCTGTAATAATTAATACTACTCTTAGTTTCTGTACAGCAACACAGTAAAAGGAGACTATTTTTGTTACAGATCCTAGTATTTGTTACTATCTCCATGCAAACCAATGTCTTTATATTACAAACTTAGTTTATAAATCCTCTCTGCAATGCTGACCAGTGTTTCTAAATGCAGTGTAATACATGTTTTTTTCAACAGGATCTGGCCCAGCACAGTTGCAGTTTGCTGGTGCTGGAAATACAGCATTGGCACTATAAACAGATTGAACTGTATGTAAACATAATTTACTTAAATTAAGGTTCCAAACCATAATTATAACAACTTTGATAAATCCTTGAGTGCACAGAGCCACAAAAAGTGGGAGCTGCTGATGGTAGACATTGAACATTTTAGACTATCCCGAGTAAATGCAAACCTCTCTATACTGAGAGGAAAAAAGCTTTTGCATATGTTTGCTAGGACATGTCAAGCACAAGCAAACCAAAGTAAAAGCTATTCTTAACCAAAGTCATGTAAATTTGCTGGCAGTAGAAGAGGCATAAGATCACCCAATTATGCAGTCAAACTAAGATCCCTAATGCAGTTACCAACAGAGCAGGCATAAGTGGCTTATGTCTGTTTCTAATCCTTAAAACAAATGTTTTCAGATTTTTTTTGGGAAACCCTTAGGGAGGCCAGGAAAACCCAAAACAGTGTCAGTGATTTCTAACTTTGTTTTCCATTAGATCAGAGCAATTTTTTAGCTTTTCAATTAGCAAAGCTAACCAGGCTGGTTTTGTTTGTGTATACATAGTAGGAAAATACTGAAGCCATGCAAATCAATATTTGGACCTCATTAAACTCGCAGTTGTGAATAAAGACCTCCATTAGTTGGATCAAGAAGTTTTTGGAACATCAAGCTGAGAAAGTCTAGATTTTCCAGCAGTAATTTAGAGAGTCAAGAATCAGATTTTCAGATCCCCATTTGTTGAGCTCAGTCTCACGCTGAAGCTGCAGGGTGATGACAGTAATTAGGCCTCATTAATGTTAATGTGGATCCAGGCCTGCACTGAATCTGGCTTCTTTCTAACAATGGCTGATTTCAGATCAGAGCTGAATCACTCCAAATTTCAAAATAATGTAAAAAAATGTAATTAAACTCTACCAATATGTTTACACCATGTTTTAACTTTAAACATAATTGTTTGCAAAATGAGGACTTTGCTGGGGTCCACATAAATAAGCCAAGTCCCCACAAAGAGAGTAATACACATACTCACACAAATAAATCTGTCACGGTTCTACATCCATGAAATAAAAACTGCTATTAACTGCAGTTTCAACTATAAACATCAGCTCATCTCATTTTCTGCTGCCTCATTTCCGATAAAGAGAAAGATCAGAAAAACAATTAACGCTGATGGAGCCAGAGAGAGACGGAGAGACTGCTGAGGAGAGCATGCCAGCAAAAATATAACAGATTATAAAGAAAAGACATGTTTAAAATGGAGAGAACAGAAAGATTGATAAAAGGAAGACAGAAGAGGGTTAGAGGTGAAGTCTAACAGTTCAGTGTTAGAAATGAATAAAGCATTTTGCTGCTTTTTGTTTTTTCTTCTTCTTAAAATGACCCCGTTCGAGAAATAGTGTCTCATATCAGGGTGTGATAGCTTTCTTCTTAAGGACGAGAACTACATGAGTCAACATTTCCTGGCCTTAGATCAGACTAAAACCTGATAAGAGATAATAAATAATAAATCTGAAGACTTTGACCACAATTTGCACACTATCAGGGCATTTGAAAAAAGAAAAAAAAAGAAAATAAAGCATACATGTTAATTTTTAGACAGCTTTTAGTTGCAAGTACATCACACATTTATATCAGAATCATTTTGATACGTTTATGCAATTTTCACAAAGATCTTGTAGTGATGTTTTTGTCGTCTTAGAATACGTTTAAACCGAAAGAAGAAAAAACTAAATTTATCTAAACCTGATCATTGAGTATGTATAGTATAGTATAGTATAGTATAGTATAGTATAGTATAGTATAGTATAGTATATACCAACTGAAGGAATCTCAGATCCTCTCACCGCCTCTACAGGTTGTATGGTTGCCATTTGGCATGATGGGTGCAGCACTTCATCTGCTGCTTATCTTACCCTCATGATCTTTTTCCAAGTCCAATTTTTTTGCTCGTTTAAACTTGCAAACAAAACAGTTTAGTCCCAAAACTTTGAGCTCTCGTCACAATATGCACATGGTAGGTTCTAACAGTAGCTACTGAACCCAAACACTTTGATCTTTTATCCTGATCATTTGAAAAATATTTTTTTGCGTAATAACATTTAATCAAAGAGGACATTTTACAACCAGTTATCCAGGTTTTAATTATGCACTGGACAGTTTTACCCAATTATATTGTTTTCAGCAATCCTTTTAGCTGTTATGTTTGCTTGTCACAGACCAGTAACGTAACCCTTACGAAACAGTGACGTCTTTACCTTGTTCACAGGATGTATCTTCCACTATGGTCGTTTAAGGCCAAAAATATACTTACTTTGTAACCTTGTATTTGCATATGCAACTGGCTCTATTGTGTGGGTAATTGATGTGGGATCCTTTAATAACTAGCATACCACATAAGGGGGTACAGTAGCAAAGCAGACCAAATACAGTTGCCATATTTATAGGGTCCAAACAAAATGACCAACATGGCTAAAAAAGCAGAGGTCAGTTATTTTGATTCATTTTGAGACCAGAGCATAAAAGCAACAGCAGCACCGTGCCACACCGCGTCTTCAAATCTTTCTGGAATTTTGACTGACGTTGACTCTGTGACTTTACATTCAGCCAAATTGGTCATAACACTACTCCTTAGTGGTCACTCCTATATCGCAGCTTAATGCATAGCACTGATGTTTGAGGATGTGCACAAACAACATTTCAAACACAAAATACACACGGCGGCCATGAAAATAAAGTATGTTATTAGCCAATGAAATTAGAAGTTACCAACTGCATAAGTTAAATAACTTTTCATAGACATATGATTATGTATTACCATTTTAATGGGAAGTTCTTAATTTGCTTGGTTAAATCCAGGTGGTGACTTTGTAGGGGCCATTAATAAGGGGGCCAAAGACTCATAGCAGGGGGTTAGAGTTTGGGTTAGTTAATTTAATGTCCTTACATGCACAGTTCAAGTCCAGTCAAGGTTATTTATATAGCACATTTCCAACAGGTCATGCTGCCAAAAATACTTTACAAACTAAAATGTATCTAAAGTAAAATAAAGTGCATGATGGTAGAGCAATCAAACAATACAATAAGAAAATAAAAACTAATCAAAAACAAAACAATGACAGACAGTTGAAGCACATAAATAAATGCTGGGTAGGTGAAGGTTGCAAAGTTGCACAAAGTTGTGTGTTCATTTGTATCTGGACGAAAGAATCCAGCCCTGGACCTGCCAAATAAGATAACTGCCAATCAAATCTACCCACAGACAATGATGGCAACATATAATAAATGTGGGTAGGTGAAGGTTGCAAAGTTAATACAAACACACTATTTATCTGAGAGATAGGTGTGCATGTCTGTGTGTAATAATTTTCTTTGAAAGCAGAAAATAATTGCAGCCATTTTTACTCTCAACTCTCTGAAGACCTTATATTTGATTTATTAAATTAACTTCTGAATAAAAGACAGACCCTCAGGAGTCATTTGTTAAACTAAATATGAGGGTTTTTCTTTTTTTCCTCTGATCTCTGTTTTCCAATAAATGGCAGCTTGAATGATGAGCTTTTTCCTTCTTCCTTGCTTCTTATAGAATATTACTCTTTCTATACAAAAAGTGAGTAGAACATTGAAACTATACATCTTTACTAACTTTCCCAGAAAAATAGCCAGGTAAAAAACCTTCCATTCACAAACATCAACAATCACCCTTTGTTTTTACATGCCAGTCTGAGCCAGTCCATGCCATGTTATTCATAAAACTTATTGAAGTTTAAGACAAATAACTGTGGCTTTTATGCATTTTTTTTAAGCTCAAAATGAGAATGAACTGTTTTATTCATGACAAAAATTTATTTTATAAGGAATATGTTCCACACGTGTCCTCAAAGATCCAGAAAATAAACATGTTGACACTTGTATCAGGATTTAATCCGATTTTTTTCCTGCAAAGAAAACTATTAAATCGAGATAATTGCAGAGCATAGGTCATCTAATGCAGCACTCTGCATGTGTAGAAGCTACGTTGATGATGAGGTACCTTTATTATGCATAAATACTTAACAGCATCATCAGCACAACTCAATCCCAAAAGCTGGAAATCTGGCCATTTTTTCCCCTAAACTATTTCTATGCATGATTTTGTTGCACTGCAGTACAGAACAACAATTTTCAGGTCTGTGCCTTGGATCACATGACAAAAAAATATCTTAAAAAGGTTCAGTCTTTCCCGCAGGAAACACCAAAGTCTTGTGTTGAAATGGGAGCAGAGCAGCAACACAAGCCTCTTCGTGCCGGCACTCTTCCCTGTTTCACTTTGCTGTAAATGTCAAAATTTGTTTCCATCTAGTGGGAGGCTCAGTGGCCTGACTGGGTCACAATATAAAAGAAAAAAGAAATTTACTGCTGATCTTTAAGGTTTTTCTGAAATAGCATGCAGAGGTGGGCAAGACCAGGAGTTCAGAATTTAGAATTAAGTGAATTTTAATGGAAAAACAACAGCTCATTTGGTTATTTTGTAAAAACGAAAATGGATGTGCAGCTACTCAAATAGAAATTTGAAGATTAAAAGTTTTACAGTTAAAGGTATAGCTATTAACTCTGCACAGCATGGTATTCATCTTTTTTGTCTAAAAACAGAACAAATAGCTTTAATCTGCTGCTGTAAATTAGGTTGAGTTGAAGCAATGAACAGAAATGTGAAGGAGGATGAAACTGCACATAATGTAAGATAATAAACACACACACAACCTACCACAACAGTTGTATAAATTATTGATTTGAGGCCCGGCGGTGATTCACTATGAATAATACAATAATAGAAAGTGTCACAATATTAGACCTTTGGGCTGGTCCCCATCACAGCTAGCTGCCTCGGGCTAAACATTGAAGACCACTAAATGTTAACAGCTAATGATGAAAAAATCTGCATGAATGGTAAAAAAAAATATCAATGTTTTTGTTGATTTATTTGGGTTTTGCACAAGTGTCTTTCTTAGTGTGTGTGAGGACAACAGGAGACAAACACCACATACTTTGTACCTGTTCACATGCAATCCGTTTATGTGGATTTTGCCTGTGTGTCTGAGCTCTGGCATGTGTATTTAAACTTTTTTGTGCATTTGAAATGTTAAGTTCTCTTTTCAGATGGTTAAACAAGAGTGGGAGTTTGAGTGTGTGGAAGCAGACTGAATATTCCCAATTAGGCTGATCAACTAAGCAGGAATGGTTTTACAGAGAAAGAAAATATGAAGAAGGAACAGAACAAGAAGTTAGATTTTTTTCCCAAAAGCTATTAAGCATGTGTATGGATGCACCGACTGATTGGGCAACCAGTCACTTTTCCCACACACACACACACACAGCGCGTTATCAGCATAAACCTATGAACACAAGCTTCATTGCTTGTTTGGACATATTGACCCAAGAGAATTGCTGCCGAAGTGTAAAAAGATACGGCGGCACTGATGTTGAAGTTGGTTTTGCAACCTTAATAACACAATAATTGCTACTTGCATTATAAATTTAATAACTCATAATCCAAATTTTAAAATCATAACCGTAAAATCATAAATACCCCTTTTCATGACTTTCTTTCAGCTGGACTAATAATTTATAAGTGCACAGGGACCATCTGCAAAGTGTAGTGGCCATCTTTTAAGTTAACTGTTATGTTTATTTTATTCATCTAAACCAGCTAATGTCATCATTCATGGCACAAGCCGGAAGGCAGGGTAAATGTAAAACATACAGAGCATGCAAAAAGTTTCAAATCTTCTGAGGCGCTGGTGCTGACCACCACACCATTGTGCATCCTATTCTTTTCACTGATTAGATTTTAATTGCACAAACATTTTCATCCAGTAAATTGCAGCACTTAAAGCTGAGAGCATGTTAAGTTCCTGAAACCTGAATTTGTTTTTGTTTTTTTGCTACTGAACCTGTAACCAGTTGTTTCAGAGTTTAATTTTGATTTCAAATCCTGAAAATGCACTGCTTAACGTCCTGTTGTGTCCAACACTGGAATCAGTGCAGAGACACAGATGGTAAGTTCAAAACACAATGACTCAGCATAAACAGACAGAAAAACATTGGTTCATGTGATGCTAACCACCTAGCAACTGCCTGGCAACAGCAACCAGCTAGAAGCACCTGGCAACCAGAGGCAACAAGAATGGAGAGACAGATCAAGTAAAAAAGGTGTTAATAACGGAGGGGAGAGAATAAGGGAACGGTGAAGAGGAAAGAAAAGAAATGGAGGTAAATAAATGGGACGAAAGGAAAGCAAAGACAGAAAGCATTAAAAAAGCTAAATTAGGATGAAGGAAGAAAGGCAAAAGGGAGAAAGGGGATAAGTTGGAGGGATGAATGCCAGGATGAAAGGAGAAAATAAAAAGGCAGAAATGGAAGAAGTGAAAAAAAAACATCAGAATAGATAAATATACAAGTAAAAAAAAAGGAAAAGGGTTGAGTAAATGGAGACAGGGGAAAATGAGGCGAACAGGTAAAAAAAAAGGAAGGGGAGATGAGGAAAAAAAAAAGAAGAGGGAAATAAGCTGAACAAAGACGTAGGAGTAGAGCATGAAGAGAAACACTGAAGGATCTCAAACACAAATATTTGATGGTTTTCTGCTGTGAGAAATGTTTCAGTTTACACTCATGCTACTGTAGCTGAATTCATGTTGAGAAAACTTTGAGAACTTTAAATCCTCAGGTTCAGAAAAAGAGGAAGAGAGAGAGAAAATAATATTTTGAACTCCATCAATTTATCAACAAAGAACAAAGCGCCTTCTCTGGGTCAGACTGCAGCTCCCTTCATCCGCTCTCACAGCTGAGGCTCTGAACTCTGAACAAAACCCATAAAAAAGCTTGTGTGTGTGTGTGTGTGTGTGAATGTGTTGTTGCAGGAAGCAGTGAGATAAGCCAACATTCAAGAATGCTGTCACTCGTTTTTCTTCAGACTGGATAAACTTTGTCCCGCGTCCTCTAGTTTCCCAGCATTCCTCAGTGATGAACGCTGCACTTTCACACAGATATTAAACCCAGTGAGTTTCAGCCACTCACTCCACTCTGCAACACGAACACCATGTTCACCTACAGTCCAGGGCAGCACACCAGTGTTTCATCTTGGGAAATATTTCATACAAGTGTGATTCTTTCTTTTATGGCTAAGTTGTTAGTGATGGCATTACTTCAGCTCTTCATTTTTTTTTTTTTATTGTAACTCAACTTCCTGTCTGCATTAACACGAAGAACATTAATATGCTGATATCTCTTCTGTGAACATCAAGAGGACAATTTAAAGCATCATTAATCCTGGATCTGATTCTCCTGACAGCATCATAAACGCTATCTGACTGAAAGTGGCAATAATGTTGCATACCTTTATATGAAGGTCAACTAATATCTACAGGTCTCAGCTGTTACTATTTGCTTAATTTTGTTCTAACATATATTATGGAATCTAAAAATCTGCTCTAAGAACTGGTTCTGTTTGGAAATTAGTGGAAAAACAAAAAGGCTTCATTAACTTGGAATGCATTATATCCCATTTACTGTCAGATTCTTTTCATTTGTGAGTGCGTGTGTCATTTTTTTCAGTTGCATTGCGGTTTAAGTGGTGGAAAAGCAGCCTTTTCAGCTATTAAATTCATTTTGCCAGCCAACTGGAGGAAAAAGTTCTTATAGGTCCTTTTAAGCTATTTTTTTAGCCATGCTTCTTTAAAGCCAAAAATAAAACTCCCTGTTGGCAAAGTCCTAAGGTTGATTAAAGTATCCTCTCTTAGGGAAAATATATTGAAAGCAAGTAAACAGAAGCAAGTGGAAATGCAAAAATGCTCAGTCCAAGATTACAAATTAAAAGTTAACCAGCGTGGTTGCGATGGTCAATCTAGAACAGTGATTCTCACACTTGTGGGTTTGGTAACAGAAGAGGTGGACGCAAGGGTTTGTGAAAATGTGGTTGGGGGGGAAAATGAAGTTGGCAAAATTAATGTTTTACGGAGTTACAAAGCTTTCATGACAAGATAGAAAGTGGCAGAGTGACAGAGGAAAGAAAAGAAAAACCGGCAACGCTTCAGAACCTAATAAAGCAAAGGGAGATCAGGGTAACAATAATCAGCCTCTAAAATCCAAGACAAGAAAGTATAATGACAGATGTCTTGCTCTTGGATTTACAATGAATATAGTAGGAGATGAGGAGAGACTTATATGCTTTCTATCTAAAAATACTGACAGTATGAAGGCCAAGAAATTAAAACAACATCTGGAGTCATTACATCCCTGTCACATCAGCAATACAAAAGCAGGAAAGCCACCTTAAAAAACCAGCACAACTAACAGTGAAGCACAACTGGCCTCATACAAGGTTGCATACAAAATTGCTCAGTGTAAGAAACCACAGTTGCTGAAGCGCTCATACTTCCAGCTGCTTTAAACATGGTGTCAGCTGTGATAGATGACAAATGTGCTGCAAAACTGAAGGCTGTCCCCCTGTCCAAAGACATTGCTGCAAGACACGTGAGACATTCAATTGACTTAGAAGACCAACTCATAGGAAAACTTAAAAGATACCAGTTTTGCTTTCCAAGTAGACAAGGCAACAGACATAAAAAATGTGCTTATTGCTTATGCTCGCTTTGTGGAATCAGACTCACTAAGGATTTGCTGTTTTGCAAGTTTTTCACAAAAAGGGCAACAGCTCTGGAGGTATTTAACTTCAGTGATGGATGCATGACAGAACATGGGCTGAAATGGGAGAACTAGGTGTTTGCATGGATGGAATAGACCACGGCAGGGAAAAACAAGTCTGCAAGCTTTAATCAAGGCGGTCTCGTCAAACGCACAGTGGACACACTGCGTTATACACAGAGTAGGGCTAGCAGCAAGACGTATCAGCCTTAAATTAAACGAGTTATTAGCATTGTTAATTTCATCAAAACAAGACCCCGGAAAGCACGGATGTTGTCTGCACTATGTGAGGAGATGAGAGCGGAACACACAGCAAGGTTCTGCAGCTCTCGCGGGGTTAACTGTCATCACAAGTGTTTCTAGAGGAGGAATGCATGTATGACGTTGCAGCCAAGTTAGCTGATGACATCACTTCATGATGAAACTAGCCTATCTTAGTGACATTTGCTTTTTTCTCTAGTTTTTGTTTGTTTTCCTTCTTTTTTTTGACAGCAACATATTTGGAAACCTAACTGACTTAAATCTCCAGCTACAAAAGCAAAGGCCAGCGCCTTCCTCACCTGGCAAACATCGCTAGAAAGCGGGAGATTTAGGACAAATGCCTTCTTTGAAAATCTGAGTGAATTTGTTGAAACCAAGGAATTGGATGCCTCTGCAGTGATTTTGTGTCTGAAGGAGAACATCCTTTCCCTGAGGGGATTCTTTTAGAAATACTTCCCAGAGAGCAGTGGTCAGTATGACTGGGCGAGAGAACCTTCAATACAGCAGTGTCTGCTGGTTTTAGCTCTGATGAAGAGGAATGTCTGACTAAATGAGATGATGTCTGACTCTTCCCTGAGACTCAAGCATCCCCTCATTGAACAAAGGACTGTGGGTTTTTTGCTTCCCATTGCCACTTCCTGCCTCTGTGATATCGGCTTTCTGCTGTTGCCTCTGAATGCAAAGTAAAGATCTAAGCTCAACATTGAGCATGAATTTAGAGTGGAAGTAAAAAAGTCCTGCTGCTCTGTTTGGAAAAGATGTGCAGTGGAGGTCAGGCTCATTGTAGCCACTAATATTGATGACAGACTCACAAATACCTGTACTTTGTTGTGAGGATTACATTTTATAGTTATTAAGTACAATGATAAGCAACCTGAGCCCATAAAACTTGTGCTTTTTCTATAATTAATTAATAAAAGTAATCAGACTTAATACTATAATAGAGTTGTTCAACTTCATTGTTAGAGTTCTGAAAAAAAAAGTACTCCTTTAATTTTTTAACTAAAAAAAGTCCTGGCTGATGGAGCAATATGGAGACAAAATCTCCCTGAAAACTGGTTGGCAAAGCACTTTTTTCATTTCACTTAATAAAAAAACTGATTTAATTGATTGCTCAGACCACTTTTTGGTATCTGGCATTAATTCAGCAATGTGTGAACAATTGTCGGTACAGTCACAACGTAATGTATGAATGTTTTGCTTTTTTTAATGTTAAACATGCCCCATTTCTCATAGTCTTGTTAGGGAACGGGGGACCTGGGAATTTTTCTTCCTCCAAAGGGAGCATAGTAGAAACAGTTTGAGGGCCAATGATCTAGCATGTACAGCATGCCAAAGCTGATACCACAATTGTTCAGTTGGGTTGAGGTTTGGACTCATGGCAGGTCCTTCCATCATCTCTACACCCAAATTCTGGAGGTATTCTGACCCTGACTCTGTGGTGGATAGTGTGTCAATCTGGAGGATGGACCAAAGTCCGGTGATATGGGATCACCACTAACTCCAGAATATCATTATGTTATGTCTGTCCATCAGTAAGGTTCCGCCAGTCACACACCTGCTTAGACTTCAGACAAAATATTGGCCCAAATATTTCATACTGGTTATTAAATCGGGATAAATTTTTTAAACCTTAATCTTGCATTTAAAAAATTCTTTAAAAGCACATCACTTTCGCTCAGAGCTTACCTGCAACCCTAGGCTTTCTGTTGAGCTCCATCTCGTATGTACCACATTCCAGCTGACTAATAACCACTCTGCAAGCACCTTCTGAGGTAGAGATAAAGGAAAATTCTCCCTGAGGCAAAATCCCTCAGGGCTTTTGCTATTGAATTCTCTCTTAAATGAAGTATCTGTCAATGGTTAGCCAAACACTGAGAACACATGAGGAAAAAGTAGGGATTCCTGATGCTTAGCTAAAGCCCTACTTGCTTGCTGTTGAGCCTCCCAGGGATAGATATTAGTAATTAGACAGGAAAGGCCTGGAAACCTGCCTAGAAACCTCTCAGGGAGAATAGGACCAATGCTGAAGCATTAGCTTTCTGACAAAGTTTGTATGAACCCTGTGAAAAAATAAATCACTCAACTTTTAATGAGACTTTATGGCCAGAGGAGAAAACACATCGAAGGGAGGGACTGATGGACGGACCTTTGTTTTCCAGGAAGATGGAAAACAAAAAGGGTGAAGAAGAAGAGAGGTTGATAAAAGGGAGGGGTCGAAGAAGCCTGAGGGTCCACTTAAGCTAATTAATGGATCAACGTGCACATCCAGTAAGCGTGCACGTTGAGTTTTAAGGGGGCTTAAGTCTTCATCCATTAGACAAATGAGAGGGCAGGAGGGAGGCTTCAAATGGAAGACTAATGGGCAGTGACATGCACACACACACACACACAAGTGGCTACAAAGAGTAATCAGTCTTTTGGACTAATCAGGATTTTTTAATGAACATGCAATCTCTCACTCTGAGGCTACAGAACACACTGATTGAATTAGAGCAGAACTCAAACTACAGCCAGAGGGAGACGAAGAAGTGATGGGGGAAAGAAAAGAGGGATGATTTTAAGGAGAGGGGGAAGGAAAAGCTGCACAAAAAAGCTAAGCAGGTCGTTCCTTTGGTGACTTAGTTTTCAAGGGAAAGTGAGTAAAGTCACCTCTTTCTTCGCATCTATGCACCTGTATTAACCCTAAAATCACCTGATGCACTTTCACATGAGTGCAGGTACTAAGCCATTTTGTTACTGTGTTCTAAGTGAATTTACTCTGGCACACCAACACGTTTTTTGATTCTTGATACACTCGTACAGTAATCCCCCATGCCTCAGCCTTCTGTTGAGACCAGGATTATACATCAAGCCTTTGTAGATGTGAAGATACACTTACTTTATTTTGGGAATGTCATTTCAGACCAGAGGCCTTGTGAAAAAGAGGTTAAGAATGATTTCTTGACAGCCACCCTAACATGGACCATTTCTGATGAGGCTTCAGCCAACAGTTGATGTTGTTCCAGTGTCAATGTTTTTGCAGAATTTTTCCTATTTGTTCTTTTTCTTAAAGAAATCACTGGTCATTAGGTGTATAGTTTTATTTTTAGACTCGCCACTTATTTTATCTTCTTCTTGTCCTGCTTCTTTATTTTTTTAAGGGCATGCTGAGATATGCCAAGTTTCTGGCCAATATCAGATGCAACTAAAGAAATGGAAATAAGCTGATAGCAAGAAATATCCTAGACTAGTGTTTCTCAAATAGAGGTACATGTACACCTCGGGGTACTTGGAAACATTTTAGGAGGTACATGAGCAAAAAAAAAAAGAAGAAAGGAGGACAACTTGTTTTGTCTTTTATATCCTTCTTACTTAATAGCTCTGACTTCAGTTTTCATTATTTATATGCTTTTATGATGTTATTTTACTGGTCCAACCTACTGGAGAGCAGATTGAGCTGATTGTGGACCCTGAACTAAGATGTAAATGACTAAGAAGAGGTACAATGTTGAAAAAAGCTTGAGAATTACTGGTCTTCACAGAACTTGTTTATCCTTTGGGTTTGATCAGTGTTTAGCGGCTTAACAAACAGAAAAACCAATTCCTCTGAAATGATCAGATGGAAAGACTGGACTTGAAAAACAAGCTGCCATGCCCAGCCAAAGACTTTCAAATTGGTCTAAATGCCATTGATTTTTATTTTTTTAACTTTGATTTAAAATAATCTCAATGTGTAACAAATTGGTTAGAAATTAGGAGTCATGTGCATCCTCACCATGACAGTTCTGGATAGATATTAAGATATTTCAGAGGATTGGATTCACAGCCCTACATGTTGCAATTTTGATTCTCAACACGTGCTTTTTATGGTACAGTATGTTCAGTAAAGCTATTTCTGGTGCTTTGGCTCTTAATCACTTCTTGTATCATGCCAAGTTGAAGAGCACGTCTGGCTGCTGATCCCTGCTCTGCAGGCGGTCTGTAAGCCTCTCTATGATATGTTTTTGGAAATGATAATCAGATTCATTCTGGTAGATTAGAGCTCCTCATGACTCCATAAAGTCTCTTGCAATGTGGAATGACAACTGCCTTTCTAATTGCACAAGGGACTCAGAAAACACTCAAAACATGGTCTTTCATTGTTATTTTTACTTTCAGACTGAGGGGACAGGCCGAGTGTGAGATTAAACTGCAGCAGATTGAGCTCACAGCAGATCTTCGGGTTAATTTCCATGTGATTTAAATATATGGCCCCTCTTTGTGGAAATTGAGCCTGACTGATCTGAATCTGATCTGAAATAGCTCCCATAAGTCTCAGAGCACACTGCTGCTAGAGGGAAGGATAATTTCAACTACTGCCAATCCTCTGCTTTAAAAATGTGGAAGGTCAAAAATAACAGTTTCTAGGCAGACACGTTTTAAATCTCAAACCCCCAATCTGAAAGTGTGTAAAATATATGATATGCAGCCTTCTCTAAACATAAATATGCCTTAAATGTAATACTGTTTCACATCGCTTGGCTAGATGTTTGCAGTGCAGCCAAGCAAGACAAAGTTGTTTATTCACAAACGTATTTAAGTACACAAATGTTTCACACAGTTTTACCACTACAAAAAACAGGCAAACAAATGACAGCTTGCACCCTACCTGATCAGATAGATGGGTATGACTCCCTTTGCAGCAACAATTAACAACTTTAAATCCAGCTTTACAGCAACTGTATTGTATTTAGCCGTAAAGCGTTTGATTACAAGTTTTCACAACTACTCATTTAACTTGGATTTAACTCATGCATCTATAAAGACATGAGCATTTAACGTCTAGTGTATGACTACAGTTATAGCCAGCCCAACAGTAGGTGGCAGCAGCATACAACACAGTCTGCCACTGAACAAAAAAAGACTAGCAAATTCAGTCGCTAATTCATTTGACACCAGCAATCTAGTAACCAAACAACTAGAAGACTTAGTAGATTGTCAGGCTCCAGCATGCCGGTTGCCCGCCTACAAATAGAAATAGCTATCCATGGAAATATCTAATCTTTTGGATCATTAGCACAGAGATGCTAGTCATTAACTTATTTAGTATAATGCCAGCAAGAAACATAGATAATTCAAGAAACATCTGCAAGATTTGCATGAGTTACTGCCCATATTGATAGAATAGTCACCTTCTTAATTGCCACCACCAGCTCCTCAGTTACCATCACCAAGCAATCATTGGTTGGATCAGTAGCTAGTTTAAGTAGAGATATAGCCTCCTGCTATCATAGTCCCGGTTGAGTGTTCAATAATCTTAATTAAGGCCATTTCACTGTCCCATACTCAAAAAGACAGACACAGTTAACCTTCCAATTTTAGTATGTCCACTCAGGCTCCTGAGACACAATTACCGTCTTTATAATTAAAGAAAGCTAGGCTAAAATAAACAGCACTACCCACGCCAAAGCAGCCAAACAAGGTCGTGTCTGGAAGCCTTAATTGCACCTCATATGTACTTGCTTGACAAAATGAGAGCACCCAAACATACTAGACCCTCCACACTTTAAAGACATTGAATTTCACCTTCCAATAATGATCTTTTTTTTCTCCCCCACTCCCACATGTAGCACATCTAACATTCAGACTGTGGAGTTTTGCTCCAGCTTTCTGGGTCAGATAGGAAACATGGAAACATCAGCTCTCTAAAATTTGGGACACAGTCCAAAAAAGCAAATTAATAATACCTACTGAAAGTGGGTCACCTCTAAGATCAAATGACCAAAAGAAGATTTTCTGAACACTCAATCCGCTTTCCTTAATTTCTACTTTGTCAGGCAGTGAGGCAGCAAAGAGGGATGGGAGGGTTTTATTTTTGAGCTGCTCAGAAAACCAGGTCAAAGACTTAGACAACTTTCAGGGTGAAAAAAAGTCCAACCTGGGACAAAATCTAGGTGAGATAAGATGGAGTATGAGCACAGATATTTCATAAACAGTATCTTCAAACACACAAATTAATACTTCTTCTAGACTATGACAAATTATTTCACTTTTTTGATTCATTTACTGATTTAATCATTTAATAAACATAATGTAAATGGTACTTAGCATGATAGAAGGCTTCAATACCTGAAGAAAATGTATATGTTATCATTCAGCATTATCAATATTTTCTTGCTTATTATCTGTATAAAAAGTATGGGAAATTATATGAATGACCAAATATAAGAAACCGCATTTATACACAGTTTCTGTGATGCATACACTGAGTTCTGAATTTATAAGATTACAAATTATGATACCAACAAGAGTAGATTTGCAAAGGTGACAATACAGACAATCCAATTGCTGATATTGTATTATCCAGACAGTTGAGTTCAACTTACCGGTTATTTCAGCCTCAATAGGGTTTGATTTAATGGCTGCTCACCTGCAAGGAGTAGAATGAACCTGCTCAAAGCTAGAGATGAAGTCTCACACAATTGTCCAATCAGGTGAGCGAAAATGAATGAAATGCATTGTTTAATCTTTTTCTTTTTTAAAACTTTGTTATTGTGGTTTGCCATGTACCAGCTACCCATAATCCTTTGTGCTGAGTTTGTCTTCCAATCACAGACTGTCAATGACTTGTGGACCAATCACACTCTGAAAACTGTGCATTTAACAGCAAACAGGAAACTAATTGTTCGTTTAACCACATAAGTTTGGACATGTTTGTGGAAAAAAAAAAAAAAAAAAAAGAGCCAAGAATAGTGAACAGGAACAAAACAACAATACACCAGAGAAGTCTGGAAATGTTCCCCTGGGTGTGCTATAACCAGGTAAGAAATCTTGTCTCTTGTCTACACTCTTGACCAAGATTTGTAGTTTAAAAATAAAAATGAAAAAAAAAAGTAATTTTTAGTATTATGTCGTTTTTATGGTTTTCTAAATGCCAAATTTTCATTTTGATTATCTTGTGCAAGTAAAAACTTATTACGGCACTAAAAAGCTATGTTTTACATTATTTTTGCTTTATGCTTTTTATTTAGTTTCCTAGACCATTTTTTTTTTTGTCTTTTCTTCAACAAAAAGATTCCAGCTTGCTGCTGAGCATTTACTCTGAGGATTAAAATACTCCAATAAAATTAAGGTCAGACCTGAGAACTGGGTGTTTATTCAGACTCCAGGTAAACATTTTACACTGCTCTCAGTTTGAGCTCATATTGAGCTGTATCCCGAGAATCCCTGAAGTCATGAAGTTCATGAAACCAGTTTTAACTCATGCAGCTTTTCATTTATTTATTTATTTATTTTACACTTAACTTGACTCTTCTGCATGGACTACCAGAAAACTACAGGCCACTACCTGGCTTTGAAAGCATGTTCATAGAAAAGCAAAGGCTCCACGAAGGCTACGGCAAAATACTTATACATGCAAAGCAGACATCCTTTACTGGTGTGTTTGCAGAGGGGAAGCATTGTATCACTCATGCACACACACACACACAAAGTCATATATCAGAAGTGTGGGGAGGGTTCAGGAGGTATTAGAGCATTTTCAAGGAGAGAGGATAAAGACAGGAGGGAAACAGGGAGGAGGAGGTTGAATCTTATCGTATTTAATCCAAAGACAGACATGTTGCCCCACCCTTGCCCCGCCAACTGCTCAAGGACACACACAAACACACACCAACAGACCCACACAGGGGGATTAACCGTTTCAACCATTTAAAGTCTCAGAAAAGAGGCCACATCCACTGTGAGTATTTGTTTTTTTTATGGCTGTGAGATCTGCTGTGTGATCACATAACGGATCAAACAAGCTTAATAGAATTTGAATTAAATCAATGGTGCCACCTTGACAGCAGACAAAAAATTTAAGATTTTCTAATGAATTATGATAAAACCATGCTGGAAGATCTGAACATTACTTACTTACAAAAAAATGAAGAAGAAAAAAATTATTAACAGCACAGTAATTAAAAGATATAAACATATAAATAGATAGCTGTAATCTTTAAAGCTTTCCATTAGGTGAAAAATAAACTATTTTATATATGAAAAACAGGAGTTCATTAAATGGTTGCCCAAAAAGCAAATGTTTAGACTGTTTCATTAGTGAATCAACTCAAAACCAGGGCAATTTTCTGTTATTACCATGAGATGGGTGTTTGGTCTGAATGCATATGAAATAACAATCAAAACAAACTGGAGGGACATGTAAATTAAATTTAGATCTCAAATTATTATTTTAATCAACAATTACTATAATGAAGTTTTCAATTAAAAAAAAATCAGAGCATAAAATCGTCAAGTGAAACGTTACAACTCAAACTTTACTTAAGAAATCAAATATTTTTATTCAGATTTATTTTCTTATTTGACGTTAAGCTTCAAGTATGCTGAATATTTTTGTTTTGTTTGAATAATAATTTTATTTCTAATTAAAAAGGAATTTGTTTTACAAACGACTGAACCATAAATGCCGAAGCAGCAGCTGCTGCAAAAACGGAGCTGACCGCATACTTCAAGTAAGAAAACCGGGATGTTTTACTGCCCCCATTGCTTGATTGCTGAGTAACACGATGAGCAGGTAACATTGATCCTGGTCGTCTGGATCGCCTCTTGACTTTGTGATGAGTAGGAATTTTCTACTCTAACATTTACGATTAAAGAGGTCATTTCCACAATACTGCACTCTTGAGCCGACCCTGTGGTTTGTAAACCTAAGTGTGAGCAATGTGAAGAGCTCAATTGTCCAGATTTAAAGATCCTAGAGGTCCTGCTTCCATGCTGTTGCATTTGACCACTGTGGTGACAAACCTTTTGTTATGTATGTGGGGGGTTTCACTGTAAAGGGGGGAGTCGCAGGCCTTAAACAGGACAGAGATCAGATAATCCCTTCTGGCCTTAATCCATGGCCAAAGAAGAGCAGAAGGGACATGACAGAGAGGACCCTTTTATATGTCAAATGTTTGGGGTGGGGAAAAAAACCTGCTCAGAGGGGTTGAAATGACAGATACTAATACAGGAACACACACCATGCTCGATTTTCAGATGCTAAGCATTTTGATTTCTTCTTTAATTTCTGACACAAGAAGTGTGAAAAGTGAAGTAATAAGAGTTACAAAATTGCTGTGTTGTGTTTTTAATTACCACAATTTATATTTCTTTTTCCAAGAGCATCTTGGATATGAAACATTAATGTTAATTTCTGTCAAGCTCAAATAGTGTTTCAAATAGATCTGTAGGAGTTGGTGTGAAACTGATTTCATTATTAATTTGGGGGGCTGTTGTTAATTTTTGGCCTTTTTAGAAGAAGGTGCTGCTTGGCGTCCATTTCTCCATCATTACCAAAGCTGGACAAGTGGAGAAGGAGGAGGAAGAAACTGAGGCAGCATTTGGTGTTTTGATGGCAACGGAGTGTTTTTTATTTGGCAGTACAGGACGTGAGATCTGAAGCTGTTATTTAAACCAGATTTTGTCTAGAAATATATTTATCCATCTGTGTTTGAGCCAGGGGGGTCAGCCATAAAAATCTGATAAGCATCACTTCCTATCAAAATACAGTTCTCAAATGAGATACCAGACATTCTGTAAACTAAAAGTGATGGTCAAAATACAC
>JBAMHW010000019.1:21564006-21581443 GCA_037177495.1 Rhadinocentrus ornatus | reverse complement strand
TTACACCTCTTTCTGTAAAGTCCTCTGAGACAACTTTGTTGTGATATAGGGCTATACAAATAAACTTGATTTGACATGATGTTTTTGAATTTGGAATTAAAAGTATTCTCTTCATACTTATATGAAAATAGTAATTCCAAATTGAGGTTTACATGAAAAACATGTATAATCTCCTTTATTAAATTCCACTTTCGATCTGATGGTTGGACAGGGGGCAGAAATGACACATTTAGGTTTACCGGAAGTAAACAAACTCCAGTTCCCCTTTCTTTTCTTCATTGAAGACCACAAAATAAGAGCCATTTTCACGGCTCGACACCAGCATACCACGTCACTTTGGTCAGCTGAGGAGGAGAAGGAAGAGAGAGTACTATACTGTCATCGAGACAGGACAAAGAAACGAGCATGCGCAGAATGACTGGAAATTCATTTAAAGCGGAATCATCGCATATGTGATCAAGGAATTATTCAATTCAGATTTAAAATCAGAATAAAACAGCCACTTACTTTGGATTTAAGTTTAACTCGGAAGGGTCGTTTTATTTCCGAATTAGGTATTTACAAGGTCAGGAGTTTTTAATTTTTATTTTGAAATTTTTTCATTTATTAAAAAGGGGTGACAAAGATTATGGCAGAGTGTAAAATTTAAAGCTTAGAATCATTTGAAAGAAGAAAAAAAGTTGTCAAAATTAAAAGTCCAGCACTGTTTTTGCCTCCAAGTAAAAAAAAAATATATAAATAAAAATAAAATAAAATGCTCTTGATATATGACAATGAAAGCAATTACAATGTCTGGTTTTTAACTTCAGCTTTTCTGCTGTCACTCCAATAAGAAGAATAAAGTGAAACAAGAAACAAATGAAACAGACAGATCCTGAGCTGGAAGCAGATATTAAAGCTGCTCTCAGTGGAAGTCTGACAAACTAAAGTAAAAATGGAAGGCAGGCCGTTGCTTTGACTCCCGTAAAAATCACTGTTTAGTTTGGGAAAGCGCGCAAAGTTTTATCATTCCTGTTTCAGTTAACACACACACAAATGAGCCACCGCTTCCTCAAAGTAAAAGTTTAGGAAACCATTAAAATAGAAAGATAAACTAATGCATCACTTTTACATCATGTTTTTCTTTAATGGGAGGTTTAAAAACAGAGAAAAAAATATGATCATCCCAATGCAAAAAGTTAAATGCTGCTGGATTTAGAAATTAAATTTTGATTTAAAAAGCAAACAAGCCAAATGATTCTTGATTCTCAAACTGTATTGTAGAATATTTTAGGAATTGGAAAGGATAAACACATTTGACTATGTATTTAGATAGTAACCTATAATTTGTATTTTTACTGTTCTATTAACTTTAACAGCTTCATGTTTAAAGGTTTGTGTGAAAATTTAACATCCCCGCACTGTGCAGTGTCAGAAAAGGCAGCAAGAAAAACTAAATTGAAGGAGGTCCAAAAGGGGGAGCAGTAGACTGAGAAAAATGTTCATTTGACCTTGAAAATTTATCCAAGTACGCATTCATTAAAAAAGTTTGCCCTCATATAGGAGTTGTAGTCAAAGAGAGACAAGAAAAGAGAGCAAGCTAACTTACAAGAACTTTTAACAGTTAAAACGTGGACACACAAACATGTCTACGTGTCCATTATAAAAAGACTTTTTTGGCAAATTACCTTAAGTTCTGTCATTAACCTCAATCAACAATACTGTAATTCCTTAAACAGACATTGTTTTTTTAAAGATGTGTCCTTTTTTTTTCTAAATTTGATCTAAAACTGAAAATAAACCACTTTTCTTTTCAAAGAAAATCAAAGCAATTAATGGTACAAGCACTTAATATGACACAATAGCACCTGGTAATTTAGCAAAAATGGGTAATGCCTTTTTTAACACAATATAAATGAAAACTGAAAGAACACCAAAATGTGGCCCATTTTTAAAGTATTCTTTGTAACAGCATGACAGGAGCTGTAATTTATCATATTTATATAAAATATGATCTGTTCAGAGGGAACCACGTGATTCAGAACCTGTTAAAGACCATGATAAATTACTTAGTTAATTTATGATAAATCGGTTTCCCCATATCAACAGAAGTGTCCCCACCCATCACTGTTCATAATAGGAACGGAACATCTAAACATATTTGAAAACTTCATTCATTAAGCTCCAAAGCTGTGCAGTAACACACCTGAAGACTTCACCAAACTCTGAGGGCAGATTCTTCTAATCAAATGTGGTATCTTTCAAAAAATGTCCCCAAAATAACCTCATTTGCACAAATTTGCTTACCATTTTACATAAGTCTGCACTTCAACAATTTTTTTAACCTCTAAAAATGTTTTAATCTGTCTCCTTCAATAGCCCTTGGTGTTAATTAAGTATCTAAATCCCCTGAAAGGCACCGTTTTCCCCTCATACATCTACTGCAAACAAATTAACTCCAGTCTGTATTTGAGTCTACTATTTTTGGCCTGTATAAGCTCTTATCTATTATCCAGAATATTATCAGATCTATGTGAATGTGTGTTTTCAAGTTCAAGCAGGTCTTTAACCTTCACTTTTCCCGTGGGATTGCTGCATTGCCCTGAGGCAAACTGGGAAGACTCCCAACTATACAAGCACACAAACAGCTCCTGAGGCATGCACTGTACACATCCTCCACTGTTTACTCATTAATTTCACTGCAGATTGTCGTGACATATTTATATACACACACAAAGCGAGATTTATCAGGAATTAATGTTTAGACATTTCTCAGAACTGCAACACATGTCTCTCTTTTTTTAAAAAAAAAATATTTATTGGACTGAACTCAGTAAGTTGGAAATTAAAGAAATTAAAAATGTTCTTGTTATAGTCACAGATTGACATTTCTATCTCAAAGGGAGAAAAAAAGAATGTAAATTTATTACATTCAAACATATCCTGCAAAATTCTGTTCTGCTCTTTAATCTGATGATAAATATTACATATGCTGTGCATTGCTTGAAACTCAAGTTTCTTGCGATCTTAATAATGTTATAAATTGGATGTACTGAGAGAAGTCAAAGAAAACAACTGGCCAAATTAACTATCAGAAAAAGAGATACAGCACCATCATTACTCAAAACTACAGAAGTATTGGTATATATGTTCACTTTTAGATTTGTGGTCAACCCAAATGTGCAAGTAGATATTGTAAAAGTTGATTAAATAAATTCATCATTTAAGAGTTTTACAATAGTTACTTTGCCCTGTTCTGAGCAATCATAATAGTAAATTCCAGTTTCATCTTTACAGCATAATGACTCCTTACCTTAAATTCAAGACTGTCCAAACACAAGCAGCTTTACAGCAAGTCAATGAGTAAGAAATGTCCAAATCCAGGTAGAGAGGCAGGCGACGTAGTCCAGACTCCAAAAGCAGCTTCAATCCTGATTTTATTACGCATTCATAAATCTGCTGAGAGAAAGTAGAGGAAAAGAAGGGATAGAGTCAGGAATAAAAATCTGTGCTTTTATCTTTATCCAGATGCATTGTGAAATGGGTGCAGGTTTTCCTGAGAACTGGGGCAGCCAGAGATCAGGATACACAGCTCAGCGGAAGATCAAGTTGATATAGTACTCTGAACTCGCACAAAGGACAGGAGGGGGAGAGAATGATCCATACACGACATTAGACCTTGAATACTCGCTGAAGTAAGTAGAGGGCATAGTATCCATAGCTGTGAAGTTTAAAACTAGATCAAGCTGCATCTTATGTGTGTTTATTTTCAATGCTTATTTCTACTATTGAAGAAAATTTAAAGATTTGATGTGCCAAAGTTACTCAAATATTTTCAGGGATGTTCTAGCCATTACAACTTGCTCAGACAAGTCAGCAGTTTTCATACACAGTATATTTTATCTTTTATTATTGATGCAATCTGGTTTTTGCAACCATCTACAATTTGTTAAGTTTACATACATGGGAGAGGAAAAAAAAAAAGAAAAGTTTACATACATGAACTACAAGTATTGAAATTATAAAGCATAGTTGTGAAGCAACTGTCAGAGTATGTACACAACTAAGGATTGGATTCAGTCTCCTGCATTATTGTCAAACACTTAATAAAAACATGATAATGAATTTAAAAAGTCCTGCTAGTGTCCTCCTGACATTTGTACAGGGAAGCAGTGACTGGAAATGTCTGATTATCCTGGGGACATACCTTGTCTACTAGGCATGTTTGTTAAACAGATTATAAGCATTTTTACACAAACTATAAACTACCCACATACATTAACATGTTAGGATAAGTATTTACATACAAAATATTAGCATGTACATCCAAGTTAATAGCAGGAATTAAAAAGTTACCAGAATGTACAGATATAGTATAAAATCTTCACACAATTGCATGTTCACACGTTATTAACATGTACAGACAGGATATAGCATTTTCTTAGAAGTTATTAGCATGTATGTGCAAGTTAGCATAAACGAAAAACTTAGTTATTAACATTATTAGATTAAACTTGTATTTTCAGTTAAACCTTTTAGCTTATAGTGAAAGTTAAAAAGGTCACCACACGGCAACGCCCATGTTGTATGGTAAGTTATTTGTTTGCATAACATGCTATGATAGCACAAGCGCTGCAAAAATTGCAAAGCCTCTGATTTTCTCTACAGCTTTATCTGGTAGATATACAACTTTAAACTCTAACGTGAGGTCAATATTTGCTTCAGTTATTTTGGTTATATGAGCTATAATCTTGCCAACCTTGTTCAAAGAAGTCATTACTGTGTTCACTGCGATGGCAGCAAACCAGCCCATGCTTAAAAATGAAAATTTCCAGTGTGTGGTAGTTCTAACAGCATTCTTGGTTGATTTTTCTACTTCCTCTGTTAACAGTCTGAGAAGTGGCATTTTACTTTATTTGTTCTTTTTTTGTTCAGGTTGAGTAATAGAAAAAGGAACAGAGCAAATACTTTCTCAATCTCAAAAGGGAGTTTTGAATTTTACACCTTTAATTTTCTGGGATAGACATCGTGTGACTCGAGACATGAAGAATTAGCCATTTAGCAAGTGATTTGCTGTGCTGAGAGAACCATTGGTTGCTCACCGCCCTTGCTTAGTGACATGGCAACTTCTCGCTTCCTCAGAAGTAGGTTTTCATGTATTCCTATTGCACCCTTCATGTGCAAACGCACTTTGAAGTCTAAAACACAGAAAAGAGTTGGAAAAGTCAACAAGTTGAGAGAAAAACCAAATAACACTGTAGCTCTGGAATCAGGCACGAAGCTTGATTACACCGTTTTCATTTTATCCAATGCATTTTCGAAAATATATTTCAGAAATTTTTATTGTTTGGCTAATATTTGACTTCGATTTGTTGCCCAAAACAGCGGTCTTGTTGTGGATCTTAGCTTCAATTAGCTGCTTCATTATGGAAGCGATTATGTACTATTATTCAAATTAAAATGGATTAACAGAAATGCTTTTTCATTTTCAGAATATAGCGGCATTTTTGACTCAAATAAAATGAATAATAAATAATACAAACTGCATTTTCATTTTCTTCTTCAAGACTGCTCATTTTGTAACTTAATCAAATAGATAAAAGGACATTTAAGATTTCATTTTCCAAACATGCCCCAGCAAATAGGTACCAAAATTCAATTTGAAAAGTCAAATTTGAAAATTAAAATGCATTAGCAGAAAGACTTTTTCATTTCAAGGTCATAGCTGAATTATTTGACTTATAAGTAAAACTGATAATAGATCATTCAAACAGCATTTTATTTTCAACTTCAAAACATTGGGCTCACTTGCACACAACATGCCACAACACTTGTTAGAATTAGCTTCAGGGCTTAATTTAAGCCGGATCTAGCCGGTACGCGTTCGGTACCTCCGAAGTTGGATCCGGAACTTATTTTATTGCATCCGCCACCCGCTGTCACTATAAAAAAATAACTGCCTAAATAAAAAAAATATATATATAAATGTTTGTTTTGTGTTTAGAATAGTTTTCCGTTTTGTTACTGTATATTCCCTGTTGGGGTTACACAAAAATTCTTGTATTTGCATAATTTAGAGGTATTCTAAGGTGAATTTTAGGCTACAGAAACGGAGGGACGGAGAGGATCAGGTTACACTGGCAGCATTATGAGATTGCAGTTAGCTTTCACTCAGACGGAAAAACTTTATAGTCCGAAGAATACTATTCCTATTGCTCTTTATAAAAGAAATGCTACGGTTTCAGCCTAGTTTTTATTATCTTTTATCTTTTTAAATTTGGCACCCTGTAAACGCTGATGTGGTGATCATGTTTTCTTTTTTTTTGTTGTTTTTTGTGGGGGTTTTTTGTCAGGCCAGCGTTCGGAAATTAAAGCAAATATTACCCTGTTATGCACACAGTGATGTTTGGATTTACTTTAAGGGGTTAGTACCTTGGCCGTGTTTGTGTGTGTGTGTGTGTGCGTGTGTGTGTTCAGTTACTTCGAGCCCCCCTTTTTAGTCGCCGGAACCACCCCCCCTCTGCGTTTCGGGACCTCCCGCTTTACAAATTAAGCACTGATTAGCTCCCCTTATAGGAGTTAAATACAATTTCTGAATCGGATTCCCATGACAGACTTGAGCAGATACTGGATCGCATTCACATGGAACTATTTAGCAGAAGTGCATGTACTAATTGAATCTGACTCAATTTATGAGCTAGCTAGCTAGCGAGCACTATCGCATGCAGAACATAATTGCTTTCATACATAGATACAGACATTTTCTTCATCAAATCAATTGGAGCCTTTTATGTAGTTCGAACGAAGCAAATTTAACAGGTTCTTCCTCAAGCACATTAAAGAAATGATTACTGCATTGGTGTCTGTTTTTCATTTGGATTGATGCTACTGGCTTGTTGGTCTCTGAATCAGTGCATCAAAGTATATTATTGCAAAGATAACTAACAATAAAATTATGGATAGCCAAATACAAGACCAATACTACATGAAATTACACAAATTATTTGTTAGCAAATTAAAGTTTTACTTTATTCTTCTCATAAATCATTGTTACAACTCTGATTCCATACATTAGTTGCTTAAGAAGCAATGATTAAAACTTTGCAAAACGTTTCAGGTTTTGTGTGATTTTTGTCTGCAGACTTTATATCCCACACTGTGCTTTCCAAAGACTTTACTTCTTGTAATGTGAAACTAAAGCTCTTAATAGCAGGGTGCGCAGAAAACGCAGGATAAGAGTTGCAACTATCAAGCATTATTCTCACTTCAGTTCCAGATTTTCATTTAATAGTCAGACAAAGAGTATTCATAGCTGCAACTCCCTAAAATTAGGACTATTTCTTCAATTTTATATCACGCTAAACTGAATCTCTTCAGGTCTTAAACTTCAATTCTAACAACAGTTTGTGATGCCACTTTAAATTCAAACAGAATGCTGTCAAATTTTCCATTTCAATGAATAATCAGAGAAATAGTCCATGAAAAAGTAATTTGACGCAGTGTTACTCTGACAAAACAAATTACAATAAGTCTATTAGAACATTTAAGTCTAATAATACTAATTTAAAAATCTTGAAGTGATGTGTTAAGAGCCAGCTGCAATTGGAAAAGCACTCTAATGATCCATTGGCTGCCAATGAATTAGGCCCAATCTAAGTCTATAATGTCATAACTTTAGAGAGTAAAAGAAAGGTCATGTTTCCATCACACCTCCTACTTCCTTTTCATTGTTTGAGCTGAAGCACATTTAAATGTTCTTTGTGCGTCTTCTTTGCAACCTGAGTGATGGTTTTTGTGTAATCATTTTGGATGGAAATGGGTTTCAGTTTGATTTCTTAAAGATAGCACTTAAATTAAGACCTGAACGCGGCCTTGCAAATGAGATGCAAAACAAATAAACCATCATGTACCACTGACAGTAAGAGCTACAAATAAAGCTAAAGTGTTTGCTTTACTTTACTGTTAAAAAAAAGAAGAGAGAGAGAGAGAGAACTAAGGACAGATGAGTCTGCAGTTTAAAATAATCATCTAAAACACTGGCAGCGAGCAGCTTGATGAAGCAATAAACAACCATTCATCAGAGCAGAACACCGACTAAAGAGCATCTGTGATTATATTTGCAAATGAAGTGACATTATTTGAATGCAGTCCAGATATGCGACTAGCTCTGTTCCTCACATTTATGTCTGTTGAATTGTTAGTGAGGCCTGAATGATATTGGGTTATTTGGATGTTTGAGACAAAAAAGCACAGAGACGCTCTAGAAGGACAAGGTGGAGAGTTACATGTAGCTTGACAATGGCCAGAAAACAGCAAAATAAAGAAAAATGTACTTACAGAGGAAAATGTGTCTGTATGTAGTGATGCTGGGAGCGCGGAGTCAAATTTCTGCTTCATGCAAATGCTGTGGTTGAATCAGATTTGATTGTGATTTGATTGCCAGTGAGCCGCAGGAGAAATCATTGCCTTCCAAAGAGCATCAAGAGCTGAATGCCTCCCAACCACTGTGTTTGTTCTGGATGACACATTAAAGTAAAAAAAAATAAATAAATAAATAAAGGAAAAGATGCCCTGCTATATAGAGAAATGCCCTACTGGCTACAAATCAATCTACCAAAACAAAGTTAAGCTGTCCAACTAAATACAATTATGGTCCAGAGGGAGCAGAAAATTCCACAATATTGAAATGATTATTTAATGATTATATTCATGGGCAAAAAAATAATCATTATACAAAAAAAAATAAAAATAAAAATAAATAAATAAAATTTTACACATTTAAGACCTGGTGTGGACTAAATACAGACGTGTACAGATCCCATTCTTCTCATTTTAAACAGAAAGCAGCCAGTTCAGTGACTTTTAGGTGGGAGTTATGCAAGTGCAGTGACTTCACCACAGAGAAAGATTATTTTGTGCATTTTGGATCACACTTCCGATATAGTGAAACAGTAACTTGTGTATTTTTGGGCAGCTCTTTCGAAACAAATATCTTTGGTACATTGTATGCACGTATAAACAGGAAGCATCATTTTTACTCACTTAATAGATTTCAAAGTAGCTTTAGTTGTGTGTGTGTTAACGCGGTACAAGATTTAGATTATCCAGATGGTGTTAGCACGAGCTGTTCTCATTTCTCAAATGCTGAAGTTGAAACTGGGTTAGTGTCAGGAAGTGGTGATTCTACTGAAAATTTACCAGAACTAATTGAACAGAAAATAGCTGGGATATTGTTAAAATTGGAACATACATTTCATATTCCAGCCACAGCAGTAGATAGCTTGATGGAGGGTTTGAGTTTTTTGTTAAGCTCTGCTTGTATTCAAGAACCATAACCTTCCTATCAGTCAAGCTGTTGTTGAGGAGTTGCTAATACTGTGTGCATTTCACACCCTGTGTCAAAGATTTTGGCAAAGTGTGGTCCTCTGGGAACTTCTTTTAAAAGAAAACAATGCTACAAGTCTAACTTAAGGGTTGTGGAGCCTGTTGAGTATATTTTATTTGTTGATCAAAGGAAGTCATTTCAGCACATCACTTCATTAAAATTATTGCAAGAATTATTGAATCATAATCACATACTGAGCAAAATATAGGTCCAGAAAAAAAAAAGAGGATTTGTCTGATGGTCAGAGTGTTTACAGGTTTTTCTGAGATGGAAAGTACTATAAAACTAATAACTTTCTAGCTGTTGATTTGTTAAGAATTTCCATTCCACTTTACATTGATGATTTAAAGGTTTGTAATCCCCTTGGATCCACAGGCAAAAAACATAAGTGTTGTGGTGTATATTGGGTCTTGGATAATTTGCCTCCATGCTCTCATCCATTTATTTTGCCATTCTTTGTAAAAGTGACAATTTGAAGACCTTTGGATTTTTAAAAAAGGTGTTGGAACCCCTGTTAAAAGATCTTGTGATATTGGAACAACATGGTGTGTTTATCGCTCAGATGAATGAGTTTGTTAAAGGCACTGTGAATCGTGTAATAGCTGATAACCTAGCTGCACCTTTGTTACATAGCTTTGCAAAGTTGCATCTAAAATTAAATTTAAAAGTTTTTAATAAAATCTGAATTAATAGAATTATCCTTCTCATATACAGCTTGACACTGTATATCCCATGTGTTTAGAGGTGTGTAATTTCCTGTGGAGTGCATTAACTAATCAGATTTTATGAAAAGAATAAAAAAAATGTTTAAACAGAAGTTGTTTAAACAATCTTTAAACTCTTACTTTGTTGTCTTATTTCTTTGTTTAGAATACAGACAGTGTTGTTGTATTGTTAGTCAACATTTTCCACATTTATTGCAATTAAAGGCTTACCACAAGAAAGGTCGTCAGTTTTATCTGCACTGTTAATGTAGTTTTTATACATGAGGGGCCTGTGAAGTGTGACTGCATTACCACAAAGTTAAGTTTCTTCTGTAGTATTTTAATTTATTTTCTCTTTTCTCTGCTGGAATGTTTTAAAACATAGCAAAGTAACGTTTCTAGACGTAGAGAACAGAAACTGCCAAAATGAAAAATAAATACAGAAATATAAAAATGGCTCAAACTAATTATGGCAATTACCTATACAAAATAATGTAAATTTTCATGAAGTAATTTCTAAAATGTGACATTTTTTTCTTGTGGTTTTTGTAGTATGTTATAACTTACTTAATCATTTAATTCCGTTTTTTTTTTAAGAAAATTGAAATATATATTAGTTTGAGCCATTTTTGTTTTTCTGCATTTATTTTTAGTTTCAGCAGTTTTAGTTCCTATTGGCATGAATGTTATTGCCTGTAAAAATACAACTTTGTTTGTTGGTTCACTTTGAAAGTGTTATGTGTGGTAAATGTGGAGAAAACCAGAGTTTTTACGTGGTAAATTAAAGCCAGTTAATGTTTATTTGATTATCTGTATTTTTTTTTATTGTGAATAAAGAGTTAATTATGTATTTATTGTGCAACAAATGAAAACAAATTAAAGAACTACATTGATATGAGTCAAATCTTAAAACCCTATATTGCTTCATTAAGCAAGAGTAATGGTTGAAGCCTTGATTAACAAAGTAGTTGTTCATACAACAAGATTTATTTCTGTTTACATAACTCGTAAACTGGTGTACGGTGAATTAAAACAAATTAGGCTCAACATACTTAATTGAAACATTTGGATTTAATGAAAAGAAAATTTATTGATCTAATGTATTCTGACTAAATTGAAACAACAAATACCAAATCTGTTTATTTGACATGATCAAAAATGGGTTATTTTATTAGATTTAATCACGTGGAAACAGGTCCCATGATCAAATTATGTTATTACAAATTTTTATTTATTTATTTTTTTGAGTGGGGCACTTCGCAGCACTATAAATTGCCAGCTTTCATCAAATTCCAACATTAACTTTGCCCTTCAGGCACTTACATCGTTGATAATGTAGCAACTTAAAAAAAAAAGTCAGTACTTAAAACTGACACTTTAATATTTACAGTTACATTTAAAGAATTTATGTGCACAACTACGGAGTTAGTGGTGAAAAACACACTGGGAAAAAATGTAACGTAGGTAAAGAAAAACACAACCTTTCTGCTGTTTTGTGTGTTACTGCTAAATACACAAACTGAATGAAGTGAGCTAGAAGTGAAAGCCTCGAACAAACATCCTTCTTTCTTTGAATTGTCATTTCTTTCAATTATATGAAATCGGGATTTTTTTTATTTTTTTTTTTATTGAGCGATTCACTAACTGTACTTGATTTTGATATTGTTTCCCTTTGGGTGAGAGGCAGGTTACACCCTAGGTCACAGTGACAATAACAGTTTACACTCACACTTGCTTCTGAAGCAGGGCTGGGCAAATCCAGTCCTGAGGGGCCATTGTTCTACAGGTTTGAGATGTTTCCCCGTTTTACCTGATTCATTGATCAGAACTTAACAAGTTGTTGGATTCATGTCACTCGAATCATGTGTGTGGTCCTCGAGGAGTTGTCCATCCCAAAGGCCAACTTGGACTTGCCAGATAATCTAACGTGCATGTTTTGGGGCTTTGGGAGGATGTCAGAGTGCCATGGGTGCAACATTTAAACTCCACACACATAGCTGAGGTTGAAGCTGCGAACTTTGTCACCATGAGACGACGTTAGCATGTAACTGCAGCATTGATTATTTTCTGGTATGTTGGATGGAATTTTGACCAGTTTAGACAAGTTCTGTGATTCACTTTGTGTGTTTGATAACTCGTGTTACATATTTAGATTCCACCACTTTATCTTACTGACAGTTCTTAATCAATGCAATAGGGATAAAGTTTTTTTTGGTGAACATGAAAATGAACATAAACAGTTCACCAAGCTAGGAAAGTTTTGTTAGAATTCATAAATGAGATATTGAAGGTACTCATTTATTTTTCTGCTGATGGTACACAGCACCTTACATGCAGGTCAGCAAATGATCATATCATTAGAAAGACTGTATAATCTGTAACAGGTTCATAAGAACCCCTTAAATAATATAACTCCTGATGAGCCGTTAAAAATTGTGAATATTGTTTCCTTAGCCTCCTGTTCATACCTGCTGCGAGATATTGTTGCACTACTAAAAGTGAGTTGGAATTCTGCTGCGGGTTAAACAGAAAGAATTCATTCCAAACTTAACAAGCAGACTGAATCTAATCCAGAGCATGAAAAGCTGCAGGGATCCAGCACAGTTGCACCCGGTCCCGCTTCATGCTCACACACACTGCAGACTCTGTGGGTTAATAAGTGTAAATCTGCTGCTGCTGTCTGCAGGAAAGCTGTCAGATCTGTCACCTCATGCAGATTTACTGCACCGGCATTACACCCTCAGCGGGTGAACGCGCCGTGCACACGCTCACAATGTGTTCCACATGCTGCAACTTTAATTCTGACCACTAACGTTCAGCAAATATCCCATGCTTCCCCCTCTTACTGCACTTAGAAATGTATAGATAAATGTTTTGAGTGGAGGAGACGATGCAAGTAAATGAAAAACCTGCTGTCCTGGGGAACAATTAATTTGCTTTGCCTCTTCAAAGCCAAACAGATTCATGCTCCCATAGCCTGCAAATAAAAACATCATTTTGATCCTTCAAAACTGAGTTTTTCTTTTTTCGCCAAAATTATGTCCAGGGTGGGTAACACAGAACTTTCCTTTTGTGTAATTCCACTCGGCTGCAATTTAATAATAATAAAATCCAGCAGAGATAAAAAGTGTAATTAGTGATTCTATGCCATATTTGTTGGACTAAAATCTGGGAAGGTTTGTTTGGTTGGAGTTCAATAGTAGAGATTACAGAAAGAACCTCCCACCCAAATGTCCAGGGGTGCAAAAGAATGGGAATGTGTAAAAAGCCAAGAGCAAATACAACAAAAAGACATGAAACAACTACAAAAAGGTCAAAAAGGAACTGCTACTCAACTCAAAACGATAAAAAGGCATAAAGACTGTGTAGAGTAATTAAACTTGCTTCAAGGCCATGAAAAAAGCCATGTATATAAAAGCACATACAGAAAGGCAACTAAAAATAACAATAAGGGAAATTAATCAACAACAGTGAGACAAAAACTACAAAACACTGACATTAATGCCAACAATGAGACAAAGGACATTGACAAGGACAGTTAAATACAAGAACAGAAATGGAAAAAATCAAATGGATAACAAACCGCAATCACAGATATACTTTAAGCCTTTGCTTGCACGTTTTGCTCAACTGTAGGACAGATGGGGACCTTCAACATGTCTGATCACCTCACTCAAATCTTTTACAAACAAATGAGGAGCGCACGAACTTACAAAGACGTCATTATTAACCATCCCTTACAATTCATTCGCACGACACATTCAGCAACTGCGAGCTGTATTCCCATCATGCAGCGTGCACGTCTGTTTGCAGTGAATACTTTATTAACTCTGAACAAATGCTTTTTTCTTTCCTAAAGTAAAAAAAAAAAATAAAAAACTGGTAAATCTGCTGCTACTTATTAGCACATGCAGAAGATTACGATTAAATGGGTTAATCCAGTCACTGTTCAAAGTGTGTGTGTGTGTTCAATTCAAATTTTAGACTTTGTGAGGACTTTTTTTTTTGGGGGGGGGCTGCCTTGAAATTTAAGATTGACTTTTGGAGGGTTTCAGAGTATGGATTAAAAACCAGGTTTTGGTTAAGAGCTGCGGAGTCATGTTGTACATAGTTGCTGTCAACAACCACAGTAAAAGAAGCAGAAACAAGCTACTGCTTGTTAGGAGGTTAAACAAAGACAAAAATGCCCATCTTCAGGTCTTCTAGCTGCTTTGTGTTGCTGCTGTTTTAAGTGCCAGAAATAGTTTGGTAATAAGACCTAAAAGAAGGACCAGGATGCTTTGCTTTTTTCAGTCTTTGCCAGGAACAGTGCTGTTTAAAGACACATCAGGCCAATTATTGTCCACACAAAGACAGAAGCTTAAAGTGTGTTTCTTTTAAGAAGCTATTGTGTGGTTTGTATGACTGGAAAGAACTAGATAAAACTACCGGATGAAGTGAATAAAGATACAACAAAAACGGCAGGATGACTAGACAAATGAAAGGGCAAGAAGTGCGCACATGCACACACACACTCACTGAAACACACACAGCTTGAGTCTGAAATGCGCTGCAGCCATCCTGCACATGTTTGGCAGCCGGCAGATTGTGGTAGCTTGGAGGTCAGCCAACAACAACACACACACAAACGCACTCACAGGTCAGCTCAATTGGACTTTATGCTTTGAGTGTGATTTTCTGAGCCTTCAACATTCCTAAACACTGAAAATAGAGCCAAGAAAACATGTAGAAACAAAAACTGGTGCGGCCTTTGCTGACGAAAAGCAGAGCATCTCTAAGGCAGAACACACACCATGAAAAACTCACATTCCTACACTTCCAGATAAATGTTGACTTTTTTTTCTTCTACAATAACATTCTTTCTGCCATAAGTGTTATTTTCCTAATTTTTTTCTTTAAATCAGCAACTGGAAACACTTCAGAGGACAGCATAGCCTCTCAGCTGTGAACAACAGGTAACACACTCCTTTTTGTGGGTGTGTTCATGCACACACTTTGGATACACTCACAGAGAAGCTGATTAATTAATATGGCTGCTGTGATAGGTTTCTCAGATCTAAAGGAAGCAGAGGTTGCTGACAGAGCAGAAAAAAAAACAAAAAAAGAGAGAAACATAGTGCTTTGAAAATGAAACGCTGATGAGGTGGGATTTCTTCCGGGAATTATAAAAGGACAGATGTGTATGGAAGTCCACCCTTACCTTGACCTAGTAGACAAGTCTTAAATTCAAAAGTTTTGAATTATGCGGGTTGTTTTATGCACAAAGTGTATACCTGATATAATATTTAGTCACTAATAAACTTAATGCATTTTATGAGACAAAAGTCGTAGCTATTCTTAGCAGCACTCCTAAAAACGACATTTTTCCACCCTGTCATTACAGAATATAACAGGGTAAAATGTGTCTGTAAATAGAAGGTAAACAGACTACTTATGGCACTTTTCCAGCCTTTTTGACCTCACAAAGCGCAAGTCACTTTCACTCATTCTCACACACATATACTATACTTTTTTGGAAATTAACTATATAACGCCTTTATCCACCAACACATTCACACACTGATGAGCACATCAAAAACAAAGAAGGGTTTGACATATATGCTTAAACCCCCAACCTTCTAATTGACAGATGACCACTCTCTCCCATGAGCCACAACCCACATCTCTCCACCATGAGAGAAAGGATTTTGTAGTTATGATAATGTGTTTAACTTTTCAATTATTTTGTAATTGCAGAAGTTGCCAGATGTTAAAAAAGACAGGACTTCAAAGATGCTTCTGGATGGTGCCCATTTAAGGCCAAGAAATTGTTTTATAGATATTTTATGGAGTTCTAGATGAGATGTAAAAGCTAGAGTGAGACTGAATGCTCTCGCCGCCCAGCAGCTTATACTCTAAGTCTCATCAGGCTAACAGAACAACGCTGTACGAGACTGAATGACTGACACTGTCAAATTACTGAGATTCAGATCTACAAGGATGGGAACTGTGTGCTTTGAGCTTTGCTTTCTAATGATTATTTCTCCAGTATTTACTGATTTATGCTCCCTCTCCCACTCCAATGTCTCTGAAAAGCATCTAAAATGTTGATTTACAGTATGGAATATTGCTAATAGCTCACCAGCTAAATTCTTGGGCATTATGTTCCTTTGTGTTCCTGTACAACACTCCATTTGTTGTGTTGGAAAACTTTATAGTTTTGTCAAGACAATACAAAGTGTTAACTAATGCCGCCAACTGGTAAACACTAATAATAGACATCTGTCTTGCATACTGTCTTTTTTTATGAGCCCTCCCCCAAGAGTAAAAGAATATCTGATGTTGACCTTTGGCTGGTATTTTGCTCTTGTCACTTTCTCTTTTTCTTCCCCTCGTTTACTCCGTTAATGTCCTACTTGTACCGGAATCAACCGTGGCACAAGTTTAAAACATCAAGTGTGTTGATATCCAGTTGCTAGCTTGTGGTGTGGTGCCATAAGTGCAAAATGTGGCTCTAAAATGATGGGTCTGTAACAGACAAAAAAAAAAAATTCAGTGCCGTTTCTCAGCCTCGAGACGCCGCTGGGCAATGACAGCACCAGAATTATACATAATAAATGTCACTGTCCCATCGAAAGAAATCAAAGACAATTAAACCAGTTTGTGATGCACATCAGATATTTTGGCTAGTTCATCATTTCGACTTGACTGTGAGGTGCTGCTGTCGATTTGAGGGCCTCAACCTAAAGCATTCCAGAAATAAACGTGTTTTTGTAATGAAAACGCTTAAACCTCTGACTACAGCACAGAAAATAAACATCTGCACATGAGTGTTATGTTTCCATCAACTCTTAGCCAAAGCTGATAAATACCTGCAACTAGTGCAAAGTAATTTGACATGGAACTAAATATTAAGTGATTTTAAATGCACATATAATAGCAGAAATATTGTGCTGCAGTTTTACAAGTCAAAGAACTCTTTAAGTTAGAAAGCAAATAATATACTTTTTTTTTTTTTTTTTTTTAAAAGGTGACTTTCTGACATTTTCGTGAATTATAAACATGAAACTCAACATCAAAATGTCAGACAGGTTCATATTGGCATAAGAGGATAGTTGCCATCACAGCTTCATTCTTCGCACCTTTAGCATGCGGCTGGATGAATCTCCCCTGCTACACGTAAAGGTCAGACAAATGAAATCAAAGAGAGCTGCAGGACACATGTTGAAGTTGCTTGCCGGCTCACTACAAAGAAATTTCATCCATCTTCATCTGAGAGGCGTGATTTACCAAGGACCTGGGTGACTCTGCAGGGCTGATGGAAAGAAGGAGAGAGGGATGTCTTGGCAGGGAAGCGGAACGAAGACAAAAACAGGACAACACGAAAGAG
>JBAMHW010000019.1:21531930-21554428 GCA_037177495.1 Rhadinocentrus ornatus | reverse complement strand
AAATGGTCCGTACTTATATAGCGCTTTTATCCAAAGCGCTGTACATCATACATCACATTCACCCATTCACACACACACGCACTGATGGCGGAAGCTGCCATGCAAGACGCTTACCACGACCCATCAGGAGCAACTAGGGGTTCGGTGTCTTGACCAAGCACACTTCGACATGAACTCGCCTTGGCCGAGGATCGAACCGGCAACCCTAGGGTTCCAAGACAACCGCTCTACCCTGCCGAGCCACACCGCCCCTGTGATGTCAAATAATTAAGTGTGTGGATAAAAGTATTTAAAAAGTGTTGACATGTTCCCGACTCTTAATAAAAAACAAATGACACCTAATAAAATTAAAGTAAAAAAAACAAAAAAAATATTGACTTAAGAATTTAGTTTTATTTTATTATTCTTTGCCGTTCAGGGAACACTGCATCTGAAGCATTTCCACTCATAGAATATGCTGAGTCAGAAGATGAAGCACCACTTGTTTGTTCACTCTTTTGTTCTGGGTTTTTTTTTTTTTTTTTGTAGCAATTCTGACCACTTTTATTTTTAAGCTTAGTTGAAACACCTTTGTTTAAATCTTTAAGAATAACATAATAATCATATGTTGTAGTTTAAAGTTAAAGCTATTATTATTGAGAAAGGTAAAAGTTTTATTTGACCTTTGATGGCAATTTCAAATTTCTTTGTTTGAAGGCTGATTTAGCCTTGCTAGATACAAATAAAAGTTGAAATTTTTTTTTTTTTTTTACAGTTTTTATTTCTAAAATGTTATACTGAATGAGTTTCATAGACATGGCAAAATAATTTTTAGTTTTACAGCATCTGTTGTGGGCATTTTGGGCGGTTTTTCTGAGGTTTTTATTTTGTTTATATCAATATCGTGATACAAGTTTTGGCCATATCGTCCAGCCCTACTGCTTAGTATTTGTCATTAGAAAAAAAACCAAAAAAATAAAATACTGCTTTGTGCACACACAGCAACATTTCGATCATAGCAGATTAATACATTCTTTCCATCCTTCCATAGTTTTCCACCTATCCAAGCATGAGTATTGAAGACTAGAGGTTCAAAAGAGATCCAAACATCCTTCTACTCAGTGACACTCTCCAGCTTTTCTTCTAGGATCTAATAAGTCCCCAGCCCAGAAATTATATAAAAATCCTCCCCAGTGGCTGCTGGGTCTTCCCCAGAGTCTCCTTTGAGACATTCTAATCAGATTCCTAAACCACCTCAGCTAACTCCTTTCGATATGGAGCACCTTCCCATTACGATCCTTTTAGATGTCAGTGCTAAATGTCCTTAGTTTGAACAGAGTTTATGTTAACATGTGGTTTACATGTTCACATGCTGCGTGTGTTGTAATAACCTTTTCTACATGAGCACCAAAAAAAAAAGAAGTCCAGTTGCCTTTATTCAAGCTCGCAGGGAGTAAAATCCAAAAGGTAAGAGTCTAGTTTTCAGTTTGGAGTATCTAGTAAAGCAAAAGAAGTTAAACCATTTTCAATTAAAACAAACATCACAGTTAACAGTGTGGCAAAAAACTAAGAAAACCAAACAAATATGGAGCTGACTGATTAAAAAAATAGACCAGATAAAAGAGATTATTATAGCTAAGGTCAGGAAGAGGATCAAATCTCTGGAGTCTACATTAACCCAACAGAGAAAAAAAAAAAAGACCAAGAAGATAAACTGCATTATATTTAATTACAATCTATAAGATGCATGCATACACACGTAAAGCTGATGATGAACAACAGATACAAACAGCAAAGAGGATGAGAGCATGGAAGAAGAGAAAATTACAAAGAGATAAAGCTGGAAATTATAATTGGAAAGAAGGTCCCAGATCTCCAGAGTCCCACCACACACTAATGAGCTGTTAGCTGATTAACCCACTGTGGGTGTGGATGTGTGTGTGAGATGGATGGCCATAAGAGGACTGAGAAGATCCTTAAGACACAAAACCACAATGAAACCAGGATTTACCCTTCAAACAGACACAGATACCTCAGGCTTAGACTTGTCTGCATTCAGCAAAAGCAGAAATTTACAATCATTTTTCTCAATATAATAATTAAATAATGATGAAATTGACGCGTTTATAAGGCATTTTTGTGCAACAAAAGGAAAATAATTGCTGGTCATTTAAAGCCCCTGAGAAGGCCTTTTACAATTGGTCTCGTCCTACAGCTATAAATGATCATATTAAAAGTGACTAAAATCTTTGAGACTTGTGTTTACCCCCATATCACAGTGCATGTGGATTTTTTTCCCCCATTCAGCGTTTCTGCTTGCAATAATATCTGAAAACTGATGCAAGAGACCTAAAGCTTCTCTTGCTGACATTTCAGGCCATACAGCCTATTATGTAGGCTGCATCAAAACAACGTTTAAAAGGAAGCATGACTTGTTCACTTGTTTGCACAGATGTCAGAAAATAAAAAATAAATAAACAAATAAGTTAACATGTTGCTCAGAAACTACATCTATACAATGGAGCTCAGAAGCAGCAAAGCAGTTTAGCAGCAAAAACCCAAAGACAACACCTAAAGGCCTCTGTGATAGAGGCTCTTTATTTGTCAGAAGCAGTGTCAAATACAATTACAGTCCGATATCATGGTGGGGAGGCGGACAGAGGCCTGGCAGTAAAGCTCCAGCTTCAGGACAGGAGTTGTATTTTCAGGCCGATTACAGCGCCAATTTGGCCTTCACGCCTGATTCTCTGTACCAACCGAGGCCAGTCTGTACGCTGCGACTATACGGATCATAAAACCACGTACTAGGCTGCCTTAAATGCACCTGTTACCCAGCGGTTTCGGCTCACAAACCCAGGAAGGTCATTTAAAACGGGACAACTGACGCTCATTGTAAACTCGCTAAAAGGTGCTGATATGATCGAGCAAAGCACGCTTAATACAGAGCATTCTATCCAAACCCATTAAACATTCACAACAAATCAACAGAAAACAGCCCCATAGCTTTATCATTATTTCCCATCACAGAAACCTCAGCCTATCTTGGTGTGGAGCAAAACAAGATGTTTGAACAGACATACACTGGCATGTTTTAGACTAAACCACTGAATCAAATCTGCTTCAAATCCAAACTGATTTGCTGGGCATTAATAAGTGTCTCATAGTGAAGCCAAAGATTTTAATTAGAGATTGTGTTTGAAATTATTCTGATCTAATTATCAAATTCCCAGCTGTAGACTTTAGAGGGCAAAGTCAGAAAAAACTAAGTTAATGAAGCATAAACCTGCATTAAATACACAGTGAGAATTTTATATTAGTAGATTTTCAGAATACTTCAAACTCATTTGCACCATATTTAATAGCAATTATTTCAGTCTAACTTAAATGACATGAGAACAGCTGCTTTCTGCACACAAACATGAAATGCTGAATTATAGGGAAGAATCTTACAAAGCTCTCTTTATAGGAATTCCATCAGTCACAAATAATGTCCAAATGCAAAAGAAAAAAAAACATTCTGATACCTGGAAAAGGGTTAGGGTTGGCTGCTTGATTTATTCTTTATTTATTCTTGGAAATTAAAGTCTGCCGACAAGTCTGCGCATTCATAACAAAAGGTTCTATACAAGGTTGCACATAATGCGATGAATACAATTACATCTTGCATTCCATGCCAGACATGCAGCGTATAACAAGTAATGCATGTTTTAAAGATGTCTTAATAGGTGGTGTCTTTATCCAGACACACGCAAGAAGAAGTCAGTCTGGCCTTGGTCACACCATAAGACACCTGTGACTGTCTTTGACCAGGGAAGTGTGAAGTGTGACCTCATGGCAACCCACAAGCATATTTTTTTTCCTCTTTGTTAACCTAACTAATCATTTCTAATAGACCCCAACCATGTTAATGTCAGCATTATGCTAATGCTAAAAGATGGCCCGCCAAGGCAGGTTCTAATCCAGTGAGTTACCAGCATAGTAATAAAACATTTGTTAGGACTCATTTACGCTGCCTTGACGCACATAAATTGGTACGGCCGTTTTGAACATTGTCACTGCCCTAATCCTGCAATTAGTACTTTATATTGGCATGGTTGTTAGATAATCATACTACTAGAGGCAGTACAGAGTATACTTCTTTGTTCTTTTCACTGGTTACACATCAGCTATACTACACAACACTGACCCCACGCTTTCTGGCGGTACTGCTCAATTCACAGTACTAAAACACAGTTACAATTACAAGCTATGCATCTGCAAACTCTCTGAAAATGGACCAAAATACACACATCAAAGGACAGAACATGGACAGAATGTCTGCATGTGTACGCTCATTTAGCATAAAGCATAATAAAATGGACTTTAGCCTCTCCAGACCTAAAGGACATCTGAGACTGCTAATGATCCGATGAGTGGTTGCATTGGGCCCCCAGTCATTGCCCAGATAGTCATCTGATATCAGACCAGGATTGTTAATGTTTAGATGAGAGGGATATAGCCCTCAAATTTAGTCTTAGTATAGTCATCCAGGCCAGAAATCTGGGTGTATTGATGGACTCAGACCTTAACTTTCAGAAAGACATTAAGGGAATTACAAAATCAACCTACTATCACCTTCAGAATATATCAAGGGTAAAAGATCTGATGTCTCAGCTAGACTTTGGAAAACTAGTCCATGCTTTCATCTTTAGTCGGCTTGATTATTGTAACAGTATCTTCACAGGTCTACCTAAAAAATCAATTAGGCACCTGCAGTTGATTCAGAACTCTGCTGCTCGAGTCCTCACTAAGACCAAGAAAGGTCATTACACTGGCTGCCTGTTCGCCATAGAATAGACTTAAAGGTTCTGCTGCTGGTTTATAAAGTTCTGAATGGTTTAGGACCAAAATACATTAGTGACCTCTTGACCCAGTATGATCCTACCAGAATCCTCAGGTCATCTGGATCATGTTTACTATTAGTTCTCAGAGTCAGAACCAGACATGGAGAAGCTGCATTCAGCTTCTATGCTCCATGTGTCTGGAATAAACTCCCAGAAAGCCTCAGATCAGCTGAAACAATTTTTATTTAAATCAAGGTTGAAGACCCACCTGCTCTCGGCTGCATTTCAATAGTTCTTACTAGGAGTCCAGATCTGCAGCTGGTTCTTTTACACTGAAATTTTTTAATGTAATTTGTGACTTACTCTATAGGTCCTGTCCTCCACAATTCAATAAACCACAGTTCTATTGTGTCACACACCTCAGTTCCATGCAGATATCAGAATTTCCTTTGCTTGCTTGGACTTTAAACTTTAGTTACTTTTTTTCTTTTGCACATCTTAATTAGCAGTCCTTTTTTTATAATGTCCAATAAATTATTCCTTTAGATTTATAGGGATTTACAAAACTACATGCAACAAGTTAAACATCAATTTCTTCATTTTCTTTAATTGATTAAACTTTCCTGCCTTCATGATGCTGCAGTCACCAACAATCAATTAGAAGCAAAAGAAAAGTATTCACTGTATAACATGGCAGAGAGCCATAAGTGTTCCAAATTTAATCAAACAAACAAAAAAAAACATAAAGGGGAGCTCCTTTATCATCCAACATTAGAAAGTAGGAACTGGTATTTATAATCACTCAGCCTCTGCGTACCATCCTTTTTATTCAAATGCCAATTTTATTTGCATAAAACTGAGGATGATGTTGTAGGGGCTTCAAAAGTATTAAAATATTATACAGCGCTGTAAGACATCACTTCCACATACATTAACAGCTTCCTTTCCCCGCTTCCTGGAAGTTTCCTGCTGAGCGACAACATGGAAGGGAAATGAGCACTGGGAAAGAGAAGCCTCCCTGACAATGGGTAATTATTTGTCCGTGATGATAGTAAACTTGAATTCACACAGTTTCCTGCAATCAGTCTCGGCTGCAACCACACACACACACACACAAACAGGATTAGAACAAAAGCTGAGTCCCGCGGCACAGATTTGCACAGCGAACATAATAGCTGATGACATGCGTCAGTTTGGAGGCTTTCACAGCGACGCAGCTAATCTTCCTGCGCTGGAATAACATTATTCTCCCCGCTTCCTCCTCCTCACCGTCCGGCCACCGGGGGCTCGCAGGTTATTGTGTCCAAACGCACCCCAAGGTTAAGACACAATGAGCAGGCAGCAGCGGGCTGGCAGCTGGCTGATCGGGCGGCCCTGCCGACAGATTTCTATGAGGCAGGTGCTCGTTCAGGATGGGGTTCAAAAGCACAAAGACACATTTTAGATCGCAACACCTTCACACTGAACAATAGAGGACAGAGTCTAGACTGAAAGGAGGGATAAAGAGGGAGGAGATGGGGGGGGGGGGGGGGCTTTCTGGGAAAATTGTGTTTTTGGTGTCAATCCTGGTTTATAATGTGTGCTTAACAAAGGAAGTTGGGATCTTTGACCCTAGAGTGGCGAGAAAAACAAGTCTGATGTGAAACACTGAGGAGGAGTCCAGCCACATAAATACCTCAGTCTTGACTTTTAGTAGAAGTCATTCTTCTTTCACCCGTACACCGAATATTTTAATGTGATACACAAAACACAATAATCATAATAATGACGTATTATTTCTGATGGTTTTCAAGAAAAATATCAAATTCTTTGAGGGAAAGAAATAAATATTAAATGGATAAAAGATATGTGATGAAGATGACACGCATGCAACAAGAAAATAACGAGGTAAGCACCGTTATGGATCCAAACAAATATATGGATTGAATCAGATTGATTAAAGTCAATTTGATTTAGGCCATTGTGACACAAACTTTATTATGCATCAACATTTATTAACAGTTATTCTCTAATAGGAACGTTTTTGTTAATGTGTCATAGTTTTTATAGTCTAAAGCAGTCAGACCCCACACATCAGCAGTTATTAATCTAATCATTTAAAAGCTAATCTTTGTCCCTGTAAACTTCCCAAAAAGAAAAACTCATGGCTTTAAAATGGTTTGCATAGGACTCCACATTATTCATCCAGTGACCAGAGGATACATGAATATTGTGTGCCAGCCGCAGCTAGGTCCCCTTGCTTGTCACAGCCGTGCATCCACTTACCCTCACTAACCGCTAACTTCTCCTCAGTGCTCGCACCAGCTTCCCATGTTATCAGTTCCTCACAGAGCATGCATAATACCTGTACAACCCCACCCTACAGGTAGTCAGGAATATGTCCTCCAATGTTTTTGCACTGTACAAACATACAAGCAGTCTGACCTTGCTTTTCTGGGGTTCTAGGGTGGTGTTTTCCCTGCAGATTCGAGCCATAACACTGATTTTGTTCAGGAAATGCCCTGATACAGATAATAAAACGGCTTATGGACGATGTTAAAAATGGTTTTCTTACTAGTGAAGGAGCAGGGCTGCATAAAACATTGAAATTGTATCTTTATGGCAAAATAACCTTGTTAAAATTCAAGAATGAAAAAGACATTTAGACACGAAATAGGACAAGCACATGTGTATTAATGAGGGATGGATTCCACTTAGAGTGCAGGTGCAGACGTTTAATGCCTACCTCGCTAATACACCAGAGATTTACACCACATACTAAAGCATCTGTTTATATATTAGTCATATCATCCTCCCAATATTCAGAATATTGCATCTACAATCTTTTCGCCCTAAGGGGGTCTAATCATTTCCAAAGAAGACCCCCCAAAAAGCAGAACTGCAACAGTCTCTTTTCTAACATTTTATTCTTATGAGACTGTTATATTATTTTTTTTTTACCTCACAGCACTCTGTCAGTTGATATGATCAGTTCATAAACATTTACGTTCAGCTTTTCCATCAGAGAACACAAGCAGTAATTTTCCTCGTAAAAAGGATGGCAAATGTGAGTTTAACCTCCATCACATCCCATCTCTTCCTTCATACATTAACTTGTCTTCATTCACTGAGGGATCATAGTCTCCGACTTGCACAAGTAACTCTGCAGGCTGCCTTAGTCCTGCAGCTCCACTATGAGTCTGACGCCAAAAAGCATCAATGCTGGCATTAATAATTCAATATCCTGCTCATAATGGATGATTAATTGGTGGAACGGTCTCCTTCCTGAAGTGACAGCTGTGTTTGCTTTTTTTAATTTCAGACCAGTAATAAAAAAAGAAAGAAAAAACCAGCAGGAGCACGACCTTCACAGTAACTGCTCTCTTACCTCTGGCGGCATCCTGAGCAAACTGTTCAAACCCATCAATCTGCATGTGGCCGGTTAATGAGAGGCTGAACGATGCCAATTAAAGACAATTTAGGTTGTTTACTCTAATATTTTCACCCTTAACTTCCCAATCAGTGTCTGATCAGAAGGTCTTTTCAGTGCCACAGTAGATGCTTCACCAAGAGGAGGTTTTACAGAACAAAACATCCTGAAGTGGTGGCCTGGTATCGTTTGGAATTTTGTAGATTTATTTACAACTTTTACTACATCAAGACACATTTTTTACTGTGTCCCTAATTATAGATGATTGGACTGAGCACTTGGCATGTCGGTTTTATATTTATATTTTTATGTTTCATGTGGTTTAAATGTGACTGGTGATTGTACATGTCTGCTGCAAACCAAACTGGGAAAAAATAATAAAGTGAGTTGAAGAAATGAAGCAAAGGGGGAAAAAATGCACCATTATATCAATGAAAAATAAACTTATGCATTTTAACAATCAAAACAGCCCTAAATGATGTGACCTATTGTCACTGTCAATAGCAAATTATATCATTCTTTAATAAATAAATAAATAAATAAAGAGAGTCTATGATTCGATCTAAACTGCCACACAATTGGTCAGAGATGGTCATATCTGACTCAAGATGTGAAAAAAAACACAACCAAAGCCCTCTCTTCTCTGCTTCTTGTCCAGCTCTTTAGAAGAAAACACCATTTTAGTCAGACAGGTCTTTCATTATCATGAGGTTATCAGTTGCTAAGTGACTTCACCTGGTTAGTGAAAGTCAAACATTAACCAGTGAGCAGGAATGAATTGGAGCTCTATTATAGCTCAAATGATGAAGGCAGATGCTTACCTTTCTTGCTTGAGTTTAAAATAAAAAGAGATTCAGTTTAGTCAAAAACATCTAGGACATAACCATATTTGGATTTTGACTTGTTGGACAGACAAAATAAGCTGTCTGAAGAGAGTTCTGTGATTTTGGCTGAACATTTTTCACCCTTTTTTAATGCTGAACCTGTAGGTGAGACATACCTTGTTATTAGTAAAATGCATCCCCTTTATTAACCTGCCATCTGTGTGTGTACATGCAGGTTGACAATGTGGCAGCAGTGTAGTGATCCCATTGGAATAAATTGTTTAGAAGACAAATCACCTCATCTGAAGGGGATCTGATTGAGCTATGAAATTTTAAATGATAAAGAAATCAAATGCAGAGTCAGTAAGTTGAGGTTTTTGAAAACCTTCTTTTCTGTCACCCGTGTTTCTGTTAGACTAAAAGCAAACAAATTCAGTTTACAGTGAGATTTGAGAAATAAAGTAGATTGAGGTATGATATGATCCTCAGGGAGGTCCACGGTCTGTACACCACACACGCTCCCGAATCCACAAAAGCCTCGCATCCGATCAAGATTATTTGATTATGAAAATGATCATTGATTTACTGACGGGTCCTTTCAGCTTTGTTAAAGCCCCTGCGAATGAATCATTGATTAGACTAAACGTCAGTCTCAGCTTCCCGGTGTGCGCTGCGAGAAACCTGGAACCAGAACAAGAAGAATTCTGGATATATCACAATTCAGAGAGATCACCTCTGCTGAGAGGACTTTCCGGACTGTGGTAGAGCCCGCGCGTGCATGTACATAAATATCAGTGCAGCCTGTCACTGCAAATTAACCTTAAAACCAGAGGGAAGACAAAGACACCCACCCAAACAACCGCTCCCTTCGGATGTCCAAAAGCAACATTTTAGCGCAAAACTGCGCAGAAGAACCAAAATAGGGACGTCGCACAGCCAGATACCCCCCAAGTCCCAATCCTGCAGACCCCCTCACTCCGTCTGAAGTTAAAGCATGACTGCGGGAAGGTGACTGGAGTTAATGAGGCTCAGACGCGCTCGTGCCCTCTTGTGTGTTTGTTGTTGCCGCCGTCACGCGTGCTGATGACAGGCTAATTGACAGGCGTCAGTATGGGCTGCCAAACGCGCACGCGCTCAACGCTAGCCACACGAGGAAACATTCGAGTCATGCCACGACGCCACAAAACACAATACAACCGGTGCATGCTGATTTCGTCCTGCATGAACACACACACCGAAACGGCACACGAGCGCACACACACGCAGAGAGAAAGCGCCCAGGGTTTTTCTGCAGGAAAACACAATTAGTAAAAGAACAGACTCACCTTTCTGAGTTCTCATCTCCACAGAACAGCACAGGACAGGGAGCCGGACCCAGCTCCGTCTCAGTCCGAACATGCAGTCCAGGACATTAATCCACAACTGCTCCGCTTATTTCCAATTAAACCCGGGACCAAGCCGGCAGGAATATCCTCTTCCAGCTCCGAGAAGCTATAAATCCACCAAAGACGACAAGCTCACAGACACACAGAGTAAGGGCAGCGGTGCGTCCAGTCCGGGTCAAAACGACACAATGAGGCGTTTCTCCACAGCCCAGCTTCCCCGGTCCCCAGCCACGCCCTCCTCATTATCATAATAGATTGGTTTTCTCCAATCAGAGAGCGGTAACGCTAACTCTGACCCCGCCCTTCTTCAATTTGAAGTCCCTATTAATGTTTACTGGCTTTGTCCAAGTTGCACAAATCATGCAAGATAAATGCGTCATTTTCTTTTTAATAAATTAACTAATTACACAGACTCTCTAACATAACATAAACTACTCACTACCTTTTGTTGTTGTTTTATAATATGGTAACCAGAAAACAAACATGACATTTTTTGTGCATTTTTAACCAAAATAGATGTTAACTAGGAATAGAAGCCTGGCTATGATTTTCATTTTGGTGTTTGATGATGGGGTGTTCAGTAATTTTTAATTTTGCAGTATAAGAGAAATTATTTAATTATTTAAATTTGACATGCTGATCAAATTTTTATTAAAACAAATAAAGGAGGTTTATTAAAGTCACACTTTAACTTTATGACCTTTTAAAATCTAGGTATCTGGTTTTAATGCCAGAAAAACATTAATGTATAATTTTAAAAGCAGCATTTTGTTTTATGACACTGTGTATCACTGAATATCAACACATTGGCTGTTTTGAACACACATCCTGGCTAATTCATCAAAGAAATGAAAGAGGACATTATTAGAGAAAGTGGGAAAAAGAAAGAGACAAATTAACTGGAAGAGATAAGACTAGAGTTCACACAGGACTGAATTTTACTAGCTGGTGAGAGCTTAGCGTAAAGGTAGGATGCAAAATGGATGCTGAATTATCTGTCATTAGGGGGCATCTTGCTGAGAAAATCTGCCAATATTCAGTAGTGCTTCTTTAACTATTTCTCAGACAACAAATAAAGTTAAGCCTTCAAACAATATTTACTTTATAGTTGTTGTTTGTCAATATTCTTCTTCTGTGGTTAATATCTCAATTATACCTTTAAGATGCCTTCTCTGTCCATGAGATTCTACTCATAGTAATAAGTCAATATAAGCCTTAAAATAAATACATGTGCAACCATTGCAACTCCAGCATTCACATTATACCTGTATAAACCTGCATGTGTATTTTTGCAATGGCTTAGTTGTGCAATTAAGAATTTTAGACCAAGAGCAAATCAGCATCCCCATTGCAGGTCAACAAAAACAATGGTAGTAATTCTTTTCTTTCTTTTTTTAAATGGAATTAAAAAATACTTAAAGTACTAATAATAAAATAGTTATCTATAAACAAAATAAAACTGAGCCAAAAGCTTCCTTTAACTTGAGAGAATTGAGGAGCAGATGTTGGTAGTCTTCTGTGGTGTTTCAGAGGACTGTGAGTTTGTTCACAGTGTCATCCTTGCTTATAAAAAGGGGATTCTTGGATCCACCGCTATGGGTCAAAGGTGTTCTGCTGTGGCCAAAAATGAACCTAGTAGAGAGCCTCATCAGGTACACAGAGGAGGGTGATGTCAAGTTAGCTGTTACACCCCGGGATGTCGCCTTTCTTGGAAATCTAGTAAAGCATTCCTTTGCTCAAGTGAGTCTGCAGTTGCTTTTTCTTTAACAACAAAAAAAAAGGATGAGTGAGGGGGTGGGTGAACAGGGGGATCCTCTATGCCATACTCTAAGATCTTGCAGGTAATCTATTCATTTCATCTTCTTGGCTCTTTATTGCAAATTTAACCCCATCAGTGGTGATTTGGTCTGTTTTCACACAAAGATAAAAGTAATTTCAAAATAGTAGGAAGTGTTTGTAGGTGATTTGTTCTTCAGAAGGTTTCCTTCTTCTTAGCTAATCAGGAGTTTATTGCATGAGGGATCAGTTCATGGTTGATTTTGTTGGGCATCTTCTCAATCTGATCAGCTGCATCTTGCGCTTCTGTACCCAGTTTGCATGTTTTCCCCGTGAATGCGTGGATCCTCTCCGGCTTCCTCCAGCTTACTCTGGCTTCCTCCCACTGTCCAAAGACATGCATGTTAGGTTAACTGGTCACTCTAAATTCTCTCTAGGAGTGAGTGTAAGTGGTTGTTCATCTCTCTGTGTTGGCCCTGCGATGGAGTTGTGACCTGTCCAGAGAGTACCCTGCCTTTCGCCTGCAAAATGTTGGGAAAGGCTCAGGCTTCCCTGTGACTCTGAATTAGAAAAAGTGGTATAGAAAATGGATGGATGGACAAAGAAAACAAGAAAAAGATAAACAAGGAAGGGATTGTGTTGACTGTTAGGACCAGTCAGGTATTTATGTATTTTCTATCATCATCCAAAGATTTCCAGATTTTCTTTTTATCACACCAACTCATCAAAAGTCAGTCTTTCAACATGTAAAAATAGAAACACACTGTTGGGGATTGTCAGGGTGCAGTAAAATAGCTGCACTGCCTTGAATAACCCCACTGATTTGCACAAGGTGAGGTCATTGAAAAATCCAGACTGATCCTGTCAGATCCAGATCACCCACTACATGACCAGATTTCTTCCTTCCGGATGTAGATACCTGCTGCCGAGGTGTAGGACTAACAGCTTCATTTATTCCTGCAGCAATTAGCTTTTTAAATTATTTGTTGTGATATGATGCGTCTGTTGTTTTTTTATTATACATGTTGTTCCTGGCTGTAAAATTAATTGCTCTCAGGAGATAATAAAGATTCTTAAGCTTGAACTTGAACTTAAATATATTTAGTGAATACATTCACCATTGATGGAGTTCTTGAAAGAATCTTGTCAGTGACCTAAATAAGCAAGGCAAGTTCATTTATATTGCACATTAAAACATAATTAAAAGGGAATGCAAAAATAATCATATATATGTAAATGCATAATTATACAAGGAAAAACAGCATAAATTAGACTTTAGTCATTAGCCAACAAGAACATTGATCTGAAACAATAATCTTATTACTGAAAACAGTAGCCGCTGTATTTCCCTGCAACTATGGGACATGCCTCTTTACCTTACCAACTATCTTCATCAGAGTGGGTGAAGTGGAGAACCAGAATTTCGGTCAAATGAAAACAGAAAATACAAGAACATACTGTGTTAACACCTTCTACTGGTACAGAAACCAACAAAAAGTTAATTAGTAACTTTGAAATGGTGGACTCCATTAGTGTGTTAAACACACATTTCTCTCAGGTGAGAAAACACTGGGACTGACAAAAGCTGCAAGTTACTACTACATATAGATTCAGTTGTCATGGCTCTCTGACTATAATTACAGTCAATGGTTATTGGGGTTTGGTCAACAAACAGCTTGATCTGGAAAATATCTCTCTGACTTCACAAAGAAAACAGCAGTGTTTAAGTTTAGCAGTTGTCTAAAGTTGCAGTTTCCAGACTTTTTCAACCTTCTGTGGTCTAACACAGGCTGGAAATTTCAGTCTGGATGCTGTTGCTCATACAACCTGGATTATAAATAGAAGAGTGGATTTTCTGATATCAAATGTGAAACAGCAACAAAAGTTTAACAAAAAAAAAAAAGAAAGTGTAAAAAAATATTTGAACTGAGTTAAAAAAAAAGAAAGAAAAATAATACTGTAAGAAATTGTGTGTCTAATATCGGATGCCCTTCACTAGCAGTGTAACTACTAAAACCATCATTACTTATGATAAAAGGCTTGTGGACTCCGATGTGCTCTTCGCTTGTAAAATGATTTCCTAGAGGAAACCTCAATTAAATTTCCGGCTGACAAACTGAGTTTATTTCTCTGTAGGGTAATTAGAACCAAGTAGAAAAAGAAAAAGTGAAGGAGATGCTGCACATGCAGTGCTGGGATTAGAAACCAAACCCCCTCTGCAGCATCCCGGTCCGTTCATCTGTCCACCCCTCTTTAGATCACCCCTTCCTCATCATCTTACTGTTTATGAAAAACAACAAATTAAAGGATATGAAGGCTGCAAACATCTGGGGAAATAAGCTTTTGATTGTGCTTGAGTTGGCGTTCCTGAATGCCTGATTAAACTGTGCTGTCTGCATCTTCACTCTGTCCGCCACACAACAATCATCCATGTTTATGCTGGCATATGGAGAAACAATGCCAGCAGGGGGTTAATTTAGGAGTTCTGCTGGGTCACAGCAGTGGTGAATATAATCATCAGTCTCCATAATGATACCACTGTTGTTAGGAGTTTGGAAAAAAACAATGTTGATCTTCTGATGAGCTTAAACAGCCCAAATTAACATTTGTTCTAAATATATATTAAACACATTTCAGTTACCATCCATATGCTGTGGTTATTCCTCATGAGCTAAAGTTTAAAGCTGCTGCTTGCTAAGAAAAAAAAGCTGTATCATCATTGTCTGAAGTCTGATCAGCTACAAACAGTAGATTACAGTACCTATACACAGCTCAAATATTAAATACCAACAGGAGCAGCGCTTCCTCACCGAGCCTTGAAAGAATGTAATGCATGAAATAAATAAATGCATGAGCGTTTCTATTTCACCCTTCCACTTGTGCAGCTTTTAGCTGTCGCTCTCATCGGAATTGAATCAATAAATCACACACGTTCGACCCCTCAGGCCTGAAAGTTTAATGGCTGTATAGACATAGACACTGAATTGCAGCAGCAAATGTCATAAAACACACACTTTGAATGAGTTTCATAAAGTGAAGCCTTTGTCGCATCACGCAAGCTTTCCCCCTATCAGAGCGACACAAAGTTAATGATGGACGAAATACAGGAACCTCTGCACTGGAGGAGCATGAAGTGATTCTGTTTACTCACTGTGTTTCTGGAATGAAAGTGAGAGGAGATCAGAGCAGGTTATATATGGCTGAAAGGTGAAATGTGTCTGCTTCTGAGGAAAAGTGGGAAATATGGCCCACATGGCACTTCATTAATATTAATGTAGAATTATAAAACACACACTGATTTGCAAGGTCTTAAAACAGCTGCTGAACATATACTTTCATGAAAATGGGCCTTTTGGTGGAAAAAAATTAAAAACCTGACATAAAGACCTGGATAAACTTTTACAGTCTATGAAACATAGATGTGTTTATTGGAACTAAAAACAGGTACATGTTTACCGTTCTTGCGTTAGTTTATCTACAATGGTCATATATCCACCTCGACCTCCTTTTATGCAGATATTTTGGCTCAGTGGGTTTAAGAATATCTTTAAAATATCTTTTTAATCACTCTGAATAACTTTATATCCTTAGTGACTGAGCAAAGTCATGGCAGGCCACAGGGCTTAGTCCTTGGCCCCCCTATGTTCCCTGTTTATATGCTTTCTTCTGGCTGGCTTATTTTGGGACCATAAAGTGAATAACAATTTTTATGCAGAAGATTTTAAGCTGTATATGGCAATAAATCCCACAGATCCCTGCACCCTTGCAAATCTCACAGCTTTCTCACATTAAATCATGAATGGCCCCAAATGTTCTTAAATTCAATGACAAAAATCAAATAAATAAAATCAAATAAATTTATCAGTGTTCTTTCTGTCTGTCTTTGTCAGCCCCCCAAACTCTGCCATTTTTATTGTTTCCTGGCAATCTTTCATGTAATATTACCCAAACTGCCCCAAATCTAGAAGTAATATTTGATTCTAACCTCAGTTTTGGTGCTCAGGTCAAATATATACTTTATCAATGTTTTTTTTAACGTAATGACTAAATTCAGATAATTTCCTTCAACTGCTGACTAATTCTCTGTATTCAGGTATCAGTCAGGATTCCTTCTCTTGCCTCCAACTGATCCAAAATGTTGTAGCAAAACCCATTACCAGTATGAAAGACTATGAGCATGTCACTCCTGTTGTTGCTTCTCTTCACTGGCTTCCTGTTAGATTTTCTATTGATTTCAAAATCTCACTGCTTGTCTTCAAAGCCTTAAATGGTCTTGCCCCGACATACATCTCAGACTTATTGACCTGCTATGCACCCCTGACTACTGAAATCTACTGAAAGCGACCTAACTATCCCTAGATCAAAGCTTATGACAAAGGGAGATTGGACTTTTTCCATGAGAGCCCCCACCTTATGGAGCTCTTTGTTCGCTGCATTAAGAGACATAACATCTCCTGTAATCCCTCTTTAAAACTTTCCATTTTAGGAGGGTTGGTGGTATTATCTGATGAACATATTAGATTTTCTATTGCTGCTAATCCAGCTGACCTGTCCCCTTTTTTTCTAGGTTAACACTCTGTAATTGTTGGGAAAGGCTCTACATAGAAAATACCTCATTATCATGTAGTTGTTATTGTGGGGAAAGCTGTTACTATTATTATTATTATTATTATTATTGTTATCAGATAGCCTTTTTGAATTTATTTTATTTATTCACTAAATGGAATGCTGCCAAAAATATAATTATATTTCATATAGTTGTCTCTTCTTTTTTACTTTATTTTATTTTCTGCTGTCATTTTAAGCACTTTTTAACATTGTTTTGAAAAGTTCTATGTAAATTAAATTATTATTTTTATTATCGTAGTTATTATATTGCACTATAACCACTAAAATGTGCTGTTTCTTGAGCATTAAAAGATGCAAAGTTTGATTAAGCGACTAGTTTGTGAAAAGCTGCTAAACAAAGACCCTATTGGGTCTTGGGTCAAATTTCAGGCTTTCAGACCACAGTCTAATAGAAATAAAATAAATAAATTCATTAAAATAACCTCATTTGTTTTGGGTTTGGAATATATTATGTCCTTCTTCAGGATTACTGTTAACAACTAATGTTGGACGGGATTAGAGTGTAAAAAAACAGCAATTCCTCAATGTCAAAATGTTTGAAGTGGCAGAAAAAGGCAGGTGTAATGATCCAAATCACTTTGATTTCTTTAATGGCCTGAAGACTAGTCAGCACTGCTTACGAGGTGAGTTGGTCAGCAGTGTTGGGTACAACCGTGCTTATGCTTTAAACCTTTTGGCCTACTGGACTTTTATATAGTTCAGCATAAATGCTGTATGACCTTAAACGTCATCAGATTGTCGATAGAGAACCCAGTTAATCAGATGAGACAAAAACATCAAAACTGTTTAAATTCATTACGTAAAATGATCCAGTGACATATTTGTCCATCCACAAATCCTTCCATTTTCTCCCTCTAATCTGAGGTCAGGGTGTGGAAACAACAGGTTCAGGAAGAAGACCCTGGCATTCATTTCCCTATCAACTCTCTCCAGCTCCCCCTTGGGGATCCCAAGGCATTTCCAGGCCAGAAGGGGTAGATTATCCCTCCAGCAAATCCTGGGTCTGCCCCTGGGTTTCCTCTCTGGAAAACATGCCCAGAAGACATCAAAGGAGACCCGACCAGGAGGCACCCTAAATAGATGCCTGAACTACCTTAGCTGCCCTCTTTCAGTATGAGCAGCCGCTCTACACAAAACTCCCTCTGGATGTGTAAGCTCCTCATGTGTTGAGGAGCATATTATTTGTGAATTGTAAAAAAAAGTAGGTTAAGTGTTGCTTTGCGTATCTGTTGAGACCAGTATTTGCAGCAATAAGCACAGTGTTTGTAGTCTTTATTGATCAGATCTGCACATCAAACAAGGGGGGATTTCTGAGATGTTAGAAGGTTTACTCACATGGACTGCTTGTTTAAAGGCCAGGACATTGATTTAGTTCATATTCTCAGATTTTCCTTTGAAATTTGCTTTGGTGATTCAGAATTCTTTGCTCCATCCATGATTGCATCACTCCTATCCCAGATGCAGAAACTTAGGGCTAAGCAGATAGTTACCACCTCCATGTTTCATATTTTAATAATGTGTCCTAATCTGGACAAGAGTTTTTTTTTCCTAAGAAGAACAAAAAGAGTCAACTAAAACATTTATTTAGCACTATTATCATTCTGGTTGTATAAATGATCTGGAGTTAACTGCAGATGGACATCTTTATCCTTGCAATCTTGTAATTTTGCCAGTGTTTTGTGTTGGAATTTGGGTTAAGCAACCATTATATGAACTGGTATAAAAGTAGCCTTTGGATGTTTAGACTTGATTCCTTTGTGACCACAATGCTGTGGGGTAATGCTGCTTTAAAATCATTTAGAGGTTTACAAATATTTGCCTTCTTTAATATCAGATTTTTAGTCATTGAATTAGTAACAAATAAAGTATATTTTTGTCTTGTTTGTTAAATTGAGGTCATCCTAATTATATATATATTTTTTTTGTATTTGTGTACAAAACCAATGATGTTATAGTTATTTAAGATGAGTCTTAGTGAGATCTTGAGCTCTACTGAACCTTCTGAGTGAAACACCATAAACAAGAATATTTAACTTAAGGGATATGGAGAGCAGAGTATTTATTTATTTATTTTTTTAACTCCCAGATCAAATGTGAGCAAATCTCTTTCTTTGAGCTCTGTGATGAATTACAGTCAGACAGAAAGAGATCTACCTGCAGAAAAAATCAGCAACATGTCTGCTACAGTTTATGTGAACTATATGTGGCTGATTGTTGCTGCAGCTACGAGATTGTCCACAACTCTATTAACATGAGAACCTAGTACCAGTGCTACATGTGCTCAGACTGTGTCCAGAAAATGGGAACACTGTGACCTCAAGCGTCTTTTGGAAACATGGCTAACTTTATCTTAGAGAGATCTTGTGTAAAGTCACATGCGAATAAGCCTTTGTTTGTAAATGCCATAAAAAAAAAAAAAAAAAAAAAAACAGAACAGAAAAGAAGACAGAAGTCCAGCTTTTTTTTTTTTTTTTTTTAACTGAATAAACTCTGAAGTCCCTCAAAACCTCACTGAAACATTTCCATCTGCATTTTCCCAAATGAAACCTTATTCTTTTTTTTAAACCCTGAAAAGTTGCAAAGCACTCAAACACATCACCAAGGTCTCTTTGGTAATCCCTTAGAATCACTTGCAATAAGTTTCAAGTCTTTGTATAAACTCAAGCATTCAGATTATCTTTTGGTGAATGAATATACCGCCTGCTTCTTGGGGGGGATGCCGAGCCATTTTTCCAGTGAGAGATTTTAACTCCTTTACTGTCTCTGTTGCTGCACAAACACCAACTGAAGACAAAGTTCATGTTTTGGACTGATGGGCTTGACGGCTTGGAAAAGAAGCTGCTCAGGAGTTTTATCTTGATCAATGTCAAGTATGTAGTAAAGCTAGAAAATGCAGAAATGTAAATGTAAATGTTTCGAATTAAAGAGTAAATTTCTATTTTCATCTTGGTGGTGATGCATGAGAAGTTCAGTGCAGGACATGCAAGGCAGGGTGCTGGAACGTCGCTTCAGTTCTGTATAAAGACATAGGTTCCTTTGTGTGTGTGTGAGTGTGTGGGTGTGTGTGTGTTTATATATATGTGATTGCTTTATTAAGGGGCAAACACTAAACACAAAGAAACTAACACAAAATGTATCTTCTCCAGCACATTGAAAGTGAACTGACTGCCTGCCTATTTTTTTCCACACATGTAATCTTACACTTTATTTAATCTTTAGTTAAAAAAAAAATTGTTTTATGTATACATTAAAATTTTAATAAAAAATGTCAAAAGATAGTGCCAAGTAACCCATTAAACACAATATATATATGAATGACCCAACCAAATGCCAAATTTACATTCTTTAAATGCCTAAGACCATCAAATGTAAAGAAAGTTACTTCAAACCATTGGGAGTTATTTGCCTTTTGATTAAGGCCACAGTACTTCAATATCAGCTTTCCTTCTTCACCTGGAAAAGGAAGGTCAGCTAATTATATTTATGTAGACTATGTGTCTGTTTTAGGAAGTATTTTGCATTTGATGCTGTGGATTGCAAAGTAATGAACAAAAAGGCTGTAGGGATCTTCAAAACATTTGTAGCATTATCAGAGTGAGGCAGTGAAGGCACCACAGAGAACATAGCATCAGCAGAATTTCAAAGCTGATGTTCTTTTTTTTTTCAAAGTGACAACCCTAGCAGATATCTGAATTTGTTTAAAATGTCCGTTAACAAAGATCTTTACTAAATTATACATGTATCTATCCCCTCTAACGAACATGTAGCATCGTATCAACTCCTGGAGGTGCACATCTGGAGCTTCAGTCAGGCAAATAATTGCAGTAACTTTTACTGTTGTTGATTTGACTGTTGCTAGTTTAGGTCTTTCTAAACCCGTTGATCCCCTGGATTTTCATCACAACCATCTCTTTAGTTCTATGCTATTTGAGCTAATGTACTTTCCACTGCTGACAACCTTTTCTTGGCAAAGATTGGGGATGTGCGTTGCTCCTGCAGGCATGTCAAACAGCAGCTCACAGACTAAGTAAATGAGAATAATCAGCTGAATAAGTTCCCACATTTCAGCTACATGCATCAAAGTTTTCATTTCCATTGTCTGTGCTGATTGCTACAGAGCTGTGCTGATCACATCACATCCTCATGTGCTGCTCACGAGCTCATTGAATATTCAGGGGATGGATCTCATCGGACCTCCTGTCGCTGCTCCTTTATTCCTTAATCCTCCTCTTCCCTGCTTTGTCCTCTCCTCCTTCTCCTTCCATCATTTTGCCTCACCCCCCACCTTCTCTTCTTTAGCATTTTTTTTATTTCAACTCCCTCTTCGCCACACATACTGTATGTTCTTTTAATATCACAGCAATGAAGCAAACATAATATAGTGCAGCCTAAAATAACACAGTGGACAGTTATTCTATCATAATTCCACACATTATTTAATATTTTTTACCTGAAAACAGTAATTCTTTTATCTTAATTTTGATCTGTTAAGGGTGTGTGTGTTATTTTCCTAATGCAAATCAATTCCAAGCTGCTCTGTGCAGGAGAATAAGAGAGAGGAGACCTCATTATTCAAATCATATTTCAAATTCAAATCACTATGTGGATGTGAGTATGTGTTGAGGTGTGAAGTTGTGTGTCGCTATCTTAATTCTTATCAGATTGCAAACCTTTGAGACTGCAGCAGCTGCTGTGTGTGTTTATATGTGTGTTCACAGCAACAGCTTTTTGTTGTGAGTCACCTTGAACTGAGGATGTGGAGGACAGATCTGCCAGCATCTGCTGGCAACTACAGAAATTCTCCTTAACTAATACAGCATATTAAAAAAAAAAAAGATAAACCAAGTGAATATTTAAGGTAAAATTAGTTTATTTAGAAACCAGCAGCATTAAAACTGTTATCTCTAAAAGGTGGGAATGATGGGTTTTATACTTTGTCAAAGATTCCTTCATTATTATTAAAATTACATAGAAGTATATTAAAGACAAGTTCAAAATTAGCTAAATGTTTAAAAAGCATAATTTAAGATACATTTACTGACCACGACGGACAAAAATGCTTGTTAACACAATTAGCTTATCACAAGGCAGAAATTCAATGCATTTAATCATGTAAGCCTGGTCAAGCTGACTTGATGAAGCTCAAACTGAGCATCAGAATGAGGAAGAATTTATGTGATTTTCAATATATCATGGTTGTTGATGCTAATGTTTGTCTGAGTATTTCTAAAACTGCTGATCTTGGATCTTTATGTGTAACCAACTTCAGGATTTACAAAGAATGGTCAGAAAAACAAGAAAAAAATCCAGTGAGTGGCAGTTGTTTGAACGAAAATGTCTTGTTGATGTCAGAGGACAATAGGCAGACTGGTTGGAGATGAACAAAAAGCAACAGGAACTCAAATAACCACTGGTTCCAACTGAGGTATGCAGAAGACACAGAACACACTGAACCTTGACGCTAAGACCACAACATCTTAAAGCCGCAGTGTGTAAGAATTACTCCCATCTAGTGGTGCGCTAATATATTACAAGCAAACGAGTAGTGCTCTACTGCAGCCTCACCATTTAAGAGCGTTATTATGACTACAGAAGTCGCGGAGATTCATAAATGTGAAGTTCGAGTGTCCCGTCAGGTGATGAGGAACAGAACGATACATAATTATAATTTTT
>JBAMHW010000019.1:21457873-21473691 GCA_037177495.1 Rhadinocentrus ornatus | reverse complement strand
AATTAAATTAAATTAAATTAAATTAAATTAAATTAAATTAAATTAAATTAAATTAAATTGAATTGAATTGAATTGAAATTAATTGAAATTAATTGAATTGAATTGAGTTGAGTTGAGTTGAGTTGAGTTGAGTTGAGTTGAATTGAATTGAATGAAACTGATTGAATAGAAACTGGATGAACTGAATTGAAAGTTTTAATTGGAAACCTATGTGTTGCTTTTTGTGGGTCATAACATGATTAAGAAGGTGGGCTTTGTTATGAGGTGTACACGCATGATTATGCTACAACTCTTACTAATAATAATTCTGATATTCTAACTTTAATAAATTCTTATGAGTGATAACTTACTGAAAACAGAATTAATGCTACTTTACTTTTTCGATTATACTTAAATTTTATGGCTTTAAATAACAAACTGCAACATCCTTCTTTAGAGTAAATCCTTAAACAATAAATACACTTAATTTTTTTACAGATTTCTCACAATTAAGCTTAACAGTACAAATCATATTTACCCACTATTTGTCAGGACAACATCAATAAGTTGAGTACCTAGAAGTTCTGAAAGTTATCTCCTTTTGTAACTTCTGTTCCACCTGGTTGAAACGTGTTTGGATATACCTGCTGTCGTCAATTCAGTCACAAAAGTTTGGTTTTCCAATTGTATGCTGCATGTGCACTCACTTAAAAACAGCACTTGTTGAGAAAACAGAACAGCAGAGTTGTAACAGTGGCTGTTTTTAAGAGGTCAAAAGATTTAGAAGCTAGAAAAATCTCTATATGCTGGGAAGAAGGCCAAAACCCAAAAATGAATAGATGTAACCTATTTACACAATTTTGACTTGAATCTGTTGAGGAAATCCCTGAACCCATATTTTTCAATTTTAATTTAAATTCCAATAAATTTCCTCAAGTCCTTACAAGTCTTAGAGCTCCTTTCCAAAGCAGTTTCTTTTAAACAGATGAATTATAATACATTTCAATTTAATTTATGTCAATCAAAACATGACACACTAAACCTGATATTTATGTAAAACTGAAGTCTTGGTGAATTTCACTGTCAGGGATTTATCAACCTGCTGGGAACTTATTTTTCCAATAAGTATAGATAATAAATAAATAATTGAGAGTTTAAATTTCTAAATTCCAAAAGAAGAAGCTCAAGTTAAAAGTACAGCCATCAGGGATGTATGACTGCAATAATCCAACAGCATGAAACATTAAAAACTCTCTTCCTCAAATCTCAGATGGGAAAGACTCACAAGTCAAACATGAGACATTTAAGTCTCAATACAAAGGCTTGTTCAGAATCAGAAGGGAGTGAAGCTGAATTAGCCTGGAGGTGACTTTTGAAAGGCAGAAAATCTCATAAATTTAACCAGTAATTTGCTGAGTCATGATATAATAATGGTATTCTGGCAACCCTGCCGATTTGCATGGAATCTTTCTAGCTGCAGAAGCAGAAAATGTGAATGTATTGCCACTTTTTAACAAGCTGTGGAAGGAACAAAGAAAACAATCAAAGTGCAAAACAAGGAAGAACAAAAGGAGACACTTGATTTCCTATAAAAAAAAAAATAATGATCATTTCCACTCATCTTTGTTACATTTAGATTAATTTTGCACCTGTCTTAATTCCAAGTTGGCAAAAAGTGACGAAATCCCCCTGAAAAGGAGGCAAATGTGGGGGAAGTTGGTACTGAAGGATTAAATTTCTAGAAACTTGCCATAGGGGTGGCAAAAGGGTGATGATGTGTCATGAATGTACACAACAGGCCTGGAAGTTACCACAGCAACAAAAGGAGACTTGCATTAAAACACAACTTTTTCAAGCATGCAAACTCAAACTTCTCGTGTCAGAAATAAAATCTGTTTGATAAACACGCTCGTTACCTGCAGTTGTGAAAAATTATGGGTTACTTAATTGTTCAGTTCCTCACTGCATATGTATTTTTTGTACACTCCTGTGTTGTGAGAAATGTGGTAAAATGCCAACTGAGACAGAAAATATGCTGCCAAGGTACTGTTGCTAACACATTGTTGCCTAAGGCTGAGTTGCTAATTATTTTCTTTGTACACATCATGTGTCCAGTATCGATTCACTCTACATCCAGACACTGGTTGTGGTAAGCTACATGTCTAGTTACAGCTGTCCTGTGGCAGATCAACTGAAACCTGGCTGCCAGTCCATGCCAAGGGCCTTCCTGACCACCACCCACCAACCAAGCAGTCATTCACATTCATACACTGGTGCTGTCGACCCTGGAGGCAAGGTGGGTAAAGTGTTGTGCCTAAGGATGCAACAGTGGAACGGAATTTGTATTATAAACCCTCTGGTTATAGAATGACAGGCTCTACCATCTGAGTCATTGCTGCAGTAGTGGTGGATCCTTCAATACGCACACACACACACAAAAAAAATTTAAATGGTAAAATGTTCATGGTGGATGATGAGTTAGCTTTTGCCAGGGTGCACCACTTGGTGAATGAGATTGTGGTCAGGTTGTTAAAGAAATGTCCTACTCCTTCTGCTTACCACACACCAGCCATCAAATTTATAATAAACTGTATAGTAACCTATTCTGTCATGTTTAGTTATATGATGGACAGCTCATGCATTATACTTTGGTGGTTAAAAGTATTGTAGTTTGTGCAGATGCAACTTTGCAAACCTAAGCACTTGGCTTAGGTTGCCATGTTCTAATTGGAATAAACTTGCTAGGATGTTTAATCATGAGATGATTAGTAACTGTCATGTGATGTCTATTGTTCACTGGCAGGTAAATCTTTACCGTTAAAGAATAGAACATAAAATGACCTTATAACCCTTCCTGATCAATAGATTGACAACAATTCCTTTTCTGATGTAATTTCTGATGTCTTTCCTCCATGTCATTGTGTTAAAATCCACTTGGATGTGCACTTTATTAGCACCACTAACCCTTTTAATTACTTGAGAGAAAAAGGGTAGCATCTGGTTTTAGTCTTTATTTTACCTGAGAATACAGTGACCACATCAAACATCAGCCAGAAACCAAGTCAAACACAAAATGGAAACATAATAAAAGTTGGGTAAAACAAACACAACGTCAAAACCAATGTTTTGCACAAACAGCTGTAAACCACAAAAAAGGCTCATAAGTACAGAGTGAAGTACAACCCTAAAAACAGAAAGCTGCCATGTCATGCTCCGGGAGATTACTTCATTCATGGAAAAAGGTACAGTGCAATCCAATACAAGACTTATTTAACTAGAAAAATGTAGGACACAAAAGAAAAATATAAGCTACAAGGTTGCTTATTTCTGTGTTTCAATGTCATTGATCTGTAACTTTGTTCTAAATGATATATTAAGTCTAATCTTATTCTGTTCTTTATTCTATCATAGACAAGCAGCTCAAGCTGTGTTTCTGATTACATTCAGCAGGTTGGGGTTTTATTAAAGGCAAGTTGGTGGCCAGTAAAGGAGCGTGTGCCAATGTCCTGTCATTAGAATTCACTGGCAGCATATGATGAGGCCATATGGGCTATTAACAAACCCAACCTCTCTGCAGACGGGGAGGGAAGGTGGAAAGAAAGAGTGTGACCCAGCCATATGGACAAGAAAGACATAAAACTGAAGAGAAGCAGAGGTAAAGAAGGATAGATGGATTTGGCAAATCTTCATGAACAGTTAGCACATCCTGTTAGCATTAATTACTCATGCATAGATGAATATGGGTGGAGGATATAAGGATAGGTGGGGTAGACAGAAATGAGACTAAGATAAGAGAGAGAGAAGGACAAGAAAGAAGGTCTTCAGGTGGTGTAAAGCTCAATGATGAGGCAGTTAATTAGCTCTGAACAGCTGATGGTGTTTCACCCTGATCTACAGTAGTGATGCCCAATAGTTGACTGCTGTAACAGAAAAGAGCAATCTTCAATGAGTTTTTATTTTCTGATTTTCTCTTTATGATCATTAATGTTATTTTAGTGCAACATATTACTAAACTTTATCATCAACTTGTGATGAATAATTTAAACACCACTACTGATTGCCTGATCTACGCTGAGAGGCACAATGAAGCTTAAGTTTAAAGTAAAAGTAATGATGGGTGGGCAAACTGATGCCCCTGCAGGACAAATTCTGGACAAGTAAATGATCACCCTTCTTGCTGACTTCTCACCATCTGAATGATGAGCCAATTACAGAGAATTCTGACAAAATGTGATACTTCGCAGCAGCCGTGTAAATTAAGTGTGAGATCAGTAAACTCAATCAAGTTTTAGCACAAAGACACGGCAATGTGTGATCATCACTTATTTATTTTTTCATGGTTTCAGGTGATTTAGAAGAAATACAAACACACTCACTCACTCACACACACAATAACCAACTCAATGATTCAGAGCACATTTTTGATTGTTCGATAAAATAATCTCAGAAATTCTAAGAAAATGTCTTCCTGGGACTTAAAATATCTCGTTTAATAAGAAGTTATGTTCTGCAGGGGATTTCTGTGTCCCACTACCAACTCAGAGTAGAAATGTCTAGTTTTTTTCATCTCCTACTTACTTCAAGTTAAAAAAAAAACACTGCATTCAATATTTCAAGTGGGAAGTTGAAGCTCTTTGATGCTCTATTTAGCAAATATTTACCATCAATTTTAGAGTTTATTTAACAAAATGAGCTAAATACACTCTAACAGTACTTTGATTAAATTAGATTTACAAAGAAAAGTAGTGCCAAAACACAAGAGTTCTTGCTAAAAACCTAAATAGATGATCCTAGAATATACTAATAATAAAGCTCAAAGTTTATGGAGCTTATAAGTATGGGAAGAATTATGACATATTTTAGTTGTATTTATTTGCCTGCCAGCTAGCCTGTACTTTACTTCAGTATTTTGAAGATTCTGTCTTTTTTTTCCCTATACTTACATATTTTCGGTATGTGCAGTGTAAGCTGTCAGAGTAGAGAAGCTTCTCATGGAAATTTCTAATTTAAAGAAATATATACATTAAATTCATGTAATTTGTTCCCTAATTTCCATTTACCCCTTAGCTGGAAGCTGTAGAACAGATCTCAATTAACCTATTTTTTTTTACCAGATGTCTTGTGTTCAGGAAATGACATCATCCTAACAAATAAAATATGTATTTCATTTAGTCTTCAGTACCCACACACTGTTATGACCCCTTTGAGTCTTGGGGTGAGACGGGTCGATAACAAACCTGGCCGGAGACAAGTCTAAATGGTATAAATAAAATATTTATATTAACAAACAACTTCCTATGAAACAAAATATGCAGTTTCCGGCAAACAAAATAAATATAACAAAATGTCCTCCGGGACATCAGGTAACCAATCCGGACGGAGGAAGGCGGAGTCGTGGCGCGGATTCTCCTGCCAGTCTTCATCGGCAGCAATCCCACAGCTGTACCGAATACGGCATCAGGCTGACAAACCAGAGACGGTAACACACACGTTAAACTCCACTGGACAGATTCTTGTTGATAGAAATGGAGATGGACATACAATAAGACAATGTGTCAAGGTCAGTGTCTTTAAATCTACTGTGAAACTGGAAAAAGAATCTCCAGATTTAACTTCTTTTTTGGTTGTTGGTGCCACAGCAATCAAATATGACTGATTACTAAACCGAATAAAATAGGCAAATAATTGTTACCTTTAACTGAGCAATTTTAGCAAAATAAATTCAGGCTGAACATAAAGCAGGAGTGCTACTGAACATTTTCCTTATCATTCCCTGAAGCCCAAAATCATATATTAAAAAAAAAAAGTATTTATAAATTTTAAAGCTTTTATTGCACTTTGATAGAAAAAAATGCTTTTTGAGACTTTTTGTGATACTAAATATTCGAGGTTCCTGTTGCTTCTTTTTAATAGATAAAGTTTAAATAATGGAAAATGTGAATTCATCTGCAGAATGGGTGAATTATGAAGCAGACGTCTGTGCAGCAGCTGAGTTTTGGAGCCACTGTAGAGCAACGTGTCACAAGCAGCAGCCAGTATCATCCGTCAGACAGAGAGAAGGATGGAGGGATGTCAGAGATGAAGTTTCAACCATCTGGACTGTTAATATGTCAGACTGCAGAGAAAAGAAGAAAAAGAAAGTATGCAAAGTACTCTATTCAGCTGAGGTCAGGCATTTACTCCATAATATCACAGCCAAACTATAATGTGGATAATGTGGAGCTCTTTTGGTTTTTTTTCCCTCTCTGGAAGAATGATTCTTTTTGCTTTTGGCTTTGCAGGAAACAAAATACTGATTTGTTTCATACTGACAGGATGAGAAACTGCTCTTTCAATCTGCATTCAGTTTATTTGTTTATAGCAATTCTGTCTTTTCATCACACTGTGCACTCAATATGCAGTGTGATATTACATTTCACTGTCTAAATAGTCCTTGTATTTGGTTAGCTTATTGCGGTTATACTGCAAGATTGTCAATTGATCGTGACTATTCATGGGGCAGAGGCACAAAAGAAAATTGTACACAACTTCTTTAAACACACAATTCCTGTTAATTAAAAGGTACACATACTGATGGAAATTGTTGATTCTTTTCGTTTCATGTAATGAAAAGCAAATTGTTCATACAGTAACTGTAGTGGGTGGAATTAATCCCAACAACCAGCAAACATTAAATTACAAAATTTAGACAGTTCAACAATCGATGCAGCATTTAAAAAAATAAAAATAGCTGTCAGTTTTTCCTCATTTTCCACATGTCATATCTCCAGCTGTAAGTCTGGTCTGACATGATGCTCACAGTGAAGCTATGCTTAGCTTTTGATTGATACATCAGTTGTACCAATAGGAGCTTCTATGTCTTGTCTAGAGACTACAATAGCCAGCAGCAGTCAACACTGAAAATAAGTGCCTGCCTCACTTTCTCTGTGTACAGTGCATGCCATTACTGTCAGTATGAGGACAGAATGCAGGAGACTTGACAGGTAGCATATAACAGGAGGTTTTACTGGTAAAGCAGAGGTCAAAACCAGTTATTCAGTCAGCGAGGCAAACTGTATAAGTGAAGGCAGAAGTAAACAACAATGACATGGGTACACAGGAACAAGTAAAAGTCATGCACTTACTGGAACTAACACCAAAAAACAAGAGTAAAAAGTTACTCCCAGACAATAAGACAACTGTGAACCCTTGTGGACCCTAGTGGACCCCGGAGTCCTCCAGTTCCGGTCTCTTAAACATTACAGTTAGAACCAAAACTTGTGGTGAGGCCTTGTTCCATCACTATAGCCCTTATCTGTGGATCAGCCTGCCGGAGAACCTCAGAGCAGCAGAGACGAAGGATTTTTTTTTTTTTTAAAAAGGCCCTATAAATTTATTTATTTATTTTTTTCATCTGCTGTATATTATTTTAGCATTTCATTATTCATTCTTTTTTTTTATTACCAATTTCTTAAACATGTATTTTTTCATTTCTTTTAAATACTACATATTTAGGCAGATTTTTCAGTTCTGTTTTTATCATGTTTTACAGAATTATGTTGTTTTCATGAACTCCCCAGATATGCTTTAATACTTGTTGCTCTTATTTCTTTTTACTGTTTTTTAGTTTTTACTTTTAAACATTTTTATCTTCAGTGTTCCCCTTTTGGGGATCCTCCACACCAGGGTTGTTCTGTCTACAGGGTCGTTGCCATGGGGATCAGCCTTTTTTTTTTCTTCCTATATTTGTATGAGGTTAAGAGACAGAAACTAAAGGCCAATCCAGTGAGATCGGGATCAGGTGTGTGTTAAATAGTTGACTTATATACTTTAGTGTGCAGGGGCCGTGCAAATTGTTTGCACTTGGTGCTGTTTCCTGTAGGAAAAGTGCTTCACAGATCAAATTTGATTTGCCAAAACCAGTGGGGTGTATGTAACATGTAGGACTGCACTAACTGTATTAGTAATGACTAATAGCTAACAGGTTGTAGTGGCTATCATCTTCTTGTGAAAGAGCTTATCAATGACCACTTTATAAACGTACAGATCTGAGGAGTTTCACCATTGCTAAAAGAACTGTGTAGCTACGCCATCCCCTCGTTTATTCAAAACTTCAGCCGCATAAACAGCAAAACCTTAATTCCTTTCTGAAAATTGAGGCTGCAAAGACAAAATCCAATTTTAGTCAAATAATTGTTATTTCACTGGACTGAAATAACTCTAAACATCCATAACAAAAATTGTAATCATCACACAAAAATGGTGCTTACACAGGTGAGGGAGGTGGTAAAGGGCAGTTGTGAAGCAAAAGTAATTATTTAGCAGGGGAAAAATATGCCTCATAATAAAACAAACTTAACAAAGATCTAAATAAATAAGAGAAATCATTTCAAACAATAACATAGCAGAACAAACAAGCAATGAAAAATGCACAGGAGTATAATGTTTCTGCAGGTCAACTGCAGTATTGCACACGTGTTTTTTTTTCCCATAATAGCTTTACAAAATGCTTTCAGTCATGACTAAGTCTTCAGGCTGTGTTTGGGTAAATACATTATGTCTCAGTTAGAATTAATAGACCAAGCTGTTCAAAAGAAAGTATGTATATATGTGTATATAAGTGTTCATGAGCAACTCTTAGCAAGTAATTATGGCTTCTTTTTGCAGAGTAATACACAGGATAAACAAACCTAAGCAAAAGTGTGAGTTAGAATAATAAAAAAAATAAGTTTTTTGTTGCATGTACCTGAGCTTAGACACTTGAAGCCTTGCTGTAGTCTAAGAGCTGAATCATATCAGCAAAAGAGGAGCGGAATATTTTTTAGTGGTTAAAGAATTAATATCAGTTGTTTATCAGCATAAATCTGGTCATTAAATTACATATAAAAATGTGCCTCATGTTATCAAACCACTAACCTGTAACATAAAAGCTTTTGTTGGCGATCGGCCTCTGCTTTTAATCCCAGCAGTATTACTGTACAGTGAGGGAACTAAGATAAGATTCAGAGTCCATCCACATGTTGTGCAGATCAGTGGGTTAAGAAACTCTGCGGGTCGGTAACTCAGACAGCAGTACTCAACCTGCTCCTCTTTCTCACCAACAGAGGTCTATTTCCTCTTCTTCTCCTCCTCCTGCAGAGCAAGGGATGAACGGGAAAAGAGACATCTGTGGAAGGGGTGCATGCTGGGAGGAGCAGATTGTCAGGGAAGTACGATGGAAGGAAGGAAAGAGGTAACAAAGAAGGCCGTAAGAGCGAGAAAGTAGGCTAAAAGGAGAAGCAAAGAAAGAGGAGATATACAGATGAAGAAACTTTATTATATCTGTCAGATATTAGATATTCAAAAAAGTGATTTGCCAATAAAAGATGTTGCAGAATATCAGTGCTGAATTAAAGCTGACTGCTTACTTCATCAGTTCAGCGATGAGTGGCCTTGTGCTTTGTTTAGATAAAAATAAAATGGAAAAGTTGAAACAGAAAATAAATATGCATCAAAAAGAGCTAATGAAACCATGGGTCAGATAACAGAGCAGGTTGTCCACAAAGAGCAAGATTGATCTGGTAATGCCTGGCACCCCACTACTTCCCAAAGTAAACCACGTGTTGCTCCATGATCACTGAGCTTGGCAGCTCCTCTATTGTGTGTGTGAACTGCTTTGACCAAATGTTTTGCGTTTTTTTTCTCAACAAATAAAAAGATAAAAAATGTATGTGAAAATAAACAAACAGATAAATTCATTTGTATGTTCATGTAAAGAAATGTTTTTTTTTTTTTTAGTGGGAACATTAATGTTTAGAAGTAATTTTGTTGTTAAAGGTGATTAATAGTATATGTGGGAATGGAGGCATTGGTAATTTGAATTTATCTTCTATCAAATAGCAGGAATAAAACAGGTGAGGATTAAGATTTCATATTTCTCTTGATTTGTTACGATTTACTCTAGAACATTAACAAACACCAACTTTGTGACACTGAGATTACATATGAGGTCCCTGGATGTCCTTAGACACCAAAAACGTGCCTATGAAGCCTATTATTTCACAGAGGTTCCTCCTGCATGTTCCCTTCAGTTAAGCATGGTTTGATCAGCTGGAAAAGTGTCAAACATCCACCTGAGTGGCCAGAAAAGCGCTTGCTTGGCCTGGATGCTGCTGCTCCTACCCTGGTCTCGGCCTGTTCTCTCCGAAACTAGAACTCTCCTGTTTGGGCTGGAGTGTTTTGATTTGCTTTTAACCTTTTGAGTTTTCTGTGCCGTGTATCACAGTCAGACTATTTTATAGCTCTAGTTGTTCTTTTAATCTCGCCTCCACCAGTGTATGTGTGTGCGTTTGTTGTATCACTGGTTAGAGGCGTTTTTATTATAGCTGCTGATCTCCAGAGACTTTGACACAACTTTTATTTAGCAGTGACAAGTGCTTTGTTTCATTTACTTTCTTTCTCTACAGTTAAGGACTTTCTGTGGTGCAATCTCCTGGCGGTGGCGCCTCCTTTTTTTATGTGCTGGGAACTTCTGCATGTCTTGGTTTGGGAGGCAGTGTGTGCATGTTGACACTGTGTGAATGCCACCCTTAGTTGTCCTGTCCCTCTCCCAGTAGTTAGCCTCAGCTAAAATATTTTAATCTGATTGACTTCTGTTTTTTAAATTTATTAACATATTTTACTTGTATTTGGATGGAACTAGTCTTATTTTCATTATGAGTACAACAAACCTGTGTGTCTCTTCTGAAAGTGACAAATGGCGTTGCTTGGGTGAAAGTCCCAAAGTGGTGTTGTTGTAACCTTTATGTTAAAGGCTTCTAGTAGCCTAGGTTTTCCCATAGGCCTGCTCGCCACACAATTATTTAAAAGTAGTGCATTGCATTCTTTTATATTAAAAGTACTGCTATATGAACCATAGTTAGTTTTTTCAAACACTAAACCAATTTGCTGCTTTTTCATTTTTCATAGTAGCACTTAAACATTAATGTGAAGTCAAATATTTGACAGAAGGATGAAAACTTCAGGATTTCTTTGCTAGATTATAACAGTCAACAGTATGACTTGCAAAGCTGTGTCGACCTGCCTTTGTCCAAAAACACAGATGGAGCAATATCTGAATTTCCAGCCATCAGGTGAGCTTCCCAGCTGTGGCATAAGCAAGATTAGAATCTCAGCACTTTTTTGTGAGGAAATGCCCATTTTTTTTAAATGAAGTTTTAAAATTCAAAACCATAAATTGAAATACTTTAAATTAGAATATTTGGCCTTTGCACTTTCCATTGGTATAAGTGCCAGCAGGACAGTGGAAACTTTTCTTTGGGAAGAGCTGAACAGGTTATTCCCTGGCAGCATCATTTGTACAAAAGATAAGTGTTGTGGTGTGTGTGAATAAAGGACTTACACACACACTTTGAAAAGTTTATCCTTATTGTTCAGTACAGAATGATAAGAAGCTTCCTGTGACACAATACACATATCTCAACAAAAGATTAACAAAGGTGTAAACATTAAAGAAAATAAAGTTTGTTGGAAGTTATTAGGTGATATAATCTTCAATTACATATTATTCTTGCTGCTGTAAGACGAAAAACGTCAGTGCCGAGCTTATAATAGCACAAAATCTGAGATGGAGAAAAGGTTTTCTTACTGACATATAGAAGAAAATTACAATCACATTGTTGGATGATTAAACAGGTAGAGGATCACATTGCACTGGCAACAAGTAAACAAGTCCTAAAAAAAAAAAAATCATTCATCCTTGGTAAAAGAAATTACACCGGATTCCTCCCAAATTCAGCAACTTCATCAGACTCTTGGAGAAAATAAGTATACTCTTAAAGTTAAGGGATGTACTCTATAAGAATTCAGGGTTTTTAGTCTATGGAGGATACAGAAAGAAGTGATTTCAGAGAAAGATGTAAAGTCAACTTAAACAAACGCTTCTCTAAACTGATGATCCTGCTGATAAAAGAACCAAATAAAAATGTAATGAAGTAGGTAATACAGAGAGAAATGTTGATGGTAAGTTTAATGAACTTTCTGACCAAATGAGCAAAACAGGACTTGGAGACAAACACAATATTAACCATGGGGCGGCATGGCTTAGTGGGTAGAGTGATTTTCCTGTAGCCCAAGGGTTGCTGGTTTGATCCCGGCCTGTCAAGCTCATGTTGAGGTGTCCCTGAGCAAGACACCAAGCCCCTAATTGCTCCTGATGGGTCGTGGTTCTGCACCTTGCATGGCAGCTTCTGCCCTCGGTGCGTGAATAGGTGAATGTGACGTATTTGGGTTTTTGGTAAAAGCGCTGTACAAGTACAGACTTTTTACCATTTAACCACAACAAAATGCATTCAAGTCTGAAACAAGATAAAGTCAAAAAGTTCCAGAGAAATGAAGCTGCTGATTTACCTGGAACAAGACCCTAAATCAGATCTGTTTACATTCAAGGAAGAGGACAACTCTTAACAAGCCACAGTCTAGATATGAGAGAATATTTTCTTAACTATAAAGAAATGAAGAAGGACACAAAGGCCAGGACAGAGGAAGAGGATGACATGAAGAAGGAGAGAGAAAAATTCTACCCCAGATATATGAGAATCAGAGCAAGACAAAAGGCTGTGATTAAAATCTCAGAACGCCCCTCTGAGAAGATGGTGTCGAGTTTTCTTTGAAGGATTATCATTTGCTCCCGCTCACTCATCCAATAAATTTTAAACCAAAATCAGTTTTATTTGAATCTACAGGACTTTCTACCTTAAGGCATAGTGCAAGAGAAGTTCTTTTAGCATGCTCTTCAGACACAGATGAGAGTAATATTTTTCACTACAAAGTTCACTTTAAATCTATGTCTATAATTTTTCTTTGTGTCAGAATGCCACATTAAATACAAAAGAAAAAAAAAACATGCCTTTATATAGTAATAATTTAAAAGAAAAAGCACAAAAATAATATGTTTTCTTGTTGCGGTGCCTCTGTGACTTAGAGCAAATGTGTATATTAATGAAACCTATCAACCAAATAACAGTGTTAGGGATGGACCTCACAGAGACAGAGCGCAGTTAGACATGATTTATTTACAGCACTGGATTCAGGAATCGTCCTACCATACAGAGCATGGAAACAGGAGCACAGGAGCTCTGCAATCAGCCAAGAGAGTGGAAACCAGATAGGGGAATCAGGAAAGTCCATGTATCTGCACACAAGGTCCGACCAGGAGTGACTGTGGAGCTGGGGTGTATATTGAGGGACAGGTGAATGGGAAACAGGTGTGGGCAATTGGGCTTGAGTAAGGATCAGGGACAGGTGTGGAGGATCAGGGGAGTGATGACTGGTAGGGAAGGACAGGATGTGACAAACAGTTTTTACTAACCAATGAGATAATCTAAGTTTCTTAAAACTGAGCTAAAGGGCTCAAAATAAACGGGTTGGATTTCAAATAGCATTTATTCTCTATGCTTTTAAAGATGCCTAAATGTCTTCTCCACAAGATGAAGTAACCGGAAAACACTGTCACAGAAGATGTGTTATGGGAGACTATTATAGTCCCTCAGCTGTCATCCTACAGGTAAATGGGAAGAGGGTTTTGTGTTTAACGATGACAACAACTGTATCTTGAAAGACATCATCTGGCGAGAAGAATATATTGATTGAGTTACAGACTTCTCATGCTTTATATGAATAATATCCTAACAAAAAGCGCACTATTGATCACATTAAGTGATCACATTAAGGAGAATAAAGTAATGTGTTAGTGGATCTTATAGACTTCCTTACCAAGTGAGAGAAACATCATTCTCCATGCAATCCTAACTGCCCAAAGAAAAGTTCTGCAGAACTTGTGGCCACATCTGAGACCAAATCTGGAATGATATCACATTTTGGCAAAGGGTAAATGGTAATTCCTAAATCAAACTCCCAAACAGATAAAAGAGTTATGCTTCAGACAACACGCAGAGGAAGAAGAGATCAGACAGAAAATCAATGTAACAAAAATTGTAATTATTGTAGATCCATGAATTATAAATCAAAACTATTGAATTATTTTTCTGAAAACGTTAATCAATCATTTAATAAATCACTTGATAAAACATTTGCCATCCACAGACTTGAAGGTTTATGATATAAAGTCTTTTGCTTTGGTAGGACTATAACACACACAAACTTTCCTGAATAGCAGAGCACCATTATGAGTTTTATACAGGTAATGATAAGAACTGTGTACTCAGACATAATCTGATCACCATAGCAACAAAGTGTCTATATTACAAGTCTTTAACATTGATCATATTCCTGTTTCCATCACTGCTGTGAACCAAAACGTTGTCCTCACCTGTGTATTTGTTTCTATGCATCCGTTTATTGAGTTGTCTGTTGTAAGAAAGAAAAACAATCGAAGATGGGGAATTCCTGTTGGAGCTTTACAGAGACAAAAAACTGAAACATCACGAGAATTTTGTTTGGTCAAAACTGCTGACCAGTGCTCATAAATATTAAATCTATAGAAAAGTAGAATAAACATCAGTTGCCAACAGTGTGATCACTGGCACAGCACGTTTACCAGAAGTAGATTAACATACTAAATATTGTAATAAAACTTGCTAAAATAATAAGCTGAATTTTAAAGGCAGCAGCAGAATTTGTACGAGAACATCTGCCTGCTGCTTCTGACTTGGTACAACAGCCGTTCACTTTAGAAAAACGGGAAATTCACCCAAAAAACGGGAAATGGGGCAAGTCTCAGGTGACCTTTACCTCCTACAATAACAAAAAGAACAATAAATTAAGTGCCTGTCCGCCAGTATGGGAGTGCAAAGTGATTTTTTCTTTTTGTCTCATGCAGCTGGATTCAGTTTACAATGTACATTTAATGTGAAAACTGAGAAAAGACATTTTAAATCACCTGTAATCCCATTCAGCACATCTGGTGAGACGATTCTGGATCAGATTTTGATGAGGTTACATGATATTTCTTTGTACTTGAGAGGACTCTCGTTTAAGTTAGTCCTCAGAGATATAGAGCAACCCCCCCACATACACACACACACACACCCACACACACACACACACAAAAGCACACTACATAATCAGTCACATTTTATGAGGTTGTGACCCCATAATGGGTTTCTTTATTCTCTGTTCCAGTTTTTTTGTATGAACTTGAGCAGCACAGACAACATAGATTATCTACAGGAGAAAGAAGCTGAGGATGACTGGAAGAGAAGAGGAAGGGGATAAACACAGAGCAAGTGAGGGGAATGAAATAAGGCAATCAGTTGTCAGGAGAAAGATTGGATTATTTTGCTCTCAGTGTAATTCTAAAGCACCCACATCAATAAAAAGACAAGGTCAAGGTTCAGTTGGCTGCTGATGTAAATGATTAAGCAACTTTTTAGTGAATTTAAATTAAGCATTAAAAATACTTAAAAATATAATCTCAATGAACAACAGAGCTTTTTGCGGCATCATTGTCACTAAATGGCCATTATTTAAACAAAAAGGGTCATTTACATTAAGTTCCAAATTACTGTGCGTGTAGGATTTCATGTGGTTTTAGCGGCTGGTTAGCTCAACTGGTAGAGCAGCAGTCTCCCATGTGGGAGACCAGGTTTCGAATCCCCCAGGGGACGAACATTAACACCTTCCAGTTGGGTCATTAGGCAAGACCCTTCGCGCTACTGCATAACCATTGTAAGTTGCTTTGGATTAAAGCGTCAGCTAAATGACTGTAATGTAATGGTTTTAGTTTTTCTGTGGAAGATTTTAGTTAATTAGCTTCCCAGGTTTCCCAGGTAAGCTTAATTAACACAAAACATAAGGCGGTTGTTCCAGATTTTTAAGCAAGTCAATTTCTGTGCAGTATGGGGGGGGGGGGGGGGGGGAAA
>JBAMHW010000019.1:21446755-21457863 GCA_037177495.1 Rhadinocentrus ornatus | reverse complement strand
CCCCCTTCCCTTTTTCCCCCTCCCCTCTCCCCTCCCTCCCTTCCCCCTTCCCTCCCTCTCCTTCCCAAAACCTAAAACTATCGTTATGCAACTGAAAAGCATTAATTGTACAATACTTCAGAAAATTCATGTAAGTTGAATCATTGTAATAGGAAAAATGGCTGCCTGATATAAATCATTTCAAGGAAAGTCTCTTGTCAGATAAATACATCAAATTGACAACCAGATCAGCTGTAAAAAAAGCTTCTGATGAGCAGTAAGCAGGTATTTAAAGCAAGAACTTTTCAATTCAAAATAGCCCAGAGATTTGCAGTAGCTTTATTTCAGCAACCCTCAACCAATGCTAACAGAGAGAAATGTTTGCAGTGGTTTTACAAACACATAAAGGCCACTTTTCAAACTTTTAATTATTTGTGAATGCTGTGCCACACTAGATGTTCCAGATAGTTCTGGATAATTGGATAGTCAATTGATGGCCACCATTTTCCAACAAGGCTGTAATGTCAGTAAGGTGGTGGAGTGATGTTTTGGACTGGACAATGAGGAGTGAGATGGTACGCCTCTTAAGGGTTCCTGAGGGTGTCAAAACCTCTGCAAAATGTATGCAGTTTCTTATTGATCATGTCCTGTTATAAAATGAGGTATGTGCTTTCTGCAATCAAATAATTTTCATGCAAGACAACTTGCATCCTGTGCTCCAAAAACTACCTGGCTTGCTTTCTTGGGATGCAATGTGGAGAAAGGGAGGAAAAACCAAAGCTTTGGCCACCCACTTTCCCTGATCTTTGCCCTATTGAGAACCAGTGGAGCATTCTTAAAAGGAAGGTCTATGATGGTGGACTGCATTGTAACTCCAAGCAGCAACTTTGAGAGGCAGTTTTATCAGAAACTATCCATGGATTTGTTAGCTGCCATCCATCTTTATGTAATATGCACATGCAATTATCAAGGCCAAATGACACTTAAAATACTGCACATAGAAAAAGGCAAGTCAGAAGAAGATGGTCTGCTGGTTGTCATTTTATGCAAATGACATTGTTGCAAGATGCACAAACTGCTATGCATGCAGTTCATACGTTACACAACTTCCCAGTGTTGGCTGCAGTTGTTAAGGTTTCACATGAATATTGTCAAAACATGTTAATCAGTTTTTTTTTACAAAGCTAGTTATTACTTCATGAAGTGATCACACTTCCTGGAAAAAAAGAAGCAGCTGATAACACCAGCTGTATTTGCTGAAACACAAGAAATTATCAAGTCATCTGCAAATGCAAACGTTTGGCTTTTTTACGTTATGTAATTGTGAAACTTCTCAAGAGTTTTGAAAGTTCATTTAATTTTAAAGACAATGACAAAATTGAATGAAAAACTAAGAGCAGAGTCAGAGAAGGAATTCCTAATGTAACTAAACAAATGGCTGAACAATGAGTACCATCACTGAATGAGTTGATTTGTAATGCTTGATACAACCGTGGTTAGAAAGGGATGCCACCTGGGAGGAGGCCTGTGTGACATGGATTTCATCATCCTCATCAGAGCCACCTAGCCTCTCTGCTGCTATCTGTAGACCCGATATTCTTTATTGCTTGGACTTGGGGCACTGACAGAGTACAAGAATTAAAAAAATGAGGCGCTTTTGTTTTTTCAAGAAGCAACATGATAGGAAGCTTCATCACAGTTTGCAGATACAGAACCCATGTTCCTGGTCTTACAGTGGATATGTCTTACATGGTTAAAGACACACACTTACACAGCTAAATTTGATGAGTCATGTTTGAAACTGACTAATATTAATTGTACTCACATGCCACTGCAGCAAACTGATCCAGGTTCTGCCAGCCTCCACTACATGTCCCAATAAATACAAGTGATGCACACACAAATAAAAAAATGTGAGCAGCACACTGGGTATGCACACAGTAAAACACCATCTGCATGACCATATGTCAGCTTCAATTCCTATACAACCACACACACGCGCACACACTTCTGAGACCAGGTGTAAACAAGCTTGTCTCCCAGCAGATGTGTTTTCTGTCACTCTGCATATTGTTCTTCCACTAGACCAGCTCTGTGTGCCGGAATGTGTGTGTGTTTGTGTTTTGTGCAAGTACATGCAGCTTTGTGGGGACCAATGTCAGTTTAACACTGTGGCAAGACACTTTTGCCCCTTGCTTTATGGTAGACCTCCAACTGGCTCTTTAAAGGTTCAGATTTAGTTTTAGATTTAGGTCAGGATGATGAAAATGCCTTAGCAAGGGTCCTCACAGGAATAGAATTACATATACATGGTTAGTGTATTTAGGCTGACAGCCTGATGTCTCTAAGTCCCTCAATGCCTCCTCAAGACTGTCACACACACAGGCATGCACACGCACACACATTTACACACAATTTCTATTATTGTATGTATTGTAGATTCTTACACACACATGCAAACACTCACAGGGGCTGTGACACTGAGCAGATTTTGACAGTAGAAGAAAAGCATCTTTCCCTCCGGAGCTAAAATTACTACTTCGGTCTGACAGCTGCAAACCGAATGACAACACACGCTTGCATTTTCTGGGGATTAAGGTCGAAGCTTTGATTATTGTTATTATTTTTTTATTTAAAATATTATTAATCTTAAAGTTAAGTGACATTTGTGACACTTTTGATCACTGCAAACACCAAAAAACTAAAATAGGGTGACTAGACACTCCAGTTTTCTATGAAAATGCTCTGTTTTTGCTGGATGATGGTTGTTAGTACTTTCTTTTAAACCTAAAGGGACAAATAACAGTATAAATTGTTGTATTTGAGTTAGCCTATTTACAGACACGCAATAGTTACAGACACACAATAGTACATCACCAATCAATCAGCTGAAGTAATTGCTTCAGGTTTCCTGCTTTCTAGGCAGCCTTATCTTTATTTATTAATTAATTTATTTTCATATTTCACTGCTTAATACTGCAGCTGAAGCCTGGCCCATGCATCTGATCAAGTGGATTCAAAACCAACGTAGAGCACTGCTCAGCATGAAGCATGCTGGGATAGGGAATTCAGCTCTACGCTGCGCTGTCAGTCAAAGAAGACAAGCATTATTCTCAGAGCGAGTGACCGAAGCCTCAAGACACGATCGTACCGCTGACAGAGGCGGAATGACACGCCAGCAGAGAGATTTGTATTCTTACGCACACATGAGCTGCCAGCCTGAATGCACATTTTAAAATTAAAGCACACACAGAAAAACTCAAAGTTTAGCTTTTGAGTCTTCAGAAAAGCTGCAGAGACCAGGGAACACTTTAGAGAGTTTTAAGACTTTTTATTTTTTGACATTTCCAGGGACTTTTTGTAATTTTGGCTGAGAAATACCACACAAATCCAAATGTTTCTTTCTAGCTTTGTTGGTCCTCTTCAGTGACCATCCCCCCAGTTTTAATTTAAACTAGAGTTTAAAGAGTCACTGACTTTTGGAAACAATTCTGTCGTCTTCAGAATTAGCTATACAACAATATTTTTAAACATATATACTTATAAGTTAATATGTTTTAAAATATTGTTGTTGACTATAGTCAGAATATAAGAAGCTGCTTAGTAGGCCAAACCTTTTACACCCAATCAATTTTCTTCCAACTACTGTCTGGTTTAGTGAGGTCAGTGAAGCATTGGAGTTTTTCCCTGGTAGCCTTGATTTTACATGTAGTATTTAACTTATGAAACATGTCTGATGATTTGTCCCTATTGAAAACTAAAAAAAAGTAAGGCCATATGTTAATAATTACTTTCACTTTGATTTTATAAAAGGTTTGGACAGGACTTGACCAGAATGCATAATATTTGGCAAAAAAATAGCTAATAAAAGCTAATGCTAAGCGTGGTTTCAACACGGGGCAGGCGAGGGGTCCCCAACCTTTTGGTAGTTCTATGAAAGAGGTCTTCAAGTTAAATAGTTGGTATCTTTATATGTAAAAATTACGTTTTTTTATGTTTTTACGCTGCACTTATTTCAAAGGTCCGGTTCTTTTGGCTAACATGTTCCCATCCCGTCCAGGAGCTGCACTGCATGAAGAAGACAAGACAAACAATGAACATTAAAGATATTATAAGCCACATACTTTCCTTGTGGGACATCGTAATTAAAGCTGAATTCACCGCTCAGATGTTGTCTTTAAGTTGATTGATTTCAGCTTTTCTTTTTAAGATATCTCATAAAAGAAATGTGTGATTAATTTATTGTGAAATTGGCTTTAATAACTTGTGTTTTTACAAAATAAGGAAAAAAGCAAAAAGCAAAATAGAGGAAAATATAATACAATATATATAATAATATAATATAATATAATATAATACAATAGCATGTTGTTGTGGTTATGACGTTTGTTTCTTTTTTATCTGAAGTTTGTATTTTGCTTTCATTGTTTTTTTCATTTTTTGTATATTTGAACATCTATTGCCTTGTGCATTTAACTTGGTGTAGCCTCCTTTGCTCATTTCACACCCCATTCCTATTCTTTTGATTGCTCATGAGCTGTTTTAAATGGGAAAAACCTATTAGTGCTGTGTGTTTTTTGGATGTTTCTTTACATTACTATACAGAAATACAGTATATTTAAATACCTGCACTTAGTGTCCTCAAAAAGCCATCAGACTTTAGGTCCCTCCAGTGGTACTAGGTCCCAACTAGACAGATAAGGCTCTCAGTTATAATCTTTAAATGTATATGTATAAACTACAACATTATGCAAAGGGGATATGGCCCAGAGTCAAGAGGATCAGTTTGCAGGCTCCAAGATTCTCTTGTCGTCCACAGACAAACCACTTTCCCATAAACAGAGCTCAGTCACTGCAGGGCAAATGGGTTGTCAGTTGTGGGACCTCACAGTGGGATTTAAACTGACACAAGCTGATACTCAGTGGAGTCAAACAGATTTTATTTATTCAGCATCTGTCTCTTACTTTATGTGCTGTCACTGTTGCATGATGTACAAACCAGACTAGTTCACATCGACCTTTTCCCTGGTGACAGCTCCGACTGTTACCATAGTGACAAGCTGAAGCACGGGTCTCTCTGACCTGTGTGATATTTACTGTCACAGACAAGTAGAGACAACACAAATATTTTGACATAGATGGAAGCAGGAAGTTCTTCTGGATAATTGGATGAGTCTGTTAATGTAGTTTTAATGGAACAAACCAGACCATTTAAACTATTTTCAGTCCCTTTGTGTAACAAAAAGTTGTTGTCTTCATTTAGCAATAGATAAAATAATAAATTACTATTGATTTGTCTTAATATGCTTGATTTAATTTGTCCTCTGCAACACTTTGACCTCAAATAGCAACAATTTTATTACAGAAAGTGCAAAGTGTTTTGGAAACTAAAAAATGTGATTGATGGGAATGAAAAAGTTTAATTTAGGAAATACAATAAATTTCTAAAAGGAAAAGATATGTTGAATTAGCATACCTTCACATGAAGGCTTAGTTGTTATAGAAGCTACTGATTACCTTCATACTGACTTTAAAGGGGAAAAAACAAACAAAAAAACAAACAAACAATAAAGAACATCTTTTATCATAAAGTCATATAAAATTATGAATGCAAGAATTTGTTTTACTTTTTTTTTTTTAAATATGTAAAAATTAAAAGTGAATACTTTAAAGAATTGGGTTTTGTTTACTTAAATAACTTTGTCCAGAAAGCTGTTCTTGTCATTTGATTGTGTGCAGAGAAAAAGCAAGAAATCCCCTTCAGAACCCGACTTGGGCTGGGGTTGGGGTGAGGGGACAGCAGTGATGTTGAAGAAGAGGATGAAGAGACAGCAAGCTATATAGCAGCAACACAGTCAATGCTGGCCAGGCCAGTAACTACAGTACAGGAACTTGCAAACTTGCAGCTCTGGAGAAAATAAGGGGAAAGAGCAGAAAAACAAAACAATAAATAAAGAAAAAACAAGACAAAAACAGGAGGCTGTAAACAAAAAGCTGGCGTTGTTGTAGAAGAATGCTGTGTGACAACTTGGTTCAGACTATGAAATTCCAAGTAAATGCTAATACTTTAAATAGCTGAATATCAAGCTATAAAACACCCACTTAACCCTCTCTGACAGCTTTTTGTCAGTATCTAGGCTTGCTGATAACAATCCCTGCATGATGTGCCCATGTCCAAAATGAATGCTTCATCATTCATTAAATCAAAAAAGAAAAAAAGAAAAAAACGTATTTTGTAGCCTGAAACATCAATCATTTGATTCCTCGACTAACTGATGTGAGTGCCGCCTGGGCATACTTTATGTGTCTTTAAATAAAATCAGGCTTCTTAATGGGTGTGTGGGTTAATGTAGCTGCAACGATCCATGTTTTCAATTCCCTATTGTCAAACTAACACCCTGCTTGGAGAACTTCAGAGATGATGCTGAGCAAAAACATATAAATTCTACACATATTACACTCATGGATCAGTATTCATGGAGGATATTGGAATTGGCAAATAATTTAACAGTTAACAGAGGACGTGTCTGTCAGGATTCTCTGATTGTCTTGAACCTTAAACTCATCCCCTGCAGGGTCACAAAAAGGGCCTCTTGTTGCTTAATGAATCCTTTTAAACTTCCGTTTTGAAGTCAGGAAAAGTCTTGCAAAGCCTTTTCATACACTGGGTTGTCTCTGAAAAAAGCAAAAAGGCAACAAAGAAAAAAAAAAACCTCATCAGAGCCCACAAAGCATTTTGGAGTTTAAATCCTTCAAAAAGTGGCAGAACGAGGCCAAGGAGACAGATGGCATAATTCAGCTCCAAAATAGGAAACCCATTAATGGCGAGCTGGCAGATTTGTCAGTGGTGTCCAACTCAGACCGCCTTAGTGACCCTCGACCAAGTCCTTGCTTCACTAATCGAATCGCTTCATTTCTTCATCCTCTAGTCTCATCGGACACGCTTTCCCCCAGACACTCATCTTCTTCTTCTCTCTGAATAACGCTGAGCAGAGCTGAAAGAGAAGCCTCATACTCGCTGGGCTCTGGGATTATGAGCTGGGGTGTAAAGCTGCAGGAGGTAATTGGGTTTGGGAGGCGGGTGGGGGATGAGATATGATTTCACTGAACAGAAAACTCTTGGTGGAAGCATGAAGTTTGTCAACTTGCTTTACTAATAGGAGTAAACACTGTCAGAATGGATTTTCATGGCATCTCCACTGAACAAGATTAAGATAAAGCTAAATATGCCGCCGGAGGGGGGAGAGGCAGAGGACAGGGAGGAGGGGAACCTTACACAACTAAGACTGGATAAATGTTTAATGCAGCAAATTACATTTCCATTTAAAACACTGAGCAGACACTCAGATCTGGACGTAGGGAAAACTTTACATGTGTAAAAACTTTCCAGAAAAGTGTCCATATGCACAACCTCCCTATGAGCAGTCAGAACTTTATGAAACACTTTACAAGCAAGAAAAAAATTATTAGGATTATTACAGCTTCTAATTTTTTCTTTTGTTACTTTAACCCTGACTAATTTTGTCATCTTTCTCCACTAATCCAGGCGAAGAAAAGCAAAGTAGGCCAAACGTTCTGATCCAGCTCCTCCTCCTGAGGGACCCTTAGTCTCCAATTGTTCTTCTGGGATATGCAGGCCCTTTTGCATCATCTCTGCATACCACCCCCACAGAACATAATAATTATAAGTCACTTCATGCTGGACATTCAATCAATCCATACATAGTTAAACCTAAACAATAAATAAATCATAGTTTTAGATACATTGAGAGCCTCCTTCCTGGCCTTAAGGACAACCTGGCCTCCCCTATTCATTCTGGCCACAGAGAACTCCAAAGATAACACCTCTGATAATGAATATAACCATTGATGTATTGAAAGTGTATGAGGTGGTTGCCATCTAACGGCCAACATTTTCTTAGCCACAATATATGATGTAAACCATAAAAATCTTTGCTTAAGGTCAAAGTTCTGCCCTGAATCATCATTCAACAGCAAAATGTTTGGAGAACAGTGAAGTTCTCGTCCAAATGCTTCAGAGAGTCAATTTGTTCCCAGAAATCTTTAACTGGTGGACGTTCCCATATAAAATGGAAAAAAGTTCCAATTTGATTTAAATTACTGAAGCTACAGTTTGGTGAGGGAGATAATTTAATCATAAAATGTCGCTTTGGTGTTAAATAAGAACAATAAATAAAATTCAAATTAGTTAATTCATTATTTTAAGTTTTGTGAAGTGAGAGACACATTCCTCCAGACTCTTGACCAATCTATAGCTGTCTTTATTTCACACTATGGTTATTGCTAGCGGGGTCTGTATAAGTTCCAAAAAAATGTTATAAATTGTTAAACATACCCTTTAGTTAAGCTTGATACTTTCTTAAATAATTCCATCACTGGATGTTTAAGTAATTGTCATTCAAAATACCTGCTGCCCGTAAAGCAGATCGTAATCGTAAATATAGAAAAAAACTAATTTGATGGAAATTTATTTATTTTCCTCAAGGCCTCAAAGCTTTGTGAACCAACTTCATTTATAACATCTCCTGAGCAAGGAATACCTAGATTGTGCCACTGCGGTGAAACAAAATATTGCCCTGCCCTTCTATTGTAGAATATTGGGCTATATGAATTGTATTGATACAGAAATAAATAAGTTTAGACCTTATCGCATTCCCTTTTTAACATAAAATTAAATAACATGTCTTCATGTTGGTTTTCTTTATTGCTTATATTTGCATGTGGTGGACCGTCCACCTGTTTCTTTTCTTTTTTTCTTTTTCTTTTTTTTTTTCTGGACATGTTTAACATAAAGCCCTGAATTAACTAAATTAACTAATCTGCAAGATAACGCACCCTTTCTGTGTGCTGATGTCCGCAGTTTAACACACCACTTTTGCTGTGAAAAAAGTATATAATTTGTATTAATTATTAACTCTTATTGCACATCTACTTTTAAATACTTTAAAACTACTCAGAATATTTTTTTAATGCTGTACAACATCTGCAAAAAAATCTAAATAAAACTGATTCAAACTAAAAATACAGAGAAATAAAAGTCTAACATGGCATGAACTGGAAACACTCCAGATAAGTGCCAACACCACAAAATTTTAATTACATCCGATCCTTTCTGCGGCTGCTTTTTAGAACAGAAAATAGGTCTCCCAGTGGCTTTTCTGCTACTTTGAGCAGTAAAACATCAGCAGGATTCTGTTGTGAATGTAAACTTCTTTAATCCAGTTTGCCTCCGACCCAACTTGCACACTGCTGGGTGTAATCTAACTTCCTGACTGATCCGACAAGCTCCCGTCGTCTGACTCAGGTGTGTTGGTGTATGGTGTCAACTGTTCGACCGCATTACATTAAATCCTGCATTGGTGTCTCACAGATAAACCCCGGTTCATCTCGCAGGCTGAGGCGACTCATACTGACATGAAGATTGATGTATTTATCAGGCAGGCAGCAGACCAGGGCGTAATTTAGCTTCTGTGTGAAATAAACCAACCTGCTGTGGGAGAGGCTGCTGTCAGCTGGAGGCATAAAACTGACGTGAGATCTGACACAAGTGAGACCCCTGAGCAGTAAAAGCACCAATTACAATAAACAAAAGGATATTAAGCCTATCCATCATGTCTTTACAGAAATTATGTAACAGCAGAGAATTAAACAGCTCCTCAGAATATAAACATCCAGGAAGCATAATAAATGTAGCCAATGTTGTTATTCATTTAATTTCACATAATTCTTTGGAAAATGATGCATGTTATTTTGATAGTAATTTAGCTGCATTTACACTCATTATTGAAGTGCAAACTGTATTACATGAAATTATATTTCTCATTATCCATTTTTTTCTGGAGAATAGCTGCATTGGTTTAAATTAGATTTTTGCTTAACACTTTTATACGTTAATTATAATTTACAAACAATATGCTCATTTACAACAATTGTCAATTAAAGAAATATTATTGGAGGTTTGCTTGACATGTTACATGAGAGGACCACTTTAGTTTAAATATTTGCTAAACCAGGGCTACTCAATTCGGTCCCACAAGGGCCATAGTCCTGCAGGTTTTCAATGTTTCCCTGCCCCAACCTCCCTGACTCACACTGGCTATGATGATCTGCTAAGGAATCATTTATTTCAAGTCAGGTGTGTTGGAGCAGGGATAGCCCTCATAGAACCGAATTGAGAAGCCCTGCTCCTGACTCCCCCCTACCCTTTTTATTTATTTATTTATTCATTTTAAAAGTTCTCGTTTACATGTGCCACCCATTATTAACTGACAGACAAATAAAATGGTGATCTTTTTAAACATTATAAACATCCATAAATCTGGAAAGTCAGCAGGTTATTTAAGCGAAAACAAATTATTCAGTATATTCTGTTTCTGCTGGGTTTTAATTTGCTTGTAGCATTCTTCAAATAAAGGACGCGTTGGACTGTGATCAAAACAGAACAGTTTAGCAATTAAACTTTTTGGATTGCGCAAGAGCTGAAAAAACTTTGTTTTCAATGGTCAAATAAAATTCATTTTTTCTGAATGATCAAAAGATTGGATTTGGCCCATGGGTTTCTAATTAAAAAGACCCTATTTCAACTAAAATGTTATTAATTTCCTCCATGGTTTTAATTTGTTTACTGTTGCAGAAAATCGACTGTACTACATCAGGAAGCATGTAATATTAGTTAACACTAAACTGATGTATTTCAATCAATTGAACAATATGCAACTTTACACTGTGGGATAAGCTTTAACGTTTACATTGAGTACAGTCAGTGCAAGCAGTAATGGCTGAGTTTCTCCCCTCTTAGCAGCATCTGAAAGTGTTTTCTCTTCCTCCACAAACTACAAAGTTTCTTTCCACACTGAAAGAAGCAACTTAGCTCTGTTAAAAGAAAATAAAGGAATCAGTAAACTGTGTTCCCTCCTCACATTTCTGCATCGTCTGAGTTCGTTTATTATGACAGACACTTATCAGCAGGTCTGTCGAAAAGGGGAGCAAATCATCACTGTGTGCCACAGTAGTAAGGGGGGGGGGGGGGGGGGGGGGGGGGAGGGAGGGGAGGGGGAGGGGGGGGGGGGGGGGGGGGGGGGGGGGGGGGGGGGGGGGGGGGGGGGGGG
>JBAMHW010000019.1:21430804-21441162 GCA_037177495.1 Rhadinocentrus ornatus | reverse complement strand
TGAGCAGTATCGCCCTGTACGGGCAGACCAACAAGCTGAAGCTCCCTATAAGCAGCCTGAGCGAGGAGTTCATGGTCGCTCGATCAAGGGAGCTGCTTCAATACCGGGAGTCCAGCAAAATCTAAGGATAGTGTCTTTAAAAAATGTTCCAAAACCCCCTTCAGTATTGTTCTCTTGTTTTGAGTTGCTTGGTGGATTGGATAATTGCATACTCCTACAGTACTGAGAAAAAAATAAATAAAAAATTGGCAATTTTCTACACCTAATTAATTTTACTGTTAGTATCATGTGAAAGAACCATGCACAGCCACCGGCCTGGTCACATTTTTGGCTGGTCTGCAGCATGAAATCCCATTCTTTGATCAGGCCTTGTTGGTTGGTTGGTCACTCTAGCACGTAGCCCCTATTTGATTCCACAAGGATACCACGGGGTTGAGATCTGGAATCATGGCAGGCCATTCCATCCTCTCCACTCCCAAATTCTGAAAGTACTTTGATGATCCTGGCTCTGTGGGGGAGAGCGTTTTAGATGTTGGTCAATCCAGAATCTTGGGATTGCCACTGGTGCCAGAATCTCATTCCAATATGTCCGTCTAATCTAGTGTAAAGTCACACATCTGGCAGCATATGAATCAAAACAACTCCAAACAAGAGGAAAACTTTTTCCATGAGAATTGGGCCTACTTATTAGGGGCAATACCCATTTGATTAGCTGTGTTGCCTATTCTACAAATGCATGATACTTACAAGTCATTCCTCATTGTAAAGATGAATAATCAGACTTTTCATTGTTGCACAATAAAAAAAATAAAAAATATTAGTGTTATTAATATTATTATCATTATTATTGTTATTATTATTATTGTTATTATTATTATTATTATTATTATTATTAAAGGTAAGAAATAATCCATTAAACACAAAACTTCCACTTTGCATGCTTGGAAAGATGGAAAGTAGATGCATGGGTATGAGAAGACCTACAATGGTGTAAATGACACCTGTGATAACATTATTCAGGCTAAATGCCAACAAATTAATACCACAACCAAGACAATCATACAGAGGTTGCGTCATTAGGAAAGGAGAGATGTGATAGGATTACAACTGTACCAAAGGTAACTGGAAAAAATTTAACAGTTCATGCAAGGGATTTTTTTTATTTATTTATTTATTTATTTTTTACAGAAATTTTAAAGTAACTTGGAAAATAAACATGAAAATGAGTTGAAACATGAAAATGTTTTCCTTTCCTAATAATTTTTTGCACCATATAAATTGTATTATAAATTTTAGCTGTATTTTATCAAGCTTACGCAATGTCACATCATTCATTTCCATCTAGAGTTTTCAACATCATGTACTTATGATTTGAGAGTCGCGTGTATGTAAACATTTTTGACAGGTAGTATGAAAGAAAGAGTTAACAATTTAATTTCTCAATGTTTAATCTTTGCAGAAACAATTCAAAACAATACAATGAAATACAGAAAAAACTGATCTATTATTAAATATACAGTATAGACAGTATTTCAGTTAAAATGTTTTCTTAGAAAACCCTTTCTGAGCACCAAAGACAACCACAAACCACCTCCAGTCTGCCTGCTGGTAAAATATCAGCATTAAATATTCCTTTGAAGGATTTTAATGATATCAAAGTCGTCATCGGTGTTCAACCCCAAGTGAGAAACATCTTCAAAGCTTCTTACTGTAACTGTACTTCTGCTGCCTGAAAACCCTTAAAGGCTTTTACTTACTGAACTTATACTTTTTTTTTAAAGAGTTTGGGAACCATTATTTAACAGTCAATTGCTACAGCATTATCTAAACTTTCAGAAAAGTTAACATTCCTGAAGTTAACATTATCTTAAATTTAAGTGTCCAAATCTGCTTAAGTAAGTAACCGTTTTCAAAACAAAAATGTATAAAAATTTTTTTTAAATATTTTGTTATATCTATTCAAAAATGTCTTTGGCATCTTAAATGGAAAAAAAGGTCCCGATTTTGCAACCCCCGTCCGCTAAGAAAACACAAAACAAAAACACGCTCATCCTTGTGTGCAACCCCTGAACATTTACCAAACATCTTTAAGTACCCTTAAATGTGGATATCAGCTGTGCAACTCCTTAAAGCCACTAAAAACATGCAGTGAGTAACAGGTGAAAAAAGACACAAATAAATAGTCAGTGTCTTGTGTTAATAGAATAAACATCTACACTCCAGCACAGTGATGAAATTTAGAGCAGCATTTATTCTGTTGTGTGTTTTAAAGAGAAAGAAAATAGAAGGAAGAGACATGAGAAACGGTGGATCAGATGAAAACTCTTCTTGTATAAAGTCTAGAAACAATGTCTCTGCTGCCTGTTCTTCTCTCTCGTCTCCCGAGATGGGATCGCTGGTTGTCTCAATCTGGGTTAACAAAAGATTGAACAGAGATCTTTTTTTTTTTTTTTTACTTAATGTGAGATAAGAAATTCTCTAATAGAGACAGCTACATCAATTTAACATATGGACAAAGATGTAAATAAATATAAAATCTTAAAAAGTGTTTTATTACTGTATATTGTCCATAAACACCTATTTAGAAGCTGTCTATAAATTCTGAAGCAAAGCATCAGACTATCAGCCCACAACTGACAAATAGATAATAAAAAAAAAAATTAGAGCTGCTGACTTACTGTTTTTATTGATGAATGATGGTTAAAAATAACTTTCAATAAGGCGATTTAGTTCAGGAAGAATCAAATATTTAAATTTAAGATCTGCTGTTTTAGTCAGTGAAGACAACCAATTATCCAGTTTTTATCACTTTGTCATATGTGTGTAAACAGCGTGCTCACTGCTGTATAGATCAGACTTTCTGGGTTTGATTCTCTTTACTCAGAACAGAGCTTTGGTAAAAACAGGGCAGCTTACCCCAGCTTCTACCATCATCAGCAGCATCATATTGCACAGCTTCTCTGCTCCTTTGTTTTCCCTACTTGGTTCTGACAGGTAGCAACATCCACTGTTACAAAATCAAAAATGGGTTGAAAGTATCTGATTGGTCCAGTATCTGATTGGTCCAGCCTGGTGTCGGTTTTTAATAGAAACAATGGTTCTTAATATTATTTTGGTTCTGTACCAGTGGATGCAGCTACTCAGAACTGAGGAGGGAAAACTGAGGTGCAGAGAAGCTGTGCGATACCAAAAAAAAAAAAAAAAAAAAATGCTTGTTAAGCCGACAATATAGCTTAGCTTATGGACCAATAAATAGATTCTCGGCCCAAGAGAAAACTTTCATTTAGATACATTTTAATTCAATATTGAACATTACAGGTTTAAGTCATTGACTAAGAATTGGGAGGGGGGATGACTTAACCAAGACTTCATTAACAAAGAAAAAAAACAAAGACACTGAGGCTGAATCAAAGACTGGACAGAGGCAAAAACACAACAGCTTAAAGACCTTAATGAGAAACAAAATAACAACTATGTTTCCCTGAACAAAAGTAAACCTGGAGCATAAATACTGACAGACTAACAACGAAAGAGAAGCACCTGTGACAATTAGCAAATGAGGACCAGGTGCGATGGGGAACTTAAAAACTTGAATACAGAACTTGGGGAAATAGACTTGGGGAAATAAAACAAAGTTAGAAACAGAAACCCATTCAGAATTATTAAAAAAAAGAAACAAACCAAAACCAATCGATTTCCTTCCAATAAATTCTCTCAAAATTCCAAAATTTTCTGTTTTGAAAAAAAACCAAAGACAACATTTACCTAGAAAGAGAAAAAAAAGCTTCAAAAAGAGAAATTCCTGATCCGGTGAATCAAATGTGCTTTGGGATGATAATTACCATTCACAGAAGCAAAAATAAAAAATAAAAAAAGCAAAAGAAACTAGGTCGCATGGCATGAATTTTGATGCTTACTGCTTTAATCTGTTTTCCATTTTAAAACCTGCCTGGCAACAAAGAAGTTGGCAAAATTAGCATGTTTCCTTCCACAGCCTTCGGGCAACATATTGGAGAGCTAGAAAGAACACTAATGAACTAGCCATGCTAGCATTGACATTAGCAAGTTTACAAGCTCCTGTATGGTGTGAAGAATTTAAATAAAATCTTTTTTCCTCTTTAAATATTCTAATACAACAAATCTGCCTGACAACAATTACTCTTCACAAATAAAACAAGTATAACGTTCCCCGCCTGAATCCAAAATCCTGTTTAGCATACAGCACCGCAAGTCTTTGATCCTCTGGGGCCCTGACCTGCTTTAGATCCTGGTGAAAACCCCTTATTAGAATATCAAAGTTAATCTATTTTACCCCCAAACTCATCTTCTGAGGGCTGAGATATAGAGTTTCACCTCCAGTGCAGAGCAGTTTCCCCAAGGAGAACGCTGCAAGCCGTTCTGCAGGGAGGGAACCAAACTCAACAGAACAAGAAAGGAACAGAAGAAGCTGACAGAATCAGGCTCAGAAGTTTTACTGGAGGGAGGGGGGTTAATAATTTATGCTAATTCTAACTGTTTACTGTGCGCTGAGGACAATTACTACAGTTTCTGCAAGATCAAAGGTCAGTAGCGCTACTGCCAGAACTGGGCCAGAACTCACAGGAAAACAGTTTGAAGGAAAAACAAAACTTAGTTTAAGTGAAACTAACAGTGGTCTGTCTGAATTACTCTACTACTCTCCACAAAATTGAGAAGAAAATTTCAGTTCATGAGTAAAGAAGTATCAATAGTTTAGTTGTGTAAAGCAAGAAAACTTGCACTTACTTAAATATAATTATAGACTTAAAAAAAAAAATCACAATAAAGGAAATAATTATATAAAAAAAAGCTGTGTATTGTCAAAAGTAGCATCAATACATTTGAACATTTTTTCGTTTTAACCTCAGTATACCCTATTGGGCTATAAATAAATGGTTTGAATGAAGTAATCTTACCATATTTTGCTCAAATAGAATTATGCAACACTATTAAATCAATTCATGAGCTTAACGTCCATTTAATATACAGAGTTTTGCTTATTTGAGGTTGCCTGCTTAGCTGTGGGCATTGGAGTATTGCCCCAGGTGTCTACATTATGCTAGTCTCTCCTGTTATAAGAGCAAAAATCAAGTTCTGTTACTGTTTTCCATGTAAAATTGGACTTTTAATACCATATTTATTAAAAGCTTCTAGTATCTTGGCCCAAACAAAAAGGTTTGACATCCTTAACCTGTCCAAACAGCCAATTAGATCAATAGGGAGGTGTTATATTAACAACAGGGAAAGCAGCTTCACAGAGGGGTTAAAGAGGGCTATCTATGATTAAAAGTCTAAGCTTCTGTCAAAAAAGTGCAGCTTTTATTGATTTGAATGTCTCCTTAGTAAGGACAGCATAATCCCTGTCCCTGAGAATCCTTTTAATTCATATATTTCTATGAGATTAGTTTGGATGCAAAGTTTCTACAAAAAGCCTGGGTGCATAAGAAGAGGAAGTGGAGAAGAATGGAATGAGTCCAGCAGCGCTTGGGAACTTAAAATCTGAACATCCTGGAGATGATGATACTAAGGAGTTGCATAAGCATGTCTGAGGAACAGACTAAATACATGTGTGGATTTTGATAGTATGTGAAAGCGAAGGCCTCATATACAAACCGGAACCCAAAGTTGACTAAAACAACCAACTTTCAAAAAATGATGCATATTTGCTGTAGAAGTAGGTCTGCAAATTGTTATGTTGAAGTTCTGCATCACTTACACAAAAAACCAATTAAAGGGTAATCTGAAACAAACATTTAACCACATTGAACCAAAAATATCATATTTCCTTAACTTGCTGTCCAAATCTAATATCTTGTTCCTGTATAACCCACTACAATGGCATCCTCTTGCTCTGACTCTGATGCTCTAAAGATGTGTTGCTTAAATTTGCTTCTGCATTAACATCAATTCAAAAGAACACAGTGCACCAATAAAAAAAAAAGTAAAGATTCTTGCTCAAACACTGTAGGGATGCCATACTCATGAGAGTTTGAAAACATATTTTGTGCTATTACCAGCAGTAAAGTGCACAGAAAATTAAAGGATTCCTTGGGTCAGGCCAGGACCAGGTTGCTTTGGTTGAAAGGGAGTTCAAATAACAACATCAAACTTCAGTTCATCAGAGAATCAGGTCAGCAGTAACGTCTTTGATATGGAGATGTTTTATTTTGTTTTGCCAAAAGCAGAATCAGAGCAAACAAGAGGGAATAAAATTACCTTCAACTCTCACAACTAAAGCTCAATGCAAATTAATGATAATTTAAATCAAATCAAAAACTTTGCTTTGCCTTTTCCACTTCTTTTCTTTTCAGTTTGGCTCTTTAACAATTTACTTTGCACTTTAAAAAGTTTTACTGCTATGAAGTTTTCCATTTATTTGTCTGCAGACCTTCATCGGAGCAGGTTTCTTCAGACATGGTGCCAAACTCAGTCAGGGCATCAATGGCATTTCAGCTATGATTGGAAGATCCACAGATTATCCTGCTTGTAAAGAAAAATATGTCTGATAAAACACATGGTCCTGAAGGCTAATTCAATTTATTCCATTGCTACAAAATACATATTTACACAGACTCAGCTGATAGATTTGACTCTGCTTAGGGGTTTTGTGGGGAAAATTGAACACATCAAAACTGTAAAGTAACATATGCTTTTACAAATGATTCAACTTCTCCCTAAATGACGCTCAGTCAGGATTCCTTGCTATTGTTTAACAATGCTCAGGATATCCCTGCTCATTTCCCTACAGCTGACTTAACTGTTAGAGGATATGTCAACTAGAAACGTTTTTAAATTGTGTATCTTAATCCCTAACTCTGATACTTTCCTAACCCTAACCATGCAGTTTTACCACTTAAACCTAACCAAGTGCTTTTTAAAATCTAAGCAAGCACCTATTGGTAAATCTAAAACAAGAATGAATAAAAAGAAAAAGTGAAAAATGTTGGAAAGTTGTCACATCTTTTTGTTGCCCTTTAATTCAGGAAATTGAGTTTGTCTACTCTTGAGAGGTTAGAAAAAGACTTTAAGCCTGAGGTGTGACAAGTGTTTATGGCTTAGATGTGATCAGAGATGGAATAGCAAAAAATAATAGTAAATAAATAAAAGAAACTAGCAGCTTAGATACAGGAGTCTGGGTGGATTTGACAGAGGGCCCAGGTGGAAGCTGTCATGTAAGAGAAAAGCAAGTGAAGAAAAAAAACTTTAATTGAACAAAAGATGCTGTCAAGTCCCAGAGATAAAAAAAAAGAAGAGTAAATGTGAGCTGACTTTGATATGGTGAAAGCTACACAGACACGGATTAATAACAGAAATGAAAGACACAGAAAAACTAAATCCTTGGAGTAACACTACATTAAGGACTGAAATCATACAATGAACAACAGGTTTGGAAACTAGCAGCTCAGAGCTGGTGTGAAACTAGACAAGAAAACAAAACTCAATGAATAGTACTATTAAAAATAATTTTAAAAATGAAAAAGTAAAGCCAAAACACAAACAAGCTCTAAAATACCACAGTCGAAAAAACAAGGAAAACAACAGAAACTGATAGACACTAGCGACATGAGGCTATAGCAGACACAAACATTTTCTGGCTGCTGCAGAGTAAGTGACTCTTAGTACTAATGTTGCCATGTTTGTCCTGGATGAGCCCTAGTTTTTCTGACCTTCTCCATGTTGAGATACCACGACATGAGCACTGACCCAGATGAAAAGATTACACATGGAAAATAAATCTTGTGTTTTCAAGAATGTCATGTGTAGACTGTTCATTCCTGAAGTATAGTTACTGATTCATCTTGAAAGTGTAAAAGACTGGAGTTTGGGGATGTTCTGTGTTACATGGCAGGTGTTTGACTAGAATATGTGATACAATTTCATCTTTCAAATTGTACATTTTCATTATTCAAATGTTAAATAACTAGCTCTGCAAAAGCACTAAAATAGTGTCTAAAATGACTAATTATGGAGTATATTTTCTCCTTCAAAGTGTAAAATAATTAGCTCTGCAAAGTGGTATTAAGACACTGACTATAGTACATTTTTTACTTAGTAAGAGGTCTAAGTTTACACTGCAGGGTACATTTGTAATCTGTTAGAGTTCAAATGTAACTATATTTGGAGTATATATATTCTACTCTTTTGACAGTGTTCACTCAACACCAAACTCTTGGACCTATATGTTCACCAAAATTGGTGTTACATGTAATCTTAAAGAGTTCAATACACCCTGTGATTGTTGCTGTGCTGTATTGCGTATTGCTGAGTTGCAGATTATTGCCACCTACAGTAATTGCTGCTTTCTTAATCTTCTTTGTATATGTGCAAGAATAAAAGTGGCATTATGTTTTAAAAATATATTTGTATTAGTTTTGAAAAATGTGCTTCCTTGAGTTAGGAGCACTATAAAAAGCTATCATTGTTGTAGTTGCTTCTGTCCAGCACATTCACGTTAGAATATAAAATAGCCGCATTGGTCTGCAGCACATAATGTAGCTGTTTTTAACATTAAAGGCTCTAAAGATGTGAAATCGCTGCACTTTCTGGGCCACAGAACCTAACATGTCAACATGAGACTGAATACATTTATTTAGCATTGTGCTAAACTGTCAGAAATGTGATCCAGTGTCTCGTGATCCAATATTTTCTAACTAGTTTTCACTTTTTTTACCTTTTAATTTAAATTTCAGTTGGTTAGGTTTAGGGGAAAAAAAACATGCTTAGTATTAGATACTTACATATTGTGATAAATTTACATAATGAAATGAAAAATATTTTATTATCCCAGAGGAAAATGTAATGATTGCCAGCAGAGGTGAGGACCCAAACGAAGGCAGTAGGCTGAATAGGGCTGGGGTTATGTTTTTTTACATAACCCCATGACAGGGACAGTCAGGAGACTTTTTGCCACCAAGTATTCAAGAAGAGTCATCATACCGTCTGCTGGGTCCATGTTTGGTATGGTCCTACTGTAATGATTGGCGGCGGAGGTGAGGATCCAAGCGCAGGGAGTCAAGGCAGTAGGCTGAACAGTCCTGGTGACAAGGTTTATTTCCATGAACACATGAGAGGGACCACAGACAACAGGGATGAAACCCAAAGGACCTGACAAAGACAACTGAAAACCATGCGACATATACACACAGAGGGAGTAATTAGAAGCAGGTGAATTAACGAACCAGGAACAGAAAATACAGAGCACATGAGGGAAACAGAACTAAACATGACAAAACCAAAAATCTAAAGCATAAGCATAACAGAAACCTAACACCAGAACTAATAAACCAAGATTAAAATTTAACAAACCAAAATAGACAAAGCACAAACACAAAAAAGAGGACCGTGAAAACATGACAGAAAATTGCAAAGCTGTACTAAAGATTTTATTTGTTTTCTTTTCTACTGTTTTTTTTCCTCTCTCGATTAAATAAAACCAATAATAATTAATTAGAAGACAGTGACATGTTCTGGAGAATGATGACTACCGCATCAGATGGCTGTAAAGCTAGTTACACTTTCTACAACAGACTTAAATAAGATATGACACATCTTGGTGAACTGAAATTGAATTGGTAAATAGTTAATTTCACCGGTAAAAACAGCCAGGCAGTAAAATGTGACAGAATCTCAGTTGTTTGAGCTTCTTGTCCAATTTTAGAACAAAGTTTATGTTATGCACTTTTTGTCGAAGTTGTACTTCTTTGTTCAAGTTGTTCAATTTGAATGTATCCCTTCTGCCCGACTTGAGTCTGGCACACCTTCTCTTCATTACATCGCCAACTCCTGCAACATAGAGTCTGAATCTCAGCTATCCTACCAATCTATCTGAGCTTATTCCATCACCACTGTTCTGATGGTAAGGCTATTCTCTGCTTGTTTGCCCTCTGCGTTTTTATTGTCCAAGCACATACATTCCTTGTGTAGCAGATTTTTACCCTCAGTCATCTACACTGCAGGCAGTATCATCTCCTGCCTCGCTCTCCACCTCATCCACAGCCACTGTGCTCAGCACTCAACAGGCCATCAGCTGCCTGCCCACTTTCCATCTCAGTAACAATCCAATCTGCTCAGCCTCTTGGTTGCTCTCAGCCTGCTGAGGTCCACCTGCTCTGCCACCACCAATCTGAAGAGCTCACCTGCTCAACAACCCTTCCTCCAACCAACCAACCAGTTTTACAATAAGACTTTTTAACTACTGCACTGCTTTTGGGTCTACTTGATGCTTCCATGCAATTTTCATCTCCCATTTAAATTAATCCTCTTAAAAACTTTATTATTATTATTATTATTATTATTATTATTATTATTATTATTATTATTATTATTATTATTATTATTAT
>JBAMHW010000019.1:21416557-21427813 GCA_037177495.1 Rhadinocentrus ornatus | reverse complement strand
ACAACATACACTTCATAAACAGGCAGGAGCGGGGAGGGGGAGGTTAGTTGGGACCTCTCGCACCCCTGTTCCCCCTGCCGTGGCAGGCGGTTGCCCCAAGGGACGGGACCCGGTTTGGCTGCACTGATGGGCTGCTGGCTCTGGGGGGTGCCCGGTCAGCTGCATCTGGATGGGGTGGAGGGGTGGCTGGAGGGGTTGGGGTGGGCCAGGCTTGGGGCTAGCTGTCCTCTGGTCCGCCTGGAGCGTCCCCCATAGAGGATAGTGGGAGGGTCGTGTGTGGTGTGGCTGTGTGAGGGTGGGTATGAGTGGGGGGTTATGTGCGGTGGAGGTTGGAGAGGGTGGAGGGTAGGGTAGGGTGGTCGGTGACGCCCTGGTTCCCGGGGTGGGCGGCTGGAGCATCGGGGTGGGTGCTGGCCCGCGAAGGGCGGATGTATGGGTGAGCCCGGTTCTCCTTGGCATGGTGCGGGCCCTCTGTATCTGGTCAGTGTTGTGATATGTTTGTGATATGTCTTTCTGATTTAGTCATTATTTAAAAACTCTTAATCACTGGCAGCTCTGTTTTTCTGTAAAAGCTGTAAGAAATTTTCTGGTGTGTTAATGTACAATTGTAGAAGTTTGTTACTGTGGACTGAAGGGTCGTTGTTTTCTGTCTGCAGTGTTTTTGTGTCTTCTTTCTTCTTATTCTGCTTTACCTTTAGCTTCTTTTTGCTGTCGTCTGTCCTTTAATGTCCCCTCCGGTCGGGTCCAGCAAGATTACATAGATTTCATGATTCAAAGTAAATACATAATAGTAAATAAATAAATAAAGGAATCAGACTATCAAGAGGAGTCTCATACTTATAAGCCTCCCCTTGGCAAAGCAAATTTGTTCGGCACAATACAGCAACCAGACTATCATTTTGCTTGCTATGATGCTGGACAAGACAGGTTAAAAAAATAAATAAATAAATTAAATAAATAAACAATGCTATTTTCAATAGTAGTCATCACTTCTATAAAATAATCTCTCTGAATGTTTTTTAAATTAATTAAAATCTCTTTCATTTCACTCTCCAAATGTAACACCACTCATTTTCAAATACTTTTACTTTCCAAAAATATCTGACATTTTTCTAAGGTGTCCTTAGTTAAAGACAATCTTCATAAACATAACACAAGCAAAAAGCTTCTCCAACCGTATGTGAGTGTGTGCGTGTGTTTTTCTGGTCAAGGTCCTGGGAAAAAGCAGATCTGAGGTCCAGGGTCAGCGCGGTTCTGTCTGCTGGACTCGGCCCAGGAGGGAGAGAAGCTCAGTGAGCTTGAAGAAGAGCATAACCCCCTTCCTTCCCTGAAGTTCATGTATTTTTGTTTCTGTCAGCTTCTGCTTTTCATCCACAATAAAAACAAAGTAACAAATATTTTAGGTATGTATGCTTACAGTTAATTCAACACTTCATCACGTCCCATAATAACAGTCAGCAAACCATTTTCTGACCTTTACTTCTGTGCTGATTTCTGACCTGTGGCAATCTCCTGGAGAGGACAAAATAAAAGAAAAAGAATTTGATGAAATGCACAGATTTGTTCCTGTTAACTTGTCCACAACAAGCCCTTGTTAAGTTAAGAGCATTTTATATTTGTCAACACTTTTGTTCTTTTTGCTGCAGATGAGCTCATGGCATCTTCCGCAGGGAATCGCTGCTCTGAAGAAAATTAAACACCCTGCAGGGATCCAGAGTGATGCACACCGTATTATTAGACTTTATTCAGCAAAATAAATAACTACACATGCATATACTTTCGACAGCAACATCAGCATAATCTGCTTTCAGGCAGCAGGAGGGAAAGCCTGGAGGGACTGTCGACCAGAGGATCTAACAAACAAACTGGAAAACTTCTATCCAGGAAGTCTGAACAGAGTTTAAAGTTTAACTGTGACCAAGAAAGAGATTGTAAAACTTTTTTAACCACTTTTTTACTTGTGTTTTGTTCTTCAAAAGCTACACAACTATTAATTGAGAATTTTAAGAATGCCCCTTCATAAGAAATTCTTAACGTTTTAATCTAAGACAGCCTTTTTTCCTATTGTAGGATTAACTAACGAGGTAATAAATGTATATTTATATGACGATAATAGATACTGGTCATGTATAAGATGCTAACCTCTGCTAAGAACAAATAGGACATCAGTGTTGCAAAACTAAAATCCTAAAAGTAACACAAATAAAAGAATTTGTTCATAAAATTTAGCTTCTTTTTGTCAGCAAGTATCAATGGTCTGAACTGTGAATGTAAGCTTAAAGTAATGGGATAGCTCCCTTAAAGTGACAGATGTTTGCTGCACTTTGTATTGGTGAGAAACTACACGGTGTAAAATGTTAATCAAAATCAGAATGCAAAGATTTACAAATCTCATAAACTAATAATTTATTCCCAACAGAACATAAACAACATATCAGATGCTGAAACTGACATTTTACCATTTCATGTAAAATATAAGTTAATTTTTTTAATGTAACGGCAGCAACACATCTAAAACCGGTTGGAAAAGTAACTGGAGCAAATAAAAACAACCAGATCTGCATATGACCACTGATTTATTTCCCTGTGCTTCAATTCAGCTGAGTTTAATCCGTTTTTATTCATAAAAAAAAATTCCTGGCAAAAGTCATGTCAAGCCACTAAAAGTACCATTCATCCATTTATTATCAGATAGAAAGATACTCCAATTCATTATAAATGTGTGAAGCCAATTCATTAAAAGTTGTCTAAAAACAATAGAATACTCTAAATCTTTACTTTAGCAATGTTTCATCCTTTCCTCCCACCAGTGTACTAAACCTTTTGACCATTTTTTATTTTATTTTATTGAACTTCAGTTGTTCACATATGAATCTACAGTATGTTTTTTATTCTATTTGTAATATTGTTTTAATGTATCCAGTCCACTTTTTAAATGTCTCTATTATGACATGAAATTAAATTATTTAAAACAGCAGCACTTACTACCTTACAATTTTACCTTTTATTTAATACAAATTGTCTTCACCTGAAACACTGCTGGGATAGGCTCCAGCTCACCCCGCGACCCCTAATGGGAACAAGCGGTACAGAAAATGACTGACATGACTGACTGACTTAATACAAATTTTACAGCCTTCAGGTTATGCTGAAACTTTTCCTAAAACTCTGACTTGGTAGTGTTGTGGCTTTTTTTTTTTTTTTACACCCCTATCTTTTATGAATAGATAAATAAAGGATAATAAAACAGAAGAGGAAATGTGAGACTTATGCTGAGCTCAAATGTCATTATTATGCCACTTCCAGCTGTGGCTCTCATGTCTCAGGCAGATAAACATCAGCCTGTATCAGCGTCCAGCTTCAACAATAATAAAGACACACTGTTTTGTTCAGTGTCCATTTTATTCAAGTGCCTTTTCTGTGTACTCAAGGCTGCTGGTAGTTTTTAGTCTTCAGATAGATGGAAAAATTACATCTTTTTTAAACTTCAGCAAAAGCCTCTCACTCGTAGAAAAATACCACACGTGTCCTCCCTCTTCAGTCAGCTACAGTCGCCCTTTAAAAACTGTTTTGTGGTTGATTAATTTAAAGCTGGTGTTTTTGTATCTGTCAGTCTGTTATCAAAGCTCAGGAGCTTTTGTTGTCACTATTAAATGATAAAAGCTGCCTTTATGTTGGTGTTGAATTGTTGAGAGAAGATTAAATTGCTATTTCTGAGGTTACATTTTGCCACCGTTGGATGTTATTTTTCTGCAGGTCAGTTTGATGTTTTGAATTGTCAAAAAAATTGTTTACCTTTATGTTTTTTTCCCTTAAAGATTGTGAACATCTTATTTCAGAAGGTCAGTTTGACAGGTTGCTGTCATATGCATTTATTTTTTTTATTATGGTTATTATTGCAACAATTCCATTTTTAGGAATTTTTTGTTGTTTGCTTGGGAATGGCTTACAGATAGGAAAAAGAGCCGTTAATTTAATGCTTGGAAAGACTTCTATGAAATTTGTCACTATAAAAGCTGAGACCTTCTCCTTTCTTTTGTTTCCTTTTCCCTTTCACATCTTTCATCCCTCCAACTGTTTTTCTCCTGTCTCTCCTGCTGAGCAGCATTGCCTCTTTTCTCATGTCCTCTGTGCTTCTTGGATATAACCTCTTAGCTTTGGGATATGTAGGATGTTTCCCGGCGACCCTATCACCCTGATGCAGAGATGAAATGCGTTAGAGGACATAACACAGAGTTAAACATTGAAGTAAACATCCTGAATTTATATGAAAAGCAGCGGCAGTTATTGTTAGATTGTTTTTGTTTGTTTTTGTGATGAGTAACTTGTTTCACATGAAAACAAACTGTGAGCATCCAGACACCAGGGGGCGATGCAACACCAAGTGGTAAAGTGTTGTCTCTTGTCTTTAACCAATAGACACTGTTCACTGAATTTAAATTTTGGAGGATCTGCGAAAGTATAGAGCCAGGATTTTGCTAACAACTTTCATTCCCAACTTGTTATATACGTTTTGTTTTAGTTTTTTTTCTTCATCTTCTTTTAAAGCAGAGAGTTCACCCTAAACTGTCACATTAGAATGTGAGTTTCTTGAGGTGGTGACGTTTGTCAGCATGGAAACATGGAAGATACTGGTCAAGTTTTTAGGGCAGTAAAAAAATTATGGGTTTTGTTATATAATTTTTTTGGAGTTTAACCAATTTACTTTTAATGTCTAAGCTTAAACCAAGGCTTTAAATGCCTGAACCTAATCATGTACTTATTTTGCTTTACCTCGACCAAGTGTGCTAACTGGTTAAAGAATTCTGTAATCTTATAGAACTAATAGATTTGAACTAATGAGAGGTAGATAAAAGGAAGCGATTGTAGAATACATTTTCCTGTTACAGTTTACTGTGCTTGTTGGTGTGGCTGGTGAGTAACTGGGAGATTGGTGGAAGGTGGTTTGTATGAGATAGACTAAAAGAAGAAGTGAGTTAATAAAAAAAAAAAAAAAAAAAAAACAGGGGTAGCGACGACATATGAATGGTTAGGAGATTATTTTATTTTTTTAATTATTATTTTGTTCAAATTACAGCAGGTTACTCAGCAACAGTTCTTGAGGGTCACCGTCCTGCAGCTTTTAAATGTTTCGCTGCTTCAACACACCTAATTAGAATAAATTGAGGTGAAATATTTTTCTTTTTGTCTTGCATTAAAGTTGTTTATTTTTGTTAGGTTTGTTAATAATTTGCCAAGATCAGAAAAAAACATGTTTTATTATCTCAAAGAATAAACTGTGTGCTTACCATGGTAGTTTTTCTATTTTCTATATTCTAACTTTATTTAGCTATTTCTATGAAACGCTGTATTTTACACGTTTTTATAAAAAATTCTAAATTTTCTTATTTATCCATGACCATGTTTGGATGAATGAGTGTCTCAGAAACTACTCTTGTAAAAGCATTAAAAAATACAACAAAATAACCTAATATTATTAATATATTATTACGGTGTGTTTCTACCTGATGCATATCACTGTAGGGATTGAAGAGACAATTACAACATGTTACACAAAAACACACAAAACCCTTCTTTTTTTAAATAAAAAAGTTCAGTCATTTACTCTTAGTCATTAACTGCATGATGGCTAGAATTTTTTTTGACTGCATTTCTGTTTCTTCCACCAAACATCACTGATCTCACTTCAACATGTCAGCAGTATTGTTCATCAGTCAGACTCAGAATGTGAAAAGAACTCACCAGACCCAGCTGAATGCCATCTTTTGTTTTTTTGTTAGCCCTCTAGTACTTCAGAAGCCTGTGCTGAACTCAGATCAGCTGGCAGTCTCTCGGGGTTTTCTTTCTGATGCTCTCAGCACACAATAATTGGCTCAAGCTCTGCAATACTTTCATTAGTGCTGGAGTCCTTCTTGGAGCCACACTGGGACCCTAATGCTTCAAGGACCTGCTTTCAGTCTTTTCTGCTCTTTCATCTTACGCAGCCCTTTGCTCTTTTTGACTCTGTTGTTGGTCAAACACCAGAAGTTCAAGAGCCTCTTTTTCTCTTTGCTCCATACCTCCCTATATTTTTTATTTTTCAAATTCACTCTGTCATCTGTCTTTTGTCACTTTAAGTATTTTTCCTCTTGAGCCTTTTTTTTTCTTATTTGTCTCTCACACCAAACAAAAGAATAAACATGACATCCAGCTGGAATAAAATGCAGGCTGTTAGGATTAAATAAGAGTAAAGACAGACTCCATTGAAATACACAAACAGCTGAGACAGCACTTTGACAGTATTTTATTGACCATTTGAGGCTGTGAGTTCTCATTCTCATCTGCCTTTCTTTGCATGATTCATATCAAAGATGTACTTTTTCTTTCCTCTGCCCTCTCTTGTCATGGATGTTGTTGTTTTGTTCTTTTTCTAATAATAAATCTTTTCTCGTCTATGAAGTAATCTACCTCTTTCTTTGTTCTTTAAACCTCCATCTTCAATCAGCCTTTGATCTTCTTGGTGAATCTGCCATCTCATGTTGACTGGTCTGATTTATCACAGCTGTCCTGCCTATAAAGCAGTTTTGTCTGGATGCAGTGTTTGTTCTCCATGGGTGTGTGATTGTTTGCATTTTATATTTATTAGCATCACACTGACTTCCTGCTACCCTCAGCCAGGTTTTATGAAGAGATTATAATCAATTGATGAAATAATTACTTTAAGCAAATAGAAAAGTGGCTAATACTTTATGTCCACATTTTTTTATTTTATAAATTTCTTCTCGTAATTCGCACATTTTCTTACACGTGATTCTGTCTTTTCTTTTTTTGTTTCTTTAAATAGAACTTTTATCTTTATTTCTCATTGTTGTACTAATCTGTCTGTTTTTGAATTGCTCTCCATTTGCCTCCACCCTTCAGAATGCAACCTCCACCCTTCCTCTATTCTGCAAATGGGCAGCAATTTCAAGTTTGAAGTCAAGGACAGGAAGCCACAGGGAGGCTGGAGACGATCAGAGGAGCAACTGAAGGGTTTGAACCTCCCAGAGAGAAGAGGAGGAGGAAGCGGGAAAAGGCAGCTACACAGAGCGGTTGTGAAAACACAGAAGAGATTCTGGCATTTGGAAATTCACACATTGTTCTGCCTCCTGCAGTCCAAAGAGGAGGGTCTTTCAACACGAATGCTGCTGAAGGTTGAAGCTTGTTTTGTTCGAAAACTATGTTTAACCTGCTGAACCCTTCCAGAGATTACTTATACAAGTCTTCATCTTTTCAAAACAGAGGGGCAGTCACATCCTTTAGTAAATGTTCTTTTATGTATCTTTGTTAAAGTAAGAGGAAAGTCAACAAAACAATCCGAATACCAGAAGTTGCTGGAACTTTCATGATCCCATGAGCCATCACATAATGACATAGTGACAATTGTACAACATGATCCGTCACATATGACAATTAGATTACTTGAGGGCACATCATCAGGAGAAGTTGTGCTTTACCAACTTCTCATTAATAAGCTTGTAGAGGATGGTGGATCTACAGGTAAGAACAAAAGTCCATGCTATGTAGCTGTACTGACTGGGATTCATGGAAATCATAGGACAGGATGATGAGTGAACAGCATGGGACAATAACATCTCTCATCCTTTTGCTACTTTTTTAACCTACTTAAATGATCATCCTTGGTAATGAAGTATTGTTTTCTTTAGTTTTATTATACTATTAAACTTTATTAAATTTAAAATGTTAAACAATGGCAAAAAATTGGAAAACCACCAATTATCATTAATATTACTTTATTTTAAAGAGCTGTGTTTTTATTCATTTAAATGCACATCACAGCTTATTATACACACTGGTGTTTTTTTTTCAGTTCTGTTTAAAGGACAGATATAAAAGTTTGTTTGTTGTTTCTTTTTCTCAAGGTCGCGCACGCGTTCGGGATGTTTCCAACTCAGAAAAGCACTAATGAACTGGTTTTTCTTTGATGCAAATAACATGCAAGTAAATCAAAAAATGTTACCAGTAGATGATGAATAGGTGATCAGTCTCGAGTCACTTTTCCCCATTTTGAAGATGGTAGCACATTAGATCATTTGTGAGGGAGCACACTTTACCGCCCAAGCCCCCATCACGGGTTGAAGTGGGATATTTGCTTGCCTTGTTGTAAAACCAGCAGCTCCAAGATCAATTAGGACAGGCAAGCATTTTCATTGACTGCCCCCCACAAAGCCGGGTCACAGACCTGATAAATCCACTACGAGTCGGCATTGCAGTTGCTGCAGCTAGCCTCAGGCTCTGTTGTAGAGCTAACGATAGCCTCCTACAGATCCGGCTTAGCTTCCACATCTTCAATTACTTCATCCTCATTTTTCTCCCTCGATTTGATGAAGAAAATGTCTATAGAAGGTACACTTCATTATAAACACGCCTCCTTCTCCTCCTTTCCTTGCTTTCGCTTCCGTTTAAAAACAACTACTTCTCTTACTCTAGCTCATTCTCACAGCAACTACTACTCCCACAGTTCGGCCAGTTCAATGCCAAAGACGGTGGACAGTGGGAGGGGCCGCGGGGCAGGTTACCATGGTTTCCACAATCGCACCCCACCAATCAAAAAATACTGTTAAAATTAAAAATTGTAAAGATGTGCTTCTTATTGGTTATCGGCTCCCATATCAAAAACTTAAAGCTTTTTCTTGTTTTTTTTTTCCGTAAAACTGCTCATGTGGGTCCCATTTGGGCCCCAAGTGGGCCCGTGCCCATAATGCCTAATCCGGCCTTGGCTATAGTAAAACAGCTCTGCTCTATATGACAGTTAAGTAGTCTAACCAGACACTGTTCAGGATCGGAATCTCCAAGTAGCGTTGTAACTTGTTTGGCTTCATACTGTCAGATGCTAATATTTTGAGCCGTAAGGTCAAGGCTTCCCCTTTAGCTCTCCATCGCAGAATTTTCTGAGCCTTTTTTCACTCTTCAGCAGAATGAATTTAGTGTTATTCAGAGATCCTTTTGCTAAAGGTTTGACAGCTCCAAAGAAAATATTTTATCAGATGCTGACTCTGAGTGGTTCTGATAAAAGTCTCTTACTCTTCTTGTCACTGCTGCTACTCAGCAGTGTTGACATTTGAACACAAACACAAAGAAAAATACAAACTTAACTAAGGTAATGTGTGTGAGACCTCTGACTTTGCTGAAGCAGATGTTTTTTAATTTTATTTTTCTTTCAGCCTCTCTGAAAAGGGGTTCACTCAGCTGAGTGAGGATTTGTATCAGCTGAGTTCCTTACTAACTTTCTGCTTTTCTTGATATCTCTGCTGACAGCTATGCATTTAATGCAACAGAAATCCATGAAAGGCAGAACACAACAGAAAGGCTCTCATCCATTGCAACCGTTTTACCGCTCCAAGCCATCACATGTGGAGCTACAGTGTGTTACAAACAGCTTTTTTAAGTTAGGGAAAGGTACAAGTTTAGATAACCTTTAGAGGAAATCATGGTTTTTAAGCCATCCACATGTTTGAGGATGGAGGACGAAATCGGCAGCAGATGAAACCACTTAGAGAATAAATTCTTTATATCAAAGGAGAACCCTGTTACTGTTCATACACACGCACAAAATACACCCGCAGTGAATCAGAAAAAAACTGGGTTGTACAGCCTATACTTTCTTGTTCTGAAAACATCCCTAATGTGGTGAACCCCACGCAAAGCCACAAACAGAGCCAGGACTAAATCAGTTAGTGGATTGGAACTAGACACAATCAATCTGCTACCAGACCATATTGATCAATCACCTCAATAGTTTAACCTCTTTTCTTCCGCAGTGGTTAGGGTCCGTTAACTTTTGGCACCAGGACTCTTCCTTACCTCATGTTCAACTCCTGATAGTTCTCCTTGTTCCCTCCTTGTTCCCTCAAAACCTCTTGTTTTAAATCTGGTATAGTGTAGAATCAAATGACACGACACTGCAACCAATAAATGTGAAACTGTAAAGTTCAAGTATATTTTTTAACAAATAATCATAATCATGTACATGAACCCTGAGCATGTACCTGTAACTTCTAACTCTAATCTTTATTAGTGGTGATAAACCAGGTAAAGGTGAAAAAAATTACAGAAGAACCGAAGTGAAGTGTGTCATGCCATCAGGCATTGTTTGCAATGATTATGGTTGATCCATGCCAGGGAATATTCATTGATAGAAGTAAATACATGTTTTGTAAAGAGATGAAAAGTCTTGGTATATAACAGTAATCCCAAAAGACATTACAGTAACCTTATAATTTATCTTTTGCTGTTGTAGGAGTTGGCACAATCTCAACAATGTACCTACAGTGTTTCATTTGTTTTTTCTCTACTGTTTAACTTTGATGAAGACATAACTATTGAGTATTGCTGGTACATTTATTTTTAATATGGTTAAGCAGTTACAGTATTATGCTAATATACCCATTAGTTGTTAAGCTAGTGCTACAAGTAGCTTCAAGTTAGCCTGCTAATGTGATTAATATTTGCTAATAAGCTAAGACAAGTGTGTTTCGATCTATGGTTAGGTTAGCAATCTTCTCAACTTATCAGACACACACTAAGTTGCTTTTACTAACTTTTTCATATGTCAGCTGAGTGAAGGGAAGGATAAAAAGCAAGACACTTGCATTCCCGGTTTGTAAAAAACATGTTTGGCTTGCTGTTTAATCCGTGCTCACACACTGGCACAACACACAAACAGAGCAGGACAAAAAGCTCTAGAAAGATTGTGCAGGATGGAATTTGAAGTAATGATCTGGTCCTTGCAAATTTGGAAGCAAGACATTTTTATCACAAGCAAATAGGAACTGTCAACACCTTTAATTCTTAAATTATGTCTCAATGAAACATTCATTCTCACTTAAATGTTCTCAGGAGCTATTTCTCTGTAGAGAACAGAGGAAGGAAAATGTAACTACTGGACAATGTTTGAGCCATTTTTAGAAAGTAACATACATATTTTACAATCCCTTATGAGTTTGAAATTCAAATGCATTTTTAGTAATGACTGCAATGTAAATTTTTATTCCCTTAAAGATTAAATTACCATTTTTTTTCAACTATATGAAAATGCAGTTTAAGAACAAGAAAAAAAAGTGTTTTTGTTCTCTAAAACATGACAAACTGCTCATCTGATCTCAAGTCTTTAAACTTTTTTTCTTTACACAACTCTGTATAATAGGGATGAAGAGATTCACCGATTTGAATCGGTGGTCCAAGACAGACGTTTGCAATGCAACTGCACCAGTAGTT
>JBAMHW010000019.1:21404422-21415408 GCA_037177495.1 Rhadinocentrus ornatus | reverse complement strand
AAGTGTGTTTCGATCTATGGTTAGGTTAGCAATCTTCTCAACTTATCAGACACACACTAAGTTGCTTTTACTAACTTAATAGGGATGAAGAGATTCACCGATTTGAATCGGTGGTCCAAGACAGACGTTTGCAATGCAACTGCACCAGTAGTTTCAGTGGGGATATAACTACTGACTAAATTCACAATCTTTCCTAAGCTGTGTCTGTGTCTGCCAAAAAGAGTACTTTTTCCATTTACCTCAGTTTAGTAGAAATGTGACAAAACCAAACACATTAAAAACACGTTTGTTAAACGGTGGCAATTAAAATTCTGTAATATTTTATATTGGTGGATTTTTAAGGGGTTGAGTGTTTACCTACTGGAAAACAACTGAGCCTCAGATAACTTTTTTTTTTTACATTATTACCCAGTTGGTGTTAACGTTCACAAAGTTTCCTGTGATTATACAGACTTAGTTATTGTTGTCGTCTAGGTAGGCTGTCCCATTCCATGAATAGTAAGTGGCTTTGGTTAGCATAGATTATGCATTCTACGTAGTCTGCGCACAGACCCTGAATTGGGACACAGCTTTAGCATGTCTGCATCTGTAAAACCTATGGTAACACTGATTATTGTATTGTTTATCTTCTCTGCACCCCTGTTATGGAGGTACCTTGAATGCATCACTCTCTTTTGGCATTTTCTGCTTGAATCAGACAGGAGCTGAATGGTGCCGCAGTTGGTAAACAGCAAACAAAGGGGGAAGCGAGACAACAGAAAAGATATTCAGCATATGTAAGTTTAAAAATGTTTTGTAAAACTATATAAAATTAGAGACAGACAACACTATTAGTAAAAGGACCTGAGAAGGGGACTGTTAGTGAATGGTCCATGTGTTTTTTGTTTTTTTATTAAGAGATCAAAAATAATTGTACCATGTTGAATTTGCATTTTTTGTTAAACTTATATTTATTGTTATCCTTTTTAGAAAATAAATCCTTCAAGAGAGAGAAGAAAATAATTGTGATGTTTTTTAGAGACCAGATGTGGGCTTGTAAATTTGTTGTATTTTGTTAAATCATTTTATATTTAATCACGAGCTGTATTAAACTGAATCGACTGTATGAAGTCAAATCGTTGTCACTTCGTGAACAGTGGTGAATCGTATTGCATTGGATCAGCAGGGCTTCATAATATCGTTAATGTAACGCCGGCAGCGCATAGATCGGCCTCAGTGGTGGAGATTTTTGTTTATTCTACTTTGAAGATTAACAGCAGTTTTTTTTTTCTTATAAGTTTCTTATTAATTTAATAAGATTTTAAGGAGCCTGTGAGCCTCAGATTCAACCTCACAGATCAGTGATCTCCCGTGCTTTGTTACAGTGGATCAATACAGGTCTGTTTGCATTTCCAGAGGACTTCCTGCCCTCCATCCTTTAACATGTCCCTCCCTTCACCCATTCTCACTCACGTCTCAGCCTCTTTGTGCTGCTGTCTGGTGGATATTATTGGAGTACTCAGCAGCAGCAGGCTCAGTCTGGCTATTTAGGGGAGAGTAAAAACCCAGAGAGCCGCTTTTCTGCCGTCACACTGAGACACACAGTTTTTCAGTCTACTCTGCAAAACATGAGCTGAAGGCATAAAACATGGGAAAAAACAGGAGAAAACTCCTCAGGACAAAAACTTATTTCCTCCTCTCTAGATATAAAAAAGAATGTTTCATAAGAATGAAATTGTGAGTAATTTGAATATCTTCTAATCTGCATATGCATGTTAAAAGCGTCATAGAAACCTAATTTCAAGCAGTTTCATTCATGCATTCAGAAATTTAAATTAACAAAGCTTTCCTGTTTTTCAACACTTAAAACTATAACATACGCTTGTGTTCTTGTTGTTCTGTGTTTTAAAAACTGATCAACAGATAAAACCAAGGGACAATCTGAAGCTTTCTTTGTTTGTGAGCATCTCCTCATCTACAAAGTCGAGCCTCATCGACACGAACAGAACAGAGTTGCTTCACTCCTTCATTTCCAGGTGAAGATGAGCAGTGACACTACTCTTGAAATCATTTCCTCCAAGAATATAATCAGCACCATTCAAATTTCTGAGCACACCTCCACATTTCCATCCTGGTGCTCATAAAGGATTCATGATTAGCTGCTGCTGCTCTCTAAATCTGCAGAATGAGGCTCAGGTGTGCAGAGAGTAGCCCAAAGCCTTTAATCTGCAACTCGACAAAGCCGCAGGGATCTGGATTTATAACACGGAGGGATCACGGCTTCATACATGTGTGTAGTCATGACAACATAATTGTTCCCTCAACATGTTACTGCCATAAGTTTGGAAAAATAGACACAGAAGTAAATCTTTGTTTTGTTTTCAGGTTGTAAGAAGAATGAACTGAAAAGAAAATGTTGATCTATAACTTTATGAAATCACAATCTTTTTTTGGTATTTTTGTTTTGTAACATACAGATACAACTTTATTTATCACTATCATGCCACTTCAAAGTCAGTTGATTATATGTCTACGATAAAATACCTACTTAATAAAAAATAAAAAATAAAAAAGTAAAAATCTCATAATGACAAATGATAAAATCTTGATTTTCTCAGCAAACATTTTTCCAACATTTCTTAATCTCAGTTGGTACCAGTATGAGGTTTTAAGCTGTTGTGAGTGGCGCATTTAATCTTGGGGCCTGCTGTTCTCTTAGAACAGTGTCTATAATGTTCCTTTTAATACTTATGTGACTGTAAGCCCTACATTGGTCCTGTTGCTAGGCAGCTGTGTGATCGAAGATGATGTCATGGTTCAGGTAGAAGAAGCACTTGTGCTTGATTTGTGACCCTATGGGAGGTAAGGATCCCTCAGCACATCATCCAGACAGCAGCATCTATCTATACTGGTCCTAACATGACTAAAACGTTAGCATTGATGATGATGATGGATAAAATAAGTGACAACCCAAACTTTTATTTTGCAGCTGTTTATATATTCTTGTTAGTCTCTAACTGTGTTCTAATATCTCAACTTGATTGCAGCTACACTCTTTTCAATCTCTTGTTTCATTTTAACATGTTGTTGGTAACTCTTGACGCTTAGTCAGTATTCTCAACATTAGGTTTAACCTCATCCAGCACAGCCATAAGTCCACACATAGACAGGTTTAACTGCTGACCATAAGGTTATTTGAAACTAGTGTCCCATGACACCAAATAGTCTGAACAGAGGACTTACTGTGCCTGCTTAATATGAACATCCAAATCCTTAATCGTAATCCTTAAATTCTTACCACATCCATCAGCATCTGGAGCATAAAATGCCAGAGTCAAATTCTTCTATGAACACATATGTGGCAAATAATGTTGACTGTTATTATAATTTTGGCAAAAAAAACAGGGTAATTTGTTAGTATAGGTACTTTGCTACTTTTGTTGCCTAATCAGTTATAAAATCTAGTTACCAGAGGCTATTTTTAGCAAACCTCTAGCTGCTATTTGGTATTTGATTTACTGAATTCTGTCTTGGTTACTTACTATCAGTGACTTCCTTATAAGCTTGTTGCTGCTCTGTTAGCATTTTACTTGTTACTTCTGGTTCCTGTTTTACTGACGTTTGAGAAAAAGTTATTATATTATGATGCACTCCAAAAAAATAGAAAAAAAAAGACTGTGATGGATATTTTCACAACAATGTCTACCTTTTGCAAAATATGCTTTTTTTAAATTTTTTTTATTTGACTGCTCAGGCATTGAAACAGACCTGTTAGCCAACCTCTTAAGAGCTATAGATCTCTGGTTTTGGAATAGGTCATGGACATTTAACGGCAGACGGCCTCATAAATCTGGCGGACGACAGAGCAGCAGATCCAATGACCCCATATATCACTAAAAGGTCAGCAACATGGTGTAGTGGAAGCAATTTGTCTTGAGAGGAGGAGCTGAAAACATACAGTGGTGAAGCATGACTCATGAAAGAAACGCCCACAGATTGAGAGATACATAACAAAAAAAATGTTGGCCCTGCAGTTTGACCCAGACTGGCCCACCAAATACAGTCATGCACACTACTCATCTTTGAACTCCCTTATACACACAAAACAAAACAACGCATTGCATCCATCAAAACCATTTCCTGCTGGTTCCTTTTCTACAAGTGAATACTCTGTTCTACTTGATTCCTGGTGTCTTGTTGAGGGTGGTGATCCAGAAACTCTGTATAAGGCTGAGGATGCACAAAGCAATCCATGTCACCTGCTTCCTGCTCTCCTCTCCCTCATTGCCAGCACTCTCCCGCTCTTCACTTCTCTGTACTAATATAACGTGGAGAAAAATCTAAATAAGTTCTCTTTTTTTAAGTCTTTAATTTGTGTATATTGTCCACTGTTAATCATAACTAATAAATTTAGAAAGCTGCCTGCTGATTCACTGTTAATGTTGATGGATGGTAATTTAAAAACTGTCACTTTAAATAAGATTTTTAAAGATCGAAGGTTAAAATTTAGTTCAGGAAAATGTAAAAGAACTATATTGTATGTGCTTATGCACTAAACAACATGTTACTCAGCTGGCAACACTGATGTCATTAAAAACTCATTTTACTTGAGTTTATTCATGTAACGAGACAAACTAATGTAAAACAGTAGTTTTATTGACGTGCTATCACTGGCTGTTCTGCAAGCTCAGAATTACAGAGTTTAAGGTGTTTCTTTAGTCAGATTAGAACCAGTGTTGTGAAAGTGTAGCTTACTCCAGGTTCTACGTTCTCCTCTGATTCGGAGCGGCTGCCACCATCATCATCTGCCATGGGAGCTTATGAAGGTCCTGTTGTAGCAAACACATCAGCTAGGTTTGCACATTTGGCAGCACTGTTTTTTTTGTCTATGACACGTTTTCTTCATGCCCTCTTTTTGTTTTCTCCATATCATTTCTGACACATACCTTCCTTTACCAATACAAGTAATTTAATGTGAACTGAAGTAATCATAATGCTCCTAAATCTTAAACATTTAGCTCAGGCAGGAACAACAAATCTTCAAACAAGCTTTTATTCTGACTGTTAAATTTGTACAAAATGTGCTAAATAAAGTGTGCAGTAGTAGAGAACAATATGAGCAGAACTGAGCCCAGTTAATAGAAATAAATGGTAAAAAAAAACAAAAAAAAACGCTGTTGTAATATCCTGGAAGTGTTGCAGCTGCTGCTGCATCGTTGTTAGTGATGCATCATAGTAATTGTCTGTGCATCATTATGGAGTTTTATATCCACAAAGATCAATAAAAGATAATTCTGCCATCACAGAGCAATTATGTGCTGCATGATTTAAAAGGTTGAGCTATTTATCTTTACTATTCTTTATGCAGGCTTCTCTCTGGTTGAGTGAATCTGACTGAGATTATGGTTTCCAATTTGGAATCTAAAATATAATAAAAAAACAATAAATGCGGAACAATGCTTGAACAGTGGCCTTTCTGAATGAAGTTTGTATGTTCTCCCCGTGTATGCGTGTGTTTTTTTTTACAGGTACTCCAGCTTCCTTCCAAAATCCAAAGACATGCATGTGAGGTTGATTGGTCACTCTAAATTCTCCCTAGAAGTGAATGCGAGTGTGGGTGATTGTTTGTTTCTCTGTGTTGGTCCTGCGATAGACTGGCAACCTGTCCAGGGTGCACCCTGCCTCTCATCCGCTAATTGCTGGGATAACCTTTAGCTTCCCCACAACCCTGAATTGGAATAAGTGGTATAGAAAATGGATTGATCAAATTGATTGTGCACACTTGTAATCTGCATGTGTCTTAGCAATGGAAAAAAAATATAAACTGGTAAACAATAGTGTCCTTTAACAATATTGCTGCGGAGAGAGAGTTTGGAGTTCAAACAAAACTAATACATAAATCATTTATGAGTTTATGAGAGAGTGCGTCCAAGGTCCCTGTGTCTGTAATAAGCTCCAGTTCCCCTTCAGGCAATAATGCTTCTCTCTTGTCTCTTCAGTGTTTTTTTTTTTTTTTTTCAAAACAAAGAGAAAATCTGAAAACGCAGTTTTTATTATGCAGTATGGTGGGACAAAGGCCAATGCTGCCACCCACAGAGATTACATGAATGGATTAGCTTGAAAACTATCAAAAGAAAATTACAACACCTGAAGTATTTGAACTTTTTCCAAAAACTTGCTTGAACTTTATTCATAATTATATAAATATGTCCGCAAATGATGAATGGTGAATTATTTTAAAAAAAAGGTTCACATTACATGAATCTTGTCTTAAATGATGACACATTGACATTCATTATGCACGTTCCTGGAGCCATCATCCCCCTGCAGCGGCCCCGAGGCTGAAAAACCACACTTCACAACATCTTTTCTCCAGCCCAGGGCTTCACGGGACAGATTTGCTCTACAGCACTGGTCACACAGCAGCAACTGGGTATCAACACAACGGCTGTTTTGAATGTACACTGTGGCTGATTGAACAAAGAAACACAGGAGGACAGTATCTGTGGCAGGTGAGGAAAACAATGTGACAGAGCCAGAGGTAAGACTTGAGTTTACATCAGACTGACTTTGACTGGCTTGACAGAGCTTAGAGTAAAAACAAGATGAAAGACACATGTCATCGTTGGGGGACAAAGTGCAAAAATCTGTCAAACTTCAGTGGCTTTAATGAAACTACTAGTTTCAATTTGTTTTTCTAATTAAAACTTTGTTAAAAACTTACATACTGTCCAAACTAATCCCGTACATCTCCAAAACAACTAGAAAATTGTCAAAAATGGGAATATATAGTTCTGAAAGTAACTCAACTGTATTTCTAAAAAGTGTAATTTTATTAAAAAAAAATTCCTTGACTTTTTTTTCAAACCACATGGAATAAAAATAGCTATGCTATTAAATTTATTATTTTGATATCCATCTGTGGGACTGAAATAAGCTGGACTTTTTTTAATGAAATAAATGAATCTTTCGCATTGTAGAGAATATGACAGTTTAAAATACAGATAGTATAAAATCTTTTAATTGTATTTTTAATGTTTTTCTTCTTTTTACGTATCTGAAAATCATACACATTCTCATCTGGTATTTATGTACACTGAGTGGTTTTCATTTCTCATCATCTTTTCTTTTCTCCATCCAGAGGCTTCAGGATGCAGCCAGCGAGAAACATTTATTTTCCATGTGTGGTGGTGTTGTTGCTGTTTTGCCTGCAATGCTGTGTGTAGGTGGATGATCATTTGCTTGACTGATTTTAATAACTTTGCTACTGTGTAGACACACACACATAACCATCAATCACTCATAGCAGTGAAGGTGTGTATGCATATTTTTTGTGTATGTGTGTGCTATGTTTGAATGCAAAGCATTAGTCCTTTCACTGGAGAGTTTTCTGTTGTTATGGGGATGGTGTTAGCCCATGATATTGCATAAATGTACTGTATATCCACTTCACAGACACACAAACTTGGTCCACCACTGTGTATAAGAACTACAAAAAAAAACACATTTATCTATATCCATCCCATTAGGTAATGATCTCTAAGTTTCTAACTTAAAACTTAAAGCAAAGTCAAAGCTGGCAAATAGGTATAAAACTCACTCAAACAGTAGAAAAAATTATTATCAACCTTTATAGTTTTAGTGAGAGCTGGTAGGAATTTTGAACCTGTTTTTCTGGGGCTGTACAAGCTTGAGTTGGTTGACTTGATTTGGTTTTAGACTTAAAAGATCTTAAGAGGCAGCTTGATTTGTGAGCTTACAAGTACACGTCCAACCTTTGAGGGAGAAATAAGGTTGGATTCGAGCATTCCAATGGAACAGTAGTGATGTCTGTTCTTTAGTGTATTCAACTACCAAAGACCGGTTGTGAGATATGACCAAACAATGATGCTGCATTGTCTTATTTGATTTTGACTTGACTTCTTGAACTTATGATCAGAGCTGAACTGTATCTGATATTGTGGAACATGATTTGATGACTTAATTTGGTCTCACTTCCCATGATTTATATAACAATGCTGCAGGTCATGAATGGAATTCTTGGCCTCTGTTGGTTTCCCTTTCATTCAGTATAGATGGTATAGAAACAGAACAAGTTAATGAAAATAAGTCCATAGGTGTGATACTGGATCATGTTAAACATCAGTAAGAAGGTATTAAGAAGCATCTCCATTCTCAGTAAAGCAAAAAACATTTTGAATAATAAATAATTTCATATTCTTTATTTTGTCATTGGTTTCTCCATATTTAAATTACTGTATAGAAATTTCGAGCAGTCTATAGATGTTTATTAATTTTGAACAAAAGATCCTTTGAACCGGAGATTACACCACACGTTACCACACAAGTTGTCATTTTAATGCCTTTTATTGATTCCTTTATTATTTTTTATTGTTTCTGGATGGAACATAGATCTATACCTTACTGTCTATGTGGATATAGCTGTATGTTTTGTAAATATGAATGTGTGTAAATGTTGTGAATTGTAACTAGCACTGGGTGTAAATTTGGGCTGGTTGAATGATTATATGCCTCTGGAGAAGGGGTTGGACTAAATAAGCCAGAGGTTCTTCCCGCTCCCTTTGAACATGTTATTCAACATGATTGTTGTATACTAATGCTGGATTATTCAACATGTTCAAATAAATCACAGAATTACAAAAGTCAGATTAGCAGCAGCACCAACAGTAGATAGAAACTGATGCTTCCAGCCACTAGAGGTGTCTTAGCAAACACATGCATGCACAAGCTAGCACAGCTATTTTTTTAGGACATTGTGATGAGACACTGGGACCAAGCGTTGACCCTAAGAAAAAATAACTGGTCCTATTTTATTTTATTTTTCATTTTATTTTATTTTATTTTATTAAAATGACAGCTATTAAAGTGTGGATTCAGTAATTAATTTAAGATTAAAGCTTTTGACAATAAAGCTGCATAATTGCCTTTCAGTTGTATGCATTTACTCACATGTCTTATATAGGAATAAGTAAGATATATATGTATGCATAGAAGCTAAAAAAACTAAATTCCATGTCTGTGTCTGAAGCAACAAAAACTAGTTCTGATGCCCTGCAAAGAGCTAGTAATACCAAACAGGTGTTGCAATAAAGATTCAGGCTGTAAAATGTGGATATTTAACAAACATCATTAACCAATCCAGTAGCAAATCCATTCCATTATTTTTAAAATTAGCTCAAATCCCCTTTTTGGTTTCTGGATTATAACTTTAATTAAGAGTTACTATGTTACGATGCGCATGAAACACTTAGTTGTTGAACATTTTAATTTCGTCTCATTCTTTTTAGTCTTTATTCCGCTGCAAACAAAAATGTTCTAGATCTGCACCAAAAAGATGCAAATGTCCACATGCTGCCTAGGTAGAACAAATTTCCTCTCCAAGAATGTTATTTGGATATGGAACTAAATAAAAAAATCACATTAAGCTTTAGATGGAAAACCATCAGCAGCACAGGCAGAGAAGGCAACAAATGAAATCCTTCAACTCTGAAATTCATGTATTTTGTCAATAATTCAGGTGTCACAAGAAAAAAAAGGTTTTTGTGTTCTCTCCAAAATTCATGATCTGGCTTTTTTTCCTCTCTCTTTTCTGAAAATGCTTTTAGAGAGAAAAAGTCAGAGCACTGCAGCAGCAGATTTGTGGTTTAATTTGTCATCTTTAACAGCACTACAGTAGTTTCAGTAGTGTAACATCCCTGCAGCAGAGTGACTCACTGCTTAAAAGATGCTCTTTAACAGTTGCAAACTAAAGCACACAGATATTTCTGCCGCTGCCTTTGTAGGGACCTGATGCACTCTATGGCAATCTTATCAAAACCAGAAACCCAGAACCTCAAATCTCACAACCCTTTCAGGTTATCTAAAGCCAAATGATGGAGGATGTATTCTAATCTAAATAATGTTTTTATAATAAAAAACATCTCTGAAGGAGGTCAACAGTGAATTCATTCCCTGTATATAAATGATTTTACACAGCCGGTGGAAGCAGTTTCACACAGTATCTCATTTGTATTGAATGTGGTACGAAGTGCCAGATGAAAGCAGAACTCTGACATTGTGCAGAAAATTTTCTTCAGATTGGATTTTTAAAGATGCTGTATATCTATGTTGTTCTCTCCTTTAAAGTTTGGACAAAGGGATAAACTGCTGAGAGAGAACACAAGTATTTTGCTGTATTTACACCACAATTAATTCACAAATATTTAAATATAGAGTATACAGACTTGTATATTGGCGTTCAAAGGTTCAGACTTTAGTCAAAACCACTAGTTTCTGAGTGAATATTGCATGAGCTTTAGCTAGAAAACATTATTACAATATGAGAGTTTGGAAAACCCATATAGTCACCAGTTGACTAGAAGTAGAACTTGAATTTACTTTTGATTGTGACCTTAGAATCTTGAAGCCCTCATTGAAAGCTTGCACACATTTCATATGCAAATACTTTAAAGTCTGTGAGATTTTTGGGCTGTCAGGTAATATGCTCTTTTGAGTTCTAGAAGCCACCCTCTTTTCATCTGTATCTTTTTGCCCCCCGTATCTGGTATTCAATTAATTTTTCCCCTCTACCACTGAAATGTTGCCTTTGCCACTGGCTGTTACAAAATTCCAAGGCAATATTGAGCTCCTTTTCACCACCAAGCCTTTGAGCTTTGCAAAATTCTGTTTCACAGGATTTGTCCTTACAATACACCAGTCAGATGCAGAAAACTATGTACTTTTGTGGCAAAAACTGTAAATGCACAAAGAAAGAATTGTACATATTTTTTGCCAAATTTATAAAACTACATTTTTATTTTTTTTAATCCTAGTGCTATATGCAAGTGCACAATCATGATTCCCACTCCCATTTTTAGCCATGCTTTTATTCACACCACGATGCTGACAAAAAACATACTTAAAAAAAAAACTGCACCTGGAACATAGGGGTGTCTTCTGGCCCATGCCGGGTGGCTGTGGCTGGGGGGGGGGGGGGGGGGGGGGGGT
>JBAMHW010000019.1:21367311-21393602 GCA_037177495.1 Rhadinocentrus ornatus | reverse complement strand
TCTAACACAATACTGGATAAAAAGTCTGAAAACTCATTTAAAAATTCTGAGTAAGGGCCAGGAGGCCGGTAGATAATTACGAGCAGGGCTGCTTTTTGTTTCTTCCAAGTGTATGTATGTGTGTATGTGTATGAGTATATATGTATGGGTGAGTATGTATATGTATGTATGTATGGATGTGTGTATCTATATGTATATGTGTCTATGTGTATTGTATGTAGGTATGTGTACATGTGTGTGCATGCATGTATGCGGGTATATATGTACACGCATGTGTACATATGTCTGTATATGCGTGTATATGTGCAAATTTATACATGGGTAGGTGTGTGTACATATGGATATGGATATGTATGTGTGTGTAATTATGGTGTGTATATATATATGTATTTATGTATATATGTATCAATCCTACATTCTTAAATCCATAAGTTAACAAGCGGGATAGTTGTAAAGTGTCATTTTTAATTATGGGTGAAGGGGTAGGAAAAAATAAGTTTTACATCTCCCTACCTCTTTTTGGACATGTCAAATGGGTACAATTATATTGTTGTTAATAGTCTAGATGTATGTTTTGGTGAGATTAACTGACCTGTCTGAATAAACATACACACATATATATGATCAATGTGTATATATATATATATATATATATATATATATAAAAACATTTAACATTTTTATTTCTAAGCCTACTCAGACATTTGAATGAGAAATAATTAGGTCTCTCCAAATGATTCAAATTTTCATATTAATCACAGCTTATAATTCAATTAATCATGAATAATCACCATTCTATGCCTGAAATATGCCCATTTTGACAGAATTGTATCAACAGAAAGAGCAAGCCAGTGCTCACTTGGGTTTTCACGTTAGATGTGTCACGGTAAGAAACCCAAATACAGGCAGAATGAATGTGATAATCCAGGGTTTAATAAAAAAAAACAAGGAAAACTGATACATACTGCAACATGGGGAAACAACAATGAAACCAATAGCTTAAATACGCTGAAGCAACTAACAAGGCACAGGTGAGAAGAATGTATCAATTTACCCAGGTGAGCTAATGAGCAGGAATCAAAGACCACAGAACCAAACATGACACTAAATACAAGAAACCAAAAGCATAAACCATTAAAATAACAATAACCAAACACTTGAAACAAGACCATAAACTGTGAACTATGACAAGATGATCACTTTAGTTGTAATAAACAGTTCAATTTTACATAAAATCAACACCCTATAAAATATTTACAGTGGTCCCTCGTTAAATGCGGGAGTTACGTTCTAAAAATAACCCGCAATAGGCGAAATCCACAAAGTTGCAATAACATTTTCACACTTTTCTCTCTTGTTTAAACACCCTCAAAGTTCAAACCTTTGTAGAAAAATAAGTCTAGTATTATCAATGTGCTAATCAGGACGCAGAACACAATGTGCTATAAAAATAAATTGGGTAAAATTGGACAAAAAAAACTGCGAGGCAGCTAAAGGTTAACAGCGTTATAGCGAGGGACACTTTATCTCATTTTCCGGGTCAGTGCCCCCCACCTGGCTCTCCATCAAAACTTTTCCAGACCCGCCCCTGCACATCTTAAGTATAGAGCCTTTCTACCACCTGTCAACTACTTTGTTAGAAAAACTTCCTGGTCTGATTTTTATCTCAGAATCTGTTCATAATTTCTCTCACCACATTCATGGCCCATAAACAATCAGACCTGTGTGTCTGCACAGCACCAGTGATTTAGGGAAGATGTCCCATTACTCCCTTTTACTGGTTTATCCTTACTAGATTACCGAACCTCTATGCACACATCTTCATAGATGTGATTTTACAGCTGAGTCACTAGCAAACCTAATTTTTACTGAAAAGTTACAGAAAATACAGGCAAACAATATTAAACTGAAATAGGCAGCTGTTATTAACATGTTTCATTTTTCAGCTTCACGTGACAGTGACATGGGTCTTATTGACATGAGACTGGTATATTTAGCTGAGTACTTTAGCTAGTGCAACCAAAAACAAAACTTTTGGGTAAAAATGGCCAGTGTGAACCATAAACCTAGTTTCTACCTTCTCAGCTAAACAAACGCAACGGGAGACAGTGTTGACGACAGAAAAGCCGATCAGCTGATCACTGACAGCCGTCATGATTGATAACAAGCTGCCACGATGTGCTGTACAGACCACTGGAACAGTAACGTTGGTGCAAAATACGTCAGAAGTTTTTTTTTTTTTTTTAAATGCAGGGAAAGTGCGGGTGTTGAACTCTCACCAGGAAAACATTCACTACCCCCACCAGTGTGACGCCCTCAAATCCATCCATAGAGTGAACCAGCTCACCTTTAGACACGCCCACATCTCTCTGTCATAAATGACGGACGCTGCGCATGCGTTAAAATTTTTTTTAAGTACATCTTACATATTTTTAATGTATCAATGTCTGATCAGGGTTTTAATTTTAGATCAATGTAACAGGCTCTTTGATCGATGTAATAATGTAGATGACATGAAATGTCTAGCTCCAGAGGGTGATGGCTGCTGGAAGGAATGATCTCCTGTACTTTTCTCTTCGTCTTCAGTCCCTCACCAAGTATACTCTGTTGTTTCTCCATTGTGTTCAGCAGCTTGTGCAACATTCTTCACTGTACAATCAGCTTCAAAACCACCAGAGAACCATTCAGGAGGGAAAAAAATGCATGGTTTTGTGTAAAATACAACCTTTTTAAAACTGCAGATTCCCCACAAAATATCACTGGTTCCTTTTGACAGAAATATTGCAATAAAATCGTTTGTTATTACAACATAAAATAAAAATATGTCCCTCTGGCAACTGGATTTAATTGGTTCACAAGGCTTTAGTAATGTTTTATTTAAGAGATACTTTAATGTCTTTAAAAGAGATTTTTATTAAGCCTAGAACTGCAAATACTTCCCAGAAAAATCCTTAAAAATGTAGATTTCAAGAAAAAACAAGTAGATGATGATTCTGGACTGTGAAAAATAGGTTCCAGAAACACAAATATAAAGGTCAGGCAGTGATGAATTTTGGAGGTGAAATATGACGTTCACCTGATGGGTGAAGTGGTTTAGTACAAGACCGTAACCCAAGCTGCTTCTCTCTGGTTTCACTGCAGCCTGATGGACTCGCAGTGTTAGACTCAGAGAGAATTTAACCGAAATAATTTTCTAAGTGTCAGCAGGCCAGTAGCAGACTGCTGACAAGGTGAGTATGCTGAAATGTGCTCCTCATTGAGAGCTGATAACCAGGGACACACAGAAAATGCAAGGCGAGAGAGCATATGACTGTATGAAAGAAAGTATGGAGGGGAGTGCAGACATCTGAGTGTATTTCTGTTTGAGATTATGAAAGAGTGGTCTGGGGAGAGGGATTAAGGGCAAGGGGGACTGAAAATTGAGTGAATATCTCTCTGTCTGGGAGGACTGATACACTGAAAGACCAATTAAATTCAAAGACAGACATTTCTATCCTTCAGACTTGTCCTTGAGTTCAAGGAAAGGTACAAAAAAAAAGAGCTGTGTGGGCATCTCCACCTGCTGTTTTACTTCATGTAATTACAGTACCATGAACGAGAAAACCGAAAAAGAATACATCCAGCCTGCTATTTAATTGATGTGATGATTAACCTTTTTAATCTATTAAGTTCTTTCTATTGATTAAACCTGCAGGACAAAATCCCCCACACTAAGGTGGTAAAATCTCCACAACTGAAGCCAAACTATGCCACAATGTGTTATCTGGAACAAGACATCACAAGGATTAGGTAAAAACCTTAATTTAACATTATTATGTCTGAAGTCACTATCAACAACAGCTGACCTTTTTGTGCCAGCTTGGTAAGAAAAATGTCAAATATTGTGCATTTCAGATTTACAGAGTTTCTTTTCCATAACCCCAACTACAAGTAGAAATATGCAGAGCTTAAATTCAGACTACGCTGTATGGGATGTACCTCAGAATAAAGAATTACTTGTTGGCTATTATCTTCTAATGTAACCAAGGGTTACATAATTTACTTAAATAAATTACATTTTAATATTCAGATTAACCAGAGATGAAAATGTAATTGCTATTGTCATTTATTTTGTTTCCCATTTACAATTTACAGATTCTGAATTACAATGTCATTAAATGCCTCACCTTTTGCTGTTACAAAAAAGTAGCCACTGGAACATTAGCCACTAAAAACTTAAATTGTACCACAGAGGAACAGACAGACAGTAAAGCCCAGATGTTATTGAGCAAACATGTGTGATAGTGGAATCATAATTTTATTTCTAAAGGGTGTAGACACCTACCAACGTCTTGTTCTGTGGTGTGTTTTTTTAACCAATAAAAGTGCCCCCCCAAAAAAAACAGTCAGTAAAACCTGCCCATGGTTAAACTGGAGACAGAAGTATTTAAGAACATATCATTTTAAAACAAAAAAGTATTTTTCTATCAGTTACGTGTGTGTGGAGGTGAGAACTCAGTTGGTGGCATGTCATAGTGTGAACTCAAGGTTAGATATTGCATGCTGTGTAATTTGGGTCTAAAGGTTGTAAAGGTTTGCGTGGTAGCTTTAAGACACCTTAAGCCAGTTGTAAAAAGAGATATGAATTCATGGTTTGGTGAAAAAAAGAAGTTGTATGAGACATTGGGAGGAATATATTCAATTACACATACATATAATATGTATTTATAAATATATTTTTGCAAATAATTTAATATGTATCTGTGTAAGGATTACCAGAGTATGTGAGTAAGTAAGAATATTATATATTATTAAGAACTTATTAAAGACTTTTGTGCAATATCATCAGATAAAATGGCCCCCGTTTTGTTCTATTCTATTCTATTCTATTCAACAGTCATTTGGCAGACGCTTTTATCCAAAGCGACTTACAACTGAGAATAAGAACAACACAAGCAAGAATACTCCGCTGCTATTCACGCCCGTTTTAGTCAATGGTTTATTCAGCGCTTATCAGAAGCATCCCAGAAGCGCGTTGTCACGGCGACTCTATTTTTGACGCTCCACGCACCCAGAATGCATCACTTCCTCAGTTCAGATAGGGGCAGACAGGAAATCAGACATGGGACAAGTGTAAAAGTTTTGTGTATTTAAAAAAAAAAAGAAGCCCCCGTGCATATTTGCGCTGCTGAACCATGAAAACATTACTTGTTTAACCGGCCAGGGGTCTTTTTTTTGTGTGTGTGTCATCATAGATGACAAGACGTTTATCCTTGAGAATCACAAGATTCTCCACTCCTCCTGTGATTTGATCTCGCAGATCCTGCTAGGTGGACTGCACTCGCGGACTCCACACCTAACACGCTCCGTAACGTCTGTAACACTTGTGCAGCCGTAACGTGCTGCACACACACCCAGTGTAAAGAAGGAGTGAGATGGAAAAACATTTGGCCAAAAGGCAAAGACAGAAGAGAGCATACCATGTTTCTAATAGTCACAGGTCTGAAGGAAATAGCTGCTCTGTCCTGCAACTTTATTGTGTGTGTGTTCGGTGTGTGTGAGAGAGAGTTTGTGCAGCGGAAATAATTAGTATGTGCCCGTGCCTTTATAATATTATATATTATTATATTTTTAATGTTAAAATAGCCAGACAGCCTGACTCTACAGCCTTTTTACAGCTGTTTTAGAAATATTAAAGGTTGCCTTTTATGACTGCTGCCATATTTAAACATAATTACAGCATTTAGTTGCCTTACTTCTTAGACACTTCTTTTATTTTTACATACAGCGAGTATAAATACATATGTTACAGAACAAGTTGCATACAGGTTTAAATGACAGCCCATCATAGAGGTCAATCAGAGCTGCTGCCTCTCTCCACCTGTGACACTCTACCAATCTGCTGTTCCCAGAGCAGAGGTGCCGCTTTCAGCTGCATTAGTTATCAGGAGTTCAGACAGAGCTGTTGGTCTTGAGTGACTGTCTGACCTCCGTCTGCACTCAAACAGAAAAAAGCAGCCTCCCTGAGGCTACATGCAGGATGGGAAAAAGCTGTTTGATGGGAGATCAGATAACTCTGACTTCAGTCTTTGTCTGAATTCCAAAATTCTCCATATGAGGGCGCCCTGCACTGTAAAACAGACAGCCCAATCAGGTTAAATGTACTTATTTTATCACTTAAACGCCACTTATTATAATTAGTTTTGCATGCAGAACTTACATTAATCTGTTTTTGGATGATTATCTTATAGTTGTAAATTGTCTTGATCGTTTACGTTGTCATCATTGACTGAACTATTTTTATTAAAAGGTACAGTGTGTAGTTTTTTTGGTATTTTGCTAGCAAAAATCAAGAATAGTTTTCATAAATGTGATGTGATTTTTACCAAAGTCTAATCACAATCGCATCCAAATAAAAGCGTTCTCATAGCTTAGAATTAGATGTTTATAAATACATAGGTGGCGGCGCATCCAACTGGAGGCTGCCATGTTGCATCGCCATCTTTGTGTTGCTGATGTTTATGATATTGATATTGTTTGCCTTTCTATAGGGTCTCCCAATGATTGTCAGCTTTGTTTCCTTGCAGATGTTGCAGCTGGTTTTCTGCTTCCTTACAGGTGTAGCAGCTGGTTGTCTGGTTTTTCCTGTTTAGTATGAACAGCTGATGCCGTTACTGTCTATCTGGTGTATGGTCCCTTTTTTCTCTTCTGTTTACTCTCCCCTTTCTTTCCCCCCACCCCCATTTGTCAGGTCTGCCAATAATACGTATATTTAGCAATAAAAAAATCTAAAAAATAAAGAATATTACTTAAATTTTCAAGAGGGGCCTTATATACATAAAATTTCTCCAGACCATCATTCTGCTTTTTATAACAGGATAAGGTAAAAAAAAAAAATAAAAAAAAAAATGTATAAAATAACATCATTTTCAGTTTTACTTTAAAAAGGAATAAAAAAGACATACATTTAATGTTTGCTTACACATTTTGTCACACATACATATAGTCTTCTTAATCTGGATTCCCAGACATACCAACAACTCCAGCTTGACCCTGTGGCAAACACACTGCTCAAAAGCATTAAAGGAAACCTTTTTTTATCAGATCAGAGTATAGCATCAAATCAATTTAACTTCTTAGGTATTGCTTTAGTCATTTAAGTAGCAGAGAAGGATGTTTATCAGTTTCAGCAGCTTTGGTCGTGATGAAATTGACAGGTGAACTAATAGGGGCAACAAAAAAACTTCAAAAACAGGAATGATTTTACATGAGTCAGTTTTTTTTTCCTCCTCATTGTTTTTGTTTTTCACTAGATTTGCATTTGATAAGGGTCAGTGTCATTAGTGGCATGAGGTGATACCTGAACCCTACGGAGATTGCACAGACAGAGCAATGGGCTGCTAATTTTATAGTGATATTGCAGTTATAGCTGCACTCCAAAGGCATGGATGTTAGGTTACTTTACATCATGTCCCTAGGAGTAACTATGGAATGTCCAGGGTGTACCTTGCCTGTCACCTAGTACCTGCTGGGATAGCTTCTAGCCCCACATGACACTGGAATATGTAGGTATTGAAAATGGATGGAACATTTTAAAAGCTTTTCTCTTTTTAAAAAAAAATTGCATTTAGTGCTCTGTTTTTATGCAGATGGGTTAAGTCATACATTTAATAGTTTTCTTCTCCGGTTGAATTCATTAGCCATGATTCCATATACTTTAACAAAAGTTATTTAGCGGTACAGAGAGGACAGTAAACTCAGCTACTGCTCAGGATTGAAACCAATTTGACTTCTCAGATGAATCATCTCTGCTGCAGCTTCATGCATTGGAGAAAAACACCAAAATCATCCTCTATTTTAGCTCTGGTCCTTCAGCACTTTTTGTTGGGTAAAATTAAAGCAATAAAGCTATAAAATAGAATATGTATACTCCGTTTAAGATTCTTGCTGACCAGAGACTTTTTCTTTCTCTGTGTAACCCAACAACTAAAGTAAGATAAATATTGGAAAACCCTAAAATTGGGTTTCCTAACTTTCTTACACTGCTGCAGCAATGCTGCAAAACGTAGAAAAGAATGGAGGGATTACTGATGATTAAGAACCAGAGCATAATCCACTAACAAACCACGACTCTATGGTTTTGCTCGCCTGATAAAAGCCCACAACCCCCCCCCCCCCCGAAAAGAAAGAAGAAAACACTTCAAATAGCTTCTCTGAATGGCATGAGAGCCGTCTTCTACTGCATAATCACTGCCCCAAAACTGTCGAAAGATGGAAAAAAGAGAAACCTTGGGACCTCTAAATAAAAAAACAGATGCATTCACCTAGTATCACCTGCCTTTATTTACTCACAGCTTTCAAATTAAATGCATGTAGAATATTAATGCAGAACTTTAAATGCAAAAAGACTTGGTTACACAGTTTTGGCTGTTTGGCTGCTTTCTACTTACTGTTATTAGTGGATCTGTGGTTACAGATGTTGGGAGAAATAAATCAAAGCCAACATCTGCTGCATAACAGAAGTGGATAAAATGATGATGTATTCAAAAGTGACATCGGTGGCACCATCATTTTCTTGGTGGTGCTCCTATCTATTATTATTGTTTTTAGGTGTACTTGATCTTTGCTTTTACCTTTAACATTTTTACCTCCTGTATTTTCTGCATGGAAATCCTCCACACCAGGGGCTCTGCCAGCATGGTTTCGAGGGCCATTACAGTCGGGATTACCTTAGCCTGGGTGGCTGGGTGGTCCTGCACTACAGCCCTATGGCTGTTGTGTGGACCATGGTTTGCTTGTATCTGGGCTGTTTTATTTTTATATTCATCCTCAGAAGAAATGTGCGTGTGTGTGTGTGCGCGTGTGTGTGTGTGTGTGTAAAAGAGCGAGCTATTAGGCATGTTTTTAAATTGATATTTTGTATTCTTTTTAACCATTTGACTCTCACTGCGTCACCATTGATGCAAAATGTATTATCTTTCACCATTATAAAAAGGCTGACATGCAAACATTTTCATTGAATAAAGCACTTTGTATTGCTCCAGCATGAAAAGTGGCTTATAAATAAATTTTGAGTCAAATGGTGCAAAATAAAGACAAGGAGTAAAAAGAATGGAGGCTGGTTACAATACAGAATTAAATTAGCTACTGTAGAAAAGCAACATGAGGTTTGCAGGTGACACTGCATTTAGTTTTTCTTTATTAGGAGGATTTTCTTCACTGTATAACATCACTGAAGACAAAACAATTATGATGCATATGCAATGGTGGATTTGCTCTACAACCATGACATTATTTGGTAAAAGCAGGAATTATTTAATATTATATTATATTCAATTTCTTTTCCCGATCTGTGGAGGAAATGAAGTAAAAAGTAAAAATTGAAAATCTTTCTGTCATGAGAAGAAGCATGCCTTTAAGAAAGTAGGTTTGAGTTCTGAGTGGGTGAAGCTCTGAACCTGAGTGACTGATGGTGGAGAGTGAATAAAAGCCACAGGGGAGCAAAAAAGTGCATTTAAATCTAATCTGCAGTGAAGAGCAAAGCAAAGTTCACTGCAGGTGGTGATGAGATTGTTTTATATTTAACAGGGCTTCATCTTTTAGATTTAGACTGCGGTGTGATTATGAGGAGCTTCTGTGTTGAGAGGTGGGCAGAGGTTGAAAGCTAACTGCCAAAACTCCACTGGAGCTGCTTTAATTTTTGCATGAATTTAAAATGGGTCAAAAGAGCTTTGGACAACACTAGAGCTCTGGCAGTTGTTCCCAAACTTTTCTGATAAATGTACCACCGCAGTTCTCCCATGGCATAATTCCAGATAAAAACTATCTTAGTCTTACACAGATTGTAAGTTTAGCTATGAAAATAGGATTTTCTGAAAAGAGGACAAATATAAAATGCTTTCAGAATTGTTCCATGAGGGCAAAAAATGGCTAGATTAACAATGCAAAACCCACAGAGAAATTTTAAGTCTCTTCAACTTAGAAACAAAAGTACAAAAGCTGCCTTAAAACTGAGTAAACTCAACTTTCAGGGCATTTTCAACTTAAAGAGGCAAGTTATACAAGTTGAGTAATATTTGGCTGTTTTCCTCCTTCAACCACCCAATTATCTTAAGTCTTGTAAGTTTTCCCTATAAAATTGTCATTTGTTTTGAGGTGTGTTAGAGCAAATTCGTTCCAACAAAAGATGGCAACTCCTGAATTGTGACTGTGTGGATGGTGACGTGGAATTGTAGCCAATCAGAGAGCGAGCTGACTGGGGAGCAAGTAATGATATAAAGTCTGTGTTCATGCTGTCTCCAGTCTGTTTGTTCAGTTCTGGATTTTTTACCATCATTACTTCATAATACTTGTCGCTCTTCCAAACAAACCAGATTTCTGATTACTACCCCACAGTTTTGCATGTACCTCTGTGATGATGGAAACCTACCATTAGATAGAAGTTATTTTTTTTGGCGTCTAAACCAGGAAGGAACGGGACTGAAGTATTTCTCTGCTTGTTAAGGAGTGTTGAGTGTTTGTGGAAAAATTCAGCACTGAGTACAAAAAAAAACTTTTGTCCATTTCAAGCAGCACTTAAATGTCTCAAGTTGTGGTCCCACTGCTGTGTAGAGCCCTCCAGCAGCTTTGAATTTTGCATTTTACTTTTATTTAGAAGCAGTTAACAACAATTGAGCAAGTCAAGGACACTTCATAGAAACTTCTGTAGTATTTGGCTCAATCATTGTAAAAACATCCATTTTATACATTGAAAGATGGATTATTCACTTTTTCAAGTTCAGCTAAAATCTACTGTTTTGTGGCACTTGCTGGTGTGACCATTTGCAGAAGATTCTTCCTACCACACCAACAACCAAGTGGCAGATTTTAAACTCAGATTACACCTGGTGGGTTTTTCTTGAGCTTTTGGACTTCATAACGTGAACTGCAACTTTATTTTTTTAGCTGCAAACAAACAGGATGGAAAGTTGCATTGTTTTTTTGTTTATTTTTTTCCATTGCACAGCTTCTGTGCATAATACAAATCAATAAGATAAACTTTAAGATTAACTAAAAAAGTCTTATCCAGCTTGCTCACAGGTGTAGTCAGAGCCATGTACTTACTGTTGAAGGAAGTAGCATATTTTTGTGGTTTTGCGGTATGCATTTTGGTGTACCAAGGAACATTTATTATTTTAAGGGCTTTTGTGTTGATAACATGCATGTATCTTATTGTACTGTAATGTCATTTAGCATGTTGGTCATTTAAATTCTATTGTGCTGATCATATTGTTATCTAATATTAACCAAGGACAAATGTTAAAAATTACCAACAGCTATACTCTCCGTACAGCACATCAATTGCATTATCTTTTAACTATGTTAAACTGTATCTGCTTTATATAAATAAAATGCAACTCTTATTCTGCTGTTTTGTCCAAAAAGTTGTTTGTTACTTACCAAAGTGTCTTGCAGTTTCATGGTGTGGTGTGGAGACTGGATCCAAAATGTGGAACCAGGCAGGCGGGAGGTGTTAGCTGTTTAGTAGTCCAAAAACAGATGGCACTGCTACCGCAGGTTTCCAGAACACAAACCAAAAGGAAAAAATAACCACATAGACTGGACTGAGAGATGGGCTACAACGCCAAGAAAAAAGAGGCAAAGCAATGACAATGAAGTGGCGGAAAACAAAAGAAACCCATGGATATTTATACACTCAAGAGAACTAACTAAACGAGGAGCAGGTGAAGCAATCAGTAAAAGAAAATTGTGTGTGCACTGAACAGGAAGTAAACAGAACAGAACATATAAAGGTGCAACTTTAAAATAGAACAAAACAAAACACATACTCCAAGACAATGCAGACTGCAGAAGGAACAGAAGTAAAACTATAACAAAACCTCATAAGCCATGACATGTAGTGGTAGTGCAGAGTCTCTGGGTGGAACATGGGCTTTAATGTGTAAATTAGCTTCATTGATTGTACCTGTGAGAGTGTGGATAAGGCATGCCAAGTGCATGAAAAGATAATCACTCTTGCTGATGCTTAATCTGTTTTGTTATGTTGGCTTTGATTAAACTTTAATCTTGCTTGTTGTTTTTTTTTTTTGTTTGTTTGTTTTTGTTTTTTTTATAAGAATCCCTTCATTTTACTTGTGTTTTCGAGATAACACTCGGCACTGATGTCTCCATTTTATTTTACGGCCCAACTAGCCAAATTGTATTATTGAATTATTTGCTAAGAATGGCAGAAAACTTAAGTATTACAAATCAAGAATAACAATAAAAAGCTAATTAAGATGTTTACACAGATGAAATCTGCTGATAGACTTAAGGCTAATTTAGAAGACTCAGTTTAATGAGAGAGACACCAGAATAATAAAGGCTGGCAGTGGCCATAATAAGAAGAAGAGGAACTAACGACATAAGGAAGGGAGCACATGGGGAGGGCTGGAACTAACACTTGTATTCTCAAACTGCATTTTGAGTATGTATTTGACACATTTGGTTGCCTGTATTCTGTTGTTCCACTTTTTAAAATTTGAACCCCTTCAAATGTGTAACCTTTGAATTTCCATGAATACTTCGCAGTCAAAGAAAGGTGTGAACACAGCAGAAATACTGCAAACTGTAATCCTGTTCCTTGCTTATACAACTTTATACAACTTAGTACTGCTGATTACTTTTAACAAAAACATTTATTATCGTCTAAAGCCGCTAAAAGCAAAAATCTAAACATTTATTTCATAACATCAACACTTAAATATCTATAATACACACACACAAATATATATATATATATATAATATACACATTTGTCATCATTATACAAGCTGTGTTTGGGTAACATAATTGGGCCGCATCCGGTGCCATTGTTATCCCAAATGATCATTTACTTAAATTACACTCTTGTCTTTGAGAAATGTTGACCAAGATTCCTATAAAGAATGGAGTGATACCATTTCTTATAAAATAAAGGAAATAAAATAATGTAAGGGTTTGGTTCTCCTTGGGGTTAAAAAGGACGGAAATTGGATGCAGAGCCTTTAGTTCTCAGGTCCCTCAACTTTGGAACCAGTTTCCAGTTTGGGACATGGATGTTTTTCACTGTTTTAAAGGAAAAACTTTAAACCTTACTACATTGGTCAGTGACCTTTGCGCTTTACTTGTTTAAAATACTCTCTTTTAAATGCTTGCTTATATTGCTGTTTCATATTTATTTAATATTTTCAAAACAGTTTATCTACTTTCATTAATTTAAATTTGTTTAATTTATTTTTTGTGTCTTTTTCTACTTTACTTTTGCTCAGTAAAGGTCTTTGAGTCACACGTGTTTAAGAAAATGCTAGATAAATTTAATCAGGACTGATTAGTGTTTGAATTCTTAGTGTCTATTGAAAGGAAGTTGTGCAACAACTACCAGATGCAAACGTACCCTGTATGTTTTTGTAGAGAAGAGAAGTGAAACAGTGCTTCACAGTTCATCGCTGCACCCTGATGGATGCTAAACAAAGAGCTGATGATGGGCTGTGAGTATCAAAACATTTATTCATCTGTGATGACACAAAAAAATAACCTTTTTTGATGGGGAAAAAAACTTACACTCAAATTTAAGACAATTTAAAATTATTTTCTTTAAGGAAAACCTAACCTCGCACATATTTCTGTGATGCTTGTTCATTTAAACTAATGAAGCATTATCAAACATTATAAAACAGCATTAAGACTGTTCAGTGGTGAAACTGAAAACAGTGTGAATCTGGGCATTAAAGTCTGTCTATGTAAATGATGCCCTGACCTTTTTTAAATGATTTTTGAGTGATTTAAATATTTCTCCTACTTACAGGAGCTCATCATAAAATTAGAATGTATTGAGTGCTGTATATGGTCATACTTTTCAGTTGGCCAACATTTCTAAAAATCCTTTTTTTGTACTGGTCTAAAGTAATATTCTAATTTGCTGGGTTATTGAATTTGGGATTTTCATTAATTGTCAATTATTATTATATAATAATTATTATATATAATATATCAGAATGAAAAGAAATAAACATTTGAAATTTCACTTTTTGAATGGAATTACTCAAAATAATCAACTTTTTCATGATATTTTAATTTTATGACGAGCACCTGTATATCAAACATAAATGTGGTCAACATGATCTTTGAATCATTTCAATTAATAGTAAGATTCTTGAAAAGATGGCTTCAGCACAGATAAATACATTCATTTAAGAATATCATCCTGAAGGAATTTCAATCAGGCTCTAGAACAAATTAAAGTCCTGAAAATAATCTCACTATGGTCATTTGTGAACTGAGATCGGACTATTACCATAATTATTTTCTTGTTCTTATTATTTTGGAATTAATTGCAGCATTTGATACAATTGACCATTTAAAGCGATTGTTCTGTTCATGTCTTACACTCGTTTGAAATACACAATATAGGTAAAAGTTTACCTTGTCATTGGCTGTGTGTATCCTGCATTGGAATAAGCAGGTATAAAAAAACAGATGAATGTTTTTTTTATCAATTTTGGATAATAAGCTCCTGTGAAAATTAAATCAGTTATTGGTCTGAACAAGTTTCTTATTTTTTATTCTTCTTATATGTGATCCCACTTTAACTTTGTTCTTAGATACACCTTATGGTGCCCCTGGACACATCATCAGTGATGTAACCTGGGATCACAGGGGTTTCGGGTCTTTCAACAATCAGACCCCCTCCTCCAGGCGACCCAGCCAGGGCCGATCAGGCCCCAGCTTGTGTCCAGGTAGCGCTACCCTACTTGCCATGCCTCTCCCCTCTTGATCCACAACCACCTTGACGCAACTTCTGCTTCGTCGGTGGCCAACTTAACAGCCCTTCGACGACTGGCTCCTGTGATGCCAAGCATTTTGTAGGCCCTGCAGAGGGATTGGCCCACAAATCCTCATTTCTAGTAGCCCAGCTACTAACCAAACCCAGGAAAAGAGAACACATTAGTCCAGTTTTAGCAGCTCTATACTGGGTTCTTGTTTCTATCAGAATTTCATTTTACTTAAAAACAAAGCTGTTAATGGGCATAAACAAGCTCAAAAGACTAAAGCTCTTTCTAGCTCTTTCTAGCTATGAAACTGGAGATGTAGCATTTGTCAGTCATGACCCAAAACTATGGAACTCACTGCTCAGAGACGTATAAAAAAAAAAAAAAAAAGGAAAAATTAAAATAATATAAAGAATTAGTAAATTCACACAGGCACCTTAGGCAACTTATGGGTCTTTGAGGCTGAAAAATGTGGAAGTGTCGTTCAGTAAGCTCCAGTAACCTGCAGTGTACAGCCGTGTGCTAACGTGCTTCTGGGTCTGTGTTTCAGGTAAGCAAAGGCCAAAATGTGAACAGGGTGTTTAAAAAGTGTGATAAAATGTCGGACTTATAGAAACGCATATCAGTGTGAAAGTTTGCAAGTTAAAATGCAGAACGTGGAACTTGACAGGGTTTTATCTGGCTAGTAGCTCACCAAAAAGTCATGGGTGTAACCACCATTGTCTGCAAGAAAACTAGTTGTGTGAGTGTATAGAATATTGTCGTGTGATTGTGATGAGGCTGAACAAGGTGGAAGTGTTGTTCAGTAAGTATAGCCTGCAGTGTACAGCCGCGTGTAATGTGCTTGGGTTTTTGTGTTTCAGAAATAAAAAAGAAATAATGTTTTTCACACTCACACACACTTGGTAGTCACTTTGTTTTCAAATGTGCAACACTTCAGATTTAAAAAAAAACTCTCAAAAAATAAGTGTTTTTATAACAATGAGAAACTCTTGCTTTCATGACTAAATTGGTATTGTATAATATTTCAGATTATATGCTTGTGTGTTTGTGTATTTTACAGATGATCGCCCAAAACCAACATTAACTACAACCTCACAGAAACTCGACAAGTATGCCTAAAATGGGAGGTTTTTCTCCACATTTTATTCTTGGACTTCTGTCTCTTCTCCTTCATGCTGACCTTTTACTGGCTTATTCACTAAAAAACTGCAGCATACATTATAGGGAGAATCCCTCGGATGATGTGTCTTTGGACTGTTCAAACAGGAAACTTGTGGCCATTCCTGATGACATCCCCAAAAATGCTGTTTCAGTCCTACTCTTTGAAAATCTGCTTGAGAGGATTAACAAAGATTTCAGTGGCATGTCAAAGCTGAGATATCTGGATTTCTGTTCAAACCACATCGCTCATGTGGATGATGGATCTTTTATTGATTTGGTGGCATTGGAAACTCTCCGCATGATCAGGAACAAGCTCACAAATCTGACATGTAATATGTTTCAGGGCCTGTCCAACCTCACCCTGCTTGAACTAGGCAATAATGAGATCAAGTTCATTCATATCTCAGCCTTCCAGTTCCTGACTAGTTTACAGACTCTGGATTTAGGTTCTAATAAGCTCCAACAAGTCACTGAGATTCAGTCTGTCCTACAGCTCCCACATATAAAGTGCCTTCACATTTATTCAAATAAATTTTCATCCTTTCAGACCAAAAACCTGCTGCTAAATTCGTCCTCTAGTCTAAGAGTTTTGGATATTTCTAGTAATGAGCTGGAAAGGTTTAGCATCACGACACCAATATTTCCTTACCTTCAGAGGATACAACTTTCCCAAAGTGGAAAAGGACCTGGAATGAAATGGGACATACCTGACAAGACTTTCCTGAGGAATATCACACAGTTGTATCTTAATAACCCCATGCTTTCCTTTAAAGATATCCAAAATGTCCTGCAGAATCTCGACTCACTGATGCATCTAAGACTAAATTACGTGACTAAGTGGTTTAGCAAAGGACTATTTGTCACAATATGCAAAATTCCAACATTGAGGAGGCTGGAACTGTTTTACAACCATCTTGGTAACTTGACTCTTCAACTTTTCCTGTGCTCTGAGCTGAGAGAGCTTGATCTGTCCATTACTTACATTACTGAACTCCCAAAAGGTACAATGCAATTAATGAAGAAACTGCATACCCTGAAAGTGGAAACCAACTCGCTCACCAAGGTTCCTGATGACATTAGGAGCCTTGCCTCCCTTGAAATCTTGAGCATGATGGACAATCTCATCTCTGAGTTGACCTGTGAGGATTTTGCAAACACAACAAATCTTACAGAGCTTTCTCTAAACTCTAATCGCATTGCCAAACTGAACAGATGTGCCTTTGAAAATCTTACTAATCTAAAGATTTTAGACCTGAGTAACAATCTGTTGTGGAGATTGGATGGCACTTTTAAAACTACCCTGCAAAGGTTGGAGGTACTGGATATAAGCCAAAACTTTATAACTATTCTAGAAGGGGGAGATTTTCAAGGTTTACAGTCCTTAAAACTTCTGAATCTGAAATCAGATCATGTTACAAGGGCGAAACGTAAAATATTTAAAGGGTTGTATAACATGGAAAGTCTATTTGTATCTCTTCCACTTGAGTATGAACCCAGCTTCAATGAACTACACCATTTGAAAAATCTTACAGTGTACTTTTATGTTTCTGACACTATCAGAAGTTTGAGTCTGAATGATTATGTAGTTGATTATGTAGCCTTAAAATCATTGAAAAGTTTCACAGTAATTTGCAAAGGTTATCACTATGGCCTCCCTCTTGATGTACCATTAGGAATGCTCCAGGCTATGCAACATTTGGAGGACTTTACAGCTTTGAATGTCTACATTCAAGTTCCTGCATGTGACACGTTCCAGTACAATTCCAAACTCAAAAGTCTGACATTTGAACAAACTGATTTGTCAGATTTGTGTCCTGAACTTTTTCAATCAATTCCAAACCTGCAGGTTCTAAATCTTACTGAGTGTAAACTCAAGTCTTTGGATTTTCTGGTTCAGGCTAATCTCACTGCACTCAAGTATCTGAAACTGAGTTACAATGAGATTACGGTGATTAATGTGACCACCTTCCAGTTTCTCCCCTCTTTAACGTACCTGGACCTGAACAATAACCCTTTCACCTGTGATTGCTCCAATGCTGGCTTCATTCAATGGGTGAAGAACAATAGTCAAACATATGTCGTAAACAGTCATCAGTATACATGTTCTTTTCCTATGGCTTTACAAGGAAGCATGTTACTAGACTTTGATGACCAATCCTGTTGGATGGTTGATAGTTTCCTCTACTTCATTTCCAGCACTTGTCTGGTTGTTCTGACTCTCTTGACATCCTTTTTCTACCACTTCCTGCGGTGGCAGCTAGTTTATGCTTATCACCTCTTCTTAGCCTTCCTCTACGACAGCAGGAAGAAAAAGAAAGTCAATCGTCCTCACTTTGATGCCTTTGTCTCCTTCAACATCCATGATGAGGAATGGGTTTTCCAAAAGATGCTTCCTGTGCTGGAGGGAGAACAGGGCTGGAGACTCTGTCTGCACCACAGAGACTTCCAACCAGGTAAACTCTGACGTTATCTCTCATTATTTGTTCTTCTTTTAAATAGTAAAATTTAATACAGGGTACAGGGATGTTTAAAGATAATAACTAATTATTAACTCCAAATGTATCTGGGCTTTTTTCACCTTAACTATTACCATAAAAAGGGATGAAACACTGTTTTCTGTGCAGCAGAACTTTGTAGGCTGCTGTTCATCTTCCTCTAGCGAAGCCCGGCAGATTTATTACCTAAACCAAATCCACCATAGAAGAAGTTGCTTCTTCTACCTCTAGATTTGTTTGGTGTCTTTCGTCATACATTTCTTTTACCTTCTGTTTCTCTGGATCTAAATGCCCTCACTATAATGACTTGAACATAGAAACAGACATCCACATCGAACTGATTTGGCTTACATACACCCATTGGTGTTTAATCCATTCTAATTTTGTTTTCATTTTCTAAATCAACTCTGTCAAATACTCATAAACTGTATCACAGACCATCACCTCTTGAGCAGATGTCTCTTCCTTCTCTCTCTCTCTCTCTCTCTCTCATCTTTTGAAAAACTCCCCTTATATTTTATCACAGAGTTATGGTTTTACATGCAGGTGCAGCTGTAGATGGAGTGAAAGGTGATAAAAAAAAATAAAACTAAACTAGTTTAGACAGAAACAGACTTTCCAGACATGACTTGCCAAACATACAGTAGCTCCATGGACTGCTAATAACACAATCATCAGAACCAGTAATGACAAAAACAAATTTAGGATTCTTTAAGGTGGCTTAAGAACATTTTAGGGTAGCTCCAGCCCTCCCTAACAATACCAATGGGTGGATATCTGTTTATTAATAATCTGTATAATTAGCGTGTGTGGGTTTTTGCACTGGAGGTTTTTAGTTTTCATTTGTAGTCAGTTTGTGGACTGAGTAGAATTAACCTGTTTAATGTTAGCATGTCCTTGGATAAGATCAAAATTTTTGAGAAGAGGCCAATTCAAATCAAGTTTAAAGCCAGTATCCATCATCAAATGACAATTTAGGTTCATTCTTTTGTTTTATATGCAGCTTTGTCCCAGCTGGGTATTATGAATCATAGGCATAAAATGTTCATTTGTAATTGGAAATAAGTATATTTACAGCTTCATTGTTACCTAAAGATGTCTAAGGGTAGTCAAGCGTGAAGCTTATTGTTAAAGTTGGTAAAGATTTATCTTGATTTATTAGAGTGCAGGTTGTTGTTTTACCAGACATTTATGTTTCAGCTAATCTATTCTTATCTGCTTCCTGTCACACAGTGAAAAGTAAATGCAAAGCTTCACATACAGTTTATTTTTGCTGGTTTCACATCCCTTTTCTTAGTTCCTAAAATCACTCACATATAGATGCACTGATGTTCCCTTCATCAAACACGTTCTACTGGTTTTGATGTGGCTCGTGGCATGAAAATGTGATGTACTTGCATGCAGTTCTTAGATTTAAAGGTACTTTGCTCACCAGCAATTCTAGGACAGATTGGACAGAGTCTGTTTGAAAAGGATGATAAAAGGTGCAGTAAGCTCTACCTCAGCTTGACTCATTTAGTCTTTTCTTTATCATTTTCTATAGTTCAGAGCAAATCTGAAGATATTAACTTATGAAGAGTACTCGTGTTTCAGTTGACTGGCTTTCAGTCAAGAAACCAGTGAAAATGCAACTGAAAACATCATGTGTTGTGTCTGCAGGTAAACCCATCATAGAGAACATCACAGATGCCATCTACAGCAGCAGGAAAACCATCTGTGTGATCAGCCGGCACTACCTGCAGAGCGAGTGGTGCTCCAGAGAGATCCAGATGGCCAGGTGGGGGTGCTGTCTTCCATCATTCTTTCTTCTTTTGACAGATAAACAGTAGTAGATCTTTGCACATGCCATTTACAGCTAATTTAGTTATTTGAATAGAAATCATTTTCTGTCATATCTGCTGAACTGCCGCTAAGTTCTGACAGCTGATAGATATATGTGAAACAATCTAAAAAATAAATAAAAAAATTTCTCTGGCTCTGACGCAGTTTAGAAAAATTCATCTTGCATTAATCAAAATAAGGAATTATTTACTTATTCAATGAGGACACATCTTGTTTTTAGTTATTTTCAGGGGTGATGGGAATCCGGAATCAAAATCTGTGACCCATCAGAATCTGTGCCCATAGGGGGCGATAGTGTACAATATATGTTTTAGAAGATGAGCAAAGTCTTGAAAACACTTGTATTAAAATCTGAGTTCATTATAATGCAGGTACAGTAAAGTCATCCATTCTGACAACTATCGGGCAATCGTACTGTGGACTATTAAATAGTACGAAGAAGCAGGAATTTTGTAATTTGCAGTGCATTACAAATACGGTTTCTTTGTCTTCTGCCCTTTGACAGTTTCCGTCTGTTTGATGAGAACAAGGATGTTTTGATCCTCCTGTTTTTGGAGGAGATCCCTTCTTATCAGCTGGCTCCATACTACCGCATAAGAAAGCTGGTAAAGAAACGTTCCTACCTGAGCTGGCCTCAGGCTGCACAACACCCAGGACTCTTCTGGCAGAACGTCCAGAGAGCCCTGCAAACGGAGGACGTACTTAACGAGAACACAGACCCGCTGACTGGAGAGATAAGATGCTAAGAAAACTTGTTTATCCTGTGAGTTAACTGAAAGATTTGATATAAAAGACAACCCTTTCATTTGCATAGATAAGCAGAAATGTGAAATGCACACAGAAATGGAAAAAAAATTTAAAACAGAAGATTTTAAGAAGTTTTGAAATTGGGGCGATGATTGAATTTGAAAGACTTAAAAAGCAGGGGCCAGAGATAAATATGAAAATAATAATAATAATTAAAAATAATAATAAAATTTTTTTAATGGAAAAAGTAAATAAGGATGGTAACTCATAAAGTTGGAAGAAACAAAAATATAAATTTATCCACATTCTGTCCATCATTTACTGCATAAATTCCTGCAGTGTGATATTCATATGATGATATTATTTTAAAAATCGTTTCATACACGAAATTAATAAAGTAAAACAGGATTTAGAAATTTAGATGTATATTTTAAAAATCGTTTTATACATGACACTGTACATGTCTGTAAAAGTAAAAGATTGTATGTGAAAAAATATGTGGCATTGCTTTTTCTTTTTTTTTTCAATGCATGAAAAGATCAATTGTAATATTTTTAAATGTGACAGGCCAGATAGCTGCATTGATTTTTACATTTTTTTCTTTATTTCATTTATTTATTATTATAACAATGGAGTTATTTTATTATTTTTTTAAATTTGTTGATGTTATTTTGTTTAGTTAACAAATAACAAAAAGCTTAAATTTTCATTTTTCAGTTCTGCAAATAGTTTAGTAATAAAAACTGTTTTATTTAACAATATTATTTATATACTTTGCTTGATTACCATAATGATAATAATTAAAATATCATTAAAGGATTAAGTAAAATTTTAAGCACAACGTATTGGTATTGGCGATACTTTATTTGGATTTCCTTTTGCAGTATGACGCAGCCCTACTCTTAACCATCCAAGCAGCAGCTACTTAAATTGGTTGATTTTTATGGTTGTTAAAAGAACTTTCCTCCATATATGGCTGAATCAGCTGCATGCAGAAGTATCTGAATGTTTGTGGCAGCAAACATGTTCTTGATAACACTGTTGTGCACTAAGAAATGAGTGCACATGGCATTGAAGCCCTATGTGTATGCTACTTTGTGATAAAATTATTCAATATGATATAATGAACCATTGTTTTTTTTCTAAACAATAAAGTCATTATAACTATCAACTATCTTAAATACTTAATACTCTTTTAGTTCATTGGATATCTGAACTAAAGTGTTACTGCATGCAGCACACTTATGCTGTATCTATAATGTTAAAGGGACAATTACTGGATGTCATTATAAGACTTTATGTATCTGACCTGAAAATGTTCCAGTGTTTTTGTCTTTAGAGTTGACCAACAGACTGCAACTTCAGTGTTTTATTGATCAGAACATAAAGGTGCTGCATATTAAGTAGCAGCATCAGTGTGATATTGATTAGGACAAAAAGGGGCCAAGACCAGCTGCTCATAGATTAGTTACACCTTTAATTTCCTTAATCAATACTTTCTTAATATGTCTGTATTGATCAAACCTTGCCGTAATTGTGCATGCATGCGTGTTTCTCATACTTCATTGGTGAACAGTGTTCAGTCTGATTAAGCAAATCCACAGTGAAAGACGCTTCAGTCAACTTCTTTTAAACGTCAGTCTCAGGTTTTTGTGTTTTTCATTTTATTACAAACTATACCACTTGAACTGAAGCTGATTATTTCAACGAAGATGGAAACCAAGCCATCTTTAGAGAGGTTGATCAGTTTTTTGAAGGTTGTAAAACGTGTTCTGCTTCACATTCAGTTAATTTCTTATGCAAAGAAAATTGACACAACTGTTGATATAACAGGTAGGTAATGGGAAAGGCTATAGAATTTCAAATTTAGTCAAACTAGAACCCACAAAATAATGTATTAGTATGGAGCAGCCATCATGTCATTAGATCTGGTGAATATCATCATTCTTGCTATAGAAAGCTATTTGTATAATGACAATCAAACTTAATCATTTTGGTTATTTGTTTTTAATCATTGATGAAGCCATTTTATTTTGTTCATTTAAAGAAATTAAAACCCAAAGAAGAAGAAGCAAGTCATGAAACTAGAATCTTAAACAAACCCACAGAGACACATTTACCGAAGTGCCATCAGCTTTAATGGCTGAAAATGAGGATGTTACCTGGCAACACGTTGTGAAGTAGCAGCTTTTTATCCCATGACATTAGAAGCTGTGAGAGGAACTCTTTGCAGAACAATCTGCTGCTGTTACACCTCATCTGAGCCCCAGAGCCAGTACAGACATAGAAACACACCTCTGCAATGACACCTTACAGGCTGAGACTCAAGAAACACGTCCACAGGCTCCCAGAGATCAACCATGATGCAACTCTTACTACTTTAAAAGCAACACTATCCCCCGAAGTGTAGGGACAAGTCTTCTGATCCCTTTCTTAAGAAAAAGTGTTAGAATAAGTTCAGAATATTTCCTTACAAGTAAAAATTTGATCAGCAAAATGTTCAAAGATGCCCAAGAAAAACTCCTCAAATCTGCTGTAAACCGCTTGCCATGACTGAGACTTCCAAAGTCATTAACATTTCAGCAGCAGTTTAGTGACAGTTGTCTGGTTCTGAAACCACAGCCTAATTCTGAGATCTAATCAGATAAAAGATAATTCTGTTTATTTGAAATTATGTGTAGCTTAATACGTTTGATATTAGATTAGGCAGCAACCATAATAACCTTGCATGTCTGTTTAAGGTGGCAATATTCTGTTAAAAACAGTCCTTGAAACAAACATTAAATTTTTTTATGAAATAGGACAAATAACATAATTCTCATAACCCTCATGTCCCCACAACAAAAGAGGAAAATGTAAAATTAGCTTAACAGACAAAGCAGCAATAGACCCATGGACAGAAAATATATACAGGGTTGGACTAAACCTTTATAAAGCAAACAGATCTGACACAAGTGTATGTAAATGAAACCATAACATAAGTTTAAAAGTAGGAAAGAGGGAATGTTTGTCAGCATTCCTGAGGAAGAGATGCTTTTCTCTGGCTTTGTTTCCTGAAGACAACTTTTAAAAGAGACATGCAATAGTTCTGGTAACAGTTTGGGGGAAAAAGGCTACCTGAAGGACAAATATATGGTGTTGGTTTAGGAATTGACCACTTTTGTAAAATCCATTTTGAATCTTAAAGCATCCATCAATGTCCTGGTATTTATTTAGAGAACCTATTTGAGACATTTGAGCTTTGCTACAATATAAAAAGGTAAGACTGGCATTTTTTTTAACACAAGGCAAGTTTATTTGTGTACCACGTTTCATGTACAAGACAATTCAAAGTGCTTTACATAAAACATTAAAATCATTACATTGTCATGCCTGCTCCCTCCACTCAGGTGCGCTCAAAGTCTCCTGAGTACTGAGCTGTAGTTCCAGTACTACAACACCCAGCAACCCTCTGAATCAGCCATCTTGGACCACACCTGCTTCATATCATCATCATCATCATCATCAGTGTGCACCTGGTCAGCCGCCTATATATTCTTCCTCCACAGACTGATCCATTGTGTAGTATTAAGGTTCCTGCTCTTTACTTACCAATCATCCTTTGTTCCTGCTGCTAGAATAAACCCTTTGTTATCTGTGCTTGTGTCCGGCTGCCCTCTGGATCATCCTGATATACATGTGGTGCAAAGAAAACATTAAAGTAGTAAAAGGCAGCAACAAATAGCTGAAATCACAATAAACTCATGAAAAGAAAAATTTAATTAAAAGAATCAAAAGCAAGACGAGTTAAAGGTTACTGTGCAGATTACATACGTAGGAATGGGGAGAAATATAAAAAGGGCACATTTGTGTCTGTTTTTTGTTAAATCCTGCTGAAATGCTTTCAAAGGTTTAATTATCAACATTTTGAGCCGACACACAGTGCATCAATTCTTTTATTTAATTTGATTATTTTGCTTTACCTAGACTTGATTTGTGAAACTAAACCACAGCAGACTATCATTACTATCATCACGCTGCAAAACCTGCAGGGTCCCAGTTCAGGCTCAGTGTAATATAACAGGTTGATGTGTTATTGTTGTGTGGAGGCCGAAATTTTTTATTGTGATATCAGTCTGCTCCCATGGGGAAAACAGTAATATTACATTCAGATTTTATTAACATCGTAGTATGCAAGCACATGTAATTAAACCACACAAATTCAAAATCAAAATCAACTTCATATTTCATTCTACCCTCTGCAGTTCAGACTGTCCGCATGCAGTCATGTGTTTCATTCAAATTTAAAGTCACAATGAGTAAGAATTACATCTAGTAGTATGGATAACAAATTACTGATATCTAGCACAGTTGTAAAGGGATGGTGGCCATCAGTGGCCAAAATTCTTTCAGATATAAATGTAAACAATCAGATGTAATAATGACTTTATTACAGGTAACTACTTTAACATTGTGTACATGTGTACTGTCTTCTTCTATGGTCTTTTTAATGTGTTATCGCCAACTGTGCTCTAGCTCCTGTCAAACAAAGCGAGTAAAGCTCTGACGGTTCTTACTTCACACAGTGTTTTCACAATGTTTTTCATGAGTTCTTGAGATGTTATCTATGCACATTTGAATGAATGAATTTATTTCACACACACATATACATATGTACATACATACATACATGTACATACATATATTTATGTATACACACTGCTCAAAAAAATAAAGGGAACACTAAAATAACACATCCTAGATCTGAATAAATTAACTATTATACACTTTATTCTTGATATAGTTGAATGTGCTGACAACAAAATCACACAAAAATTATTAATGGAAATCAAATTCATTAACCCATGGAGGTCTGGATTTGGTTACACTCAAAATTAAAGTGAAAAAAAACACACTACAGGCTGATCCAACTTTGATGCAATGTTCTTCAAACAAGTCAAAATGAGGCTCAGTAGTGTGTGTGGCCTCCACGTGACTGTATGACCTCCCTACAACAACTGGGCATGCTCCTGATGAGGTGGCGGATGGTCTACTGAGAGATCTCCCCCCAGACCTGGACTAAAGCATTCGCCAACTCCTGGACAATCTGTGGTGCAATGTGACGTTGGTGGATGGAGCGAGACATGATGTCCCAGATGTGCTCAATTGGATTCAGATCTGGGGAAAGAGCGGGCCAGTCCATTGCATCTATGCCTTCATCTTGCAGGAACTGCTGACACACTCCAGCCACATGAGGTCTAGCATTGTCTTGCATTAGGAGGAACCAAGGGCCAAC